>JACJUM010002842.1:1893219-2064158 GCA_020976665.1 Heortia vitessoides | reverse complement strand
CGCCGGCGGCTGTCGCGCAGCGCCTTGCGCCGCTTGCGCGCGTCGCGGCGCCGCGCCAGCTCGGCCGGCGACGCCGCGCGCTCGGCCGCCGAGCGGCGCGCCAGCCGCAGCTTGCGCTCGATCTCCCACCTGGCGGGCGCCGGACGTTAGTGCACAAGCCACATACCCTACTCCTGGATTAGCTGTACATAACACGAATTTTCAACGATAAATAAATCGATTTCATTGCCGGAAGCAAATCAATTCACACAACATCTCATACATTGACCCGACTCCGTGATGAATCGTTGAAAGCGCTTGTGTTACGGACGCCAGACAACAGAGGAATCTCAAATATAATACTTAAAGATATATTA
The DNA here is from genome assembly GCA_020976665.1 of Heortia vitessoides. Lineage (NCBI taxonomy): Eukaryota > Metazoa > Arthropoda > Insecta > Lepidoptera > Crambidae > Heortia > Heortia vitessoides. The sequence goes on along the minus strand of JACJUM010002842.1, from coordinate 2,063,802 downwards.
AACACCCAGACACAGAACGAACACGAATATCATCGTATAGATATTTGCTCTGGATAATTAAGAAAACAAAACAGAATTTTATCGTTAATTCTTTATAATTGTATTGATCCCCCAGTGATTATTTCCCCCCCCCCCCCCCTTACCGAGCAATTAATTGATGATGAACTGGCATCACAATCAGCGTCCTCTGCAGTGATTGATCTAACGTCACAGACCCGACGCTATAATGTCTAATATTTTAAACAAGCCAAGTGCCGCGCATTGGTCGTGTAATACCGGCGAAGTAGAATAATACCTCTCTCTGTACCAGGTGTCGTCAGAGGGGACTGAGGTACCGGGACCGACTGATGACGGTATAACCATCCGAGACAACAGAACTCAAATACTACAGGGTGGGGATGGGCATGACGCTGCCCTTTACCTTTACCGCGATAGTTATGTTCTGCGATTGCCACCATCATTGCCCAGCGCGGTAATTATGGGCAATATTCTCCCTATCTTGGGGAGGCTTATTTATAACAGTGGTCTTTCTATGGCCGATATGATGAAGATCCCACGCACTGTTTTAACTAAGATTATTCAACCAGCCTTACATATACCATATCTACGATTGTATCAGGGACGAGTACACATTTTAACAGTATAAAAGATCAGATAATCGGTTACATTGCGTATAAAGAAAATGAATAAATACGTCGTATCGCAAACAGTATGATCAGTTCGCAATTTGCCGCCGTTTTACAATCTCGCTAGTTAGATTATAAAATAACAGACGTCACGTTCATGAGACGATATTTTACGTGTAAATATATATTTCCAAATGTGACTAATTATTATTCATTAAAATATATTTCTTATGAAATATGATCATTTGTATTAGCTAGGAACAACCAAATCTTGTTTGATAAGCAAACTAAATCAGCCCGTGTATCCATTAGGTAATTATTAAGAGCTGTCAAAGATACCAAGAAGGTATACACAGCAACAGATCTATCTACCCAAGTCTGTAAAAAGTTCGCAATTGATATTAATCTATAATAGCGAAACATTAATGTTCAAAATTGACTTGAAAAATTTGACAGTTTTGGGAAGGTTCTTGCCCACCGTACCGAGATGCTTATGCGAGATGCCGCGATGAGTTCATGTTGCATTTAAATACATACATACATATAATACGACAGAATATTAACTTGTGTTTTAGGAAATGCGTAACCAAAAATTATAAGAAAAGAAGTCCGACATCTCACACATTGACTTAACTCTGAGATAAGTAGCTTAAAGCACTCGTGGAACGGATATCAGATAACAGAAATATAACACTGAAATATATATAAATAACACCCAGACTCAGAACAAATACAAATACTCATCATATAAATATTTGTCCTTGGTGGGGATTAAACCCACGATATAGGTTTATTATCATCTGCGCTATCGTATCCGACGCTCAAATGTATTAAATTTGAATGTCTACCTTGTCTTCATGATGTCTCTCCTTTCGATTCGCTTGAATATCTCTTGTTCTCTCTCCTTTTCAGACATGGCTGCCAACCGCGCGCGGTCTTCCTCGTCACCCATGAGGTTTTCATCGTACCTGCAATGATTAATGTTAATATAATTATTCATTCTTCAAATATTTGGCGCTATCAGTATTATCCTTGTCTTATACACCAGAGGTCGTGGATCAGATCCGATCTAGATATTTGTTCCGGATGTTAAACGTATATATTTAAGTACTCACAAACGAATGCGCATTGGATCTTGCAAATAGTTTTTTTAAGAGATAACTTTTAAAAATCTATCTAGTCTAGCAATGGGAGCCTAACTTAATGAGCAACCTATGTGTACTTGCCTAAGATTTATATTAAAAAATATTAATATTGATTTAGTAATTACCCATCATCAAATTCCTCTTCAGAGTCAATGGAGTCATTGTCGGAGGAGTGAGATGAAACTTCACCTGTGAACAATTAATGTTGCATCGGTAACAGCTAAAAGTAACTTCGGCACATGATTGGTAAAACATCTATCGTAGTAGACCTATTATACAAGAGTTAGACTTTTGAAGAATAACACTGGTAGATTAGATTCCACCAAGCAGATATGCAAGGCATATAGGCAATACATAACCCATATATATTGTGTTGAATAAATAAATTTAGTAATTAGTTATAACTATCTATGTAAACATTTCGTTTCGGGCTGTCTTTGTAAATAAAAAAGTTTAAGTTTTCTGCCACTATTGGCGCTCTCTCTCTCTGAAAATTTTTGTACGATTCGCTTGTGAACAATAAAATGTATTAAGTTTTAATAGAAATCTATCAAGTTTTATTGAATTGCTGCCTAATCCTAATATATTGAATAAATTGATATTGATTTACTAATCTATGCCAATATCCATTCTAAAAAAAGAGATTATGTATGTATCTATTAATAAACACTAATAACATAATATATCGAGCCCTTACCGCCAAATTATCGTAAGCGACACTTTTGCTAAAAAAACCGTTATAAAGTTATAGAAATTGCTAAAATTTATTTGCTTAATAATATTTATAAAAATCCTTCTCCTGTAACATTTGGGTTTTGTCGGTTACGCTAAGACGGCGGTAAAGGCTCGATATACCTTTAAACCATGTATTTTGTATCGATTACAAAATTTAAATAGGCCAATATTTAAGTAGGTCAATTTATAAGTCCCAAATTGACATATTATGTCTATGATATCTATATAAATCTTAACAATAAAAGCCTCGTTAGTCCTTACCTTCTTCTGGTTCACTAAATGTGTCCTTCTTTTTGCCAGAACTGTTGCTGTCTGTGCTCTTCCTGACTTCCACTTTCTTCGGTTCTGGCCTCTTTCTACTGTCATCGGAATGCTCTGAAGACGCTTTTCTGGAGTTACGAGGGTGTTCCTTTTTATTAGATGCCTCACTGCCGGCATCGCTGTCTGAATCTGATCCAGACGATGAGGAGACTGATTTTGCTGAAATAATCCAGTTTATATTAATCTAGATAGACGATTTGGCAACTTTTGGTATAAAATCTATTTAGACTATAGGGCACTTATGCAATACAAACAAAATGTAATTTAAATATCAATATTTTTTTCTAGGCTAAGCAGCTCATTACAGCGAGCGACCCTACACATGACTGTATCCATAGATTCGCCGTAATCGAGTCAACAACACCGACAGTCATTGCTGGCGCTTCTGGGGCCTTATTACCACTGCTCAGGCGGCTGACTTTGGGTACAGTGCGATGATGGGTGGATGGATGGATACACCTCAGATAAACTCAAAACTACAACTTGTTAATAATAAAATCCAACTTACTGTCTTTCTTTTCTTCGTCGTCCCAGTCTGATTCACTGTCGGACGATTTTGACTTGGTTGGTGGTGGCGAGTCGCTTTTCTTTTTCTTCTTTGCCAAGTTTAAAAATTGCTATAACAAGAAGAATATATGTTTTCAAAGTATGCCTAACCACATCATCATCTATACAAGACTTAATAAAGAGGAAATTGCAAATAATTTTTGTACATTACAACAAACCGAACTCGACAGGGACAATTTATTTCACTTAAGGCAATTTTAATCATAAAAGATATTTAAAGATCAGAAATATATATAATGTCTAATAATATAAATGTTAATTAATAGTTATACAATTATAAATTAATTGTTTATGAATTGCAAAACAGAAACCGAAACTAAGTTTTAAAATGCATTTATGAATTAAGACCCTGTGAACAACTTAGCTGCAAAAATTAATTTAAATTAAAAATTACTTTAATATTTACAGCTGGTTAAGGTTGTAAATAATTAAATAATATTTAAAACATACAGAATTATTTGTTACCTATAACATATAATTTTGATAAAAGATATATGTAATTACAGAAAATGGAACATTATGAGTGAGAAGACAGGCAATGCTTGTTTACCAACTGCTTAAATATAAAATGACTAAGCAGACTTAATTGAATTGTGTGTATTTAATTTTACTTGAACTACTAGTTAATATACAAACACTATTTTTTCCGAAAATATCGAGCCCTTACCGCCAAATTATCGTAAGCGACACTTTTGTTGAAAATGCTTTTTTATCGTAACTTGTATTTAAAGCCGTAACGGACATATCCCAGTCGACGTTTCCCTCCAAAAAAAACCGTTATAAAGTTACAGCAATTGCTAAAATTTAAAGGTTCGATATGTGCTTAATAGGGAATTGTACATAAGCTTAATAGCTTGATCAATTCAATAATTCATGCAGAGGATACTGTTATTATAGAAAAAAATCTACCCTTTTATGGAGGATAAAAGAGTATTCTTTTTCCTTCCTTCCTCTAACAAAAAAACAATATTCACTAAGAAAATTATGGTTTTAATTTGAGAAAAATGGAAAAGCTCAAAAATCATATTTAGTATGATTATATAAATTATAAAATCTTTATACCTTGTAATTAAATAGCACATAACATAGAAATACACTCGTTCGCAAAAAAAAAACGGGCGGTTTTGATTTTTATTCTTCTTTAAAAAAATACGGTAATGATTTCAATCATTTGTACATGTTACTGGCCGGTTTTAAAAATGCCGTGGTGTTTAAAACAGTACATTCTAAATTCGAATTTTCGTTTGATGCTCGTTTTTAGAGAAAACCACTTTTTATCCTACACATTTTTGGTGCGAAGTTCAAAAAGATAATATCGGTTTTCATAACTTTTAGTTAATTTTTATGAATTTATTAAATATTCTTAATTGTAAAAGCTTCATTTATTGCTGTTTAGCTGTCTCAATAATGTTTGAGAAACTAGTAAAAGCTACCAAAATTATTGCGCTGCTCGAAGAGGGTTGCAGCCAATGCTTCGTGGCTCAGAGGTTAAGTATGAGTCGCTCGACGGTTCAAAGGACCTGGCAGCGGTATCAAGACACCGGTTCCGTCGAGGGAAGGCCGGCTTTTGGAAGAAAACCATGTACCCAAACACGGTATAATCGTTTACTTGTGAGTCACGCATTAAGAATTCGCAAGTCTTCGTATGTGGACCTTAAGAACAACCTTGAAGAAGTAAGAATGTGCATATTAGTCTATGGACGGTCAGGAGGAGGCTTCTCGCGGCCAATATACGCAGTCATCACCCGGCCCGCGGCCCTAAGTTACTCCGTGAGCACAGAGTTGACAGGCTTAGGTTTGGTCAAAATTGTGAGTCATGGACTCAAGAAGACCTTAAATGAGTTGAAAGTTTTTATAGGAATTTTGATTTTCTCTTCGTATCATCATTTCAGCCTCAAAGTAAACTATATTGGTGCAAAGATGATGATGTACAGGATGTGAACCAGCAATGTCACGTAATCGGTTTGATAAAATTATATCTTACAGCTGTGCCTGCGACTTCGTCCGCGTACTATAGATTTTTTGGGTAATATACCTCTTTACCTTAACTTATATAAACTTTGAATGTCATGTTTATTTATATCGAATGAATGGCCTGAAAAATAAGTTTCAAGTTTCTAGCTCTAAAAATAGCGATACTGCCATACAACTTTTATCCCCCTTTTCGGCCCCTTACAACCCTTATTTTGAATTTAAAAAGAGGCTATTTCCATTTCTCAGGGTCTAAAGATTGTCCGTGCCAAATTTCATCAAATCGGTTGAGAGGTTTAAGCGGGTAACCGTAACAGACAGACAGACAGAGTTACTTTCACATTTATAATATTAGCAAGGATATTCCAATGACAATTCAAGAATTGAAAATAGTGACAAGCTCTCAATATTCGGCCATTTATCAATAAAGCTGATGAATGAATCATCCCGAAATTTTGGGATTTTTGAATAAAATGTAGCTGTTGATGAAATGATCGTCAAATACTTTCGTCACCATGGGATCAAACAGTTTAAACCAGTGAGGTTTAGACACAAGCTTTGGGCACTGTATGGAATCAATGGATATTGTTATAATTTTTTGCTTTACTCATGAAAGGATCCTCTGTACTATCCTAAGTACTGGCGATGGTTTGGGTTCAGGAGTGGTAAAAAAAAGTTACGATAAGGTAAACAAAGATGAGATTCTAGAAAGGTTTATTACTTTTGGATGAAAAAATCGAAGGACATTGCTAGTACAATTAGCCTACTTCAAAAGTACTTTTGTTTCCAACCTCTTAAGTTGAACAATATTGGTCATTATATGAGGAAGAGAGACATACAGAGTTTTTGTACAAGTTTTTGTAAATATGTCCCCATTGTCATATTTATAGGACGGGCTGTCTCAAAGAAAAGGGATTATTTTAAATTTTTTTTTGGCTTGCTTATTGTATCTGAAAGTATTTTGTTTTTTTTCCTTGGTTGGTAAATGCACGTGCGAAAATCAAAGCAAAAGCGTTACATTACTATTAAATTTTTTCTCCACTCCACATTGTTTAGTGAATAATTTATAAGAATGGTAAGTAATACTTATGTTCGTATTATTGTCGATATTAGTAATATTTTAGTAACTAAAATAAGAAATTATAAGTAAGGGACTCCATTGTCCCAATATGCGTAAAAGGCCAATTTTATTAACATTTTACCCTAACGTTTTTTGCATGTTCTGTCTTTTACACAAGGTCAAAACACTCAATTTATTTGCTTAAGGCGCGCAATGGAAATAGGGTTTTTCGTTTGGCTGATTGCGAATTCGAGGAATATCTTATGGCTGAAATTAGTGACACTGAAGTTGCACTCACTTTGGAGGGGAAGACCAGTAATTTTTATAAGCCGACATGCAAGCTCTCTTTGAACCCCATAGATATATTTGAGGTAGTAACAAACATTAAATTATTGATTGAGGGATTAATAATACCAGTTTTTACATTATGCTCATCAAAATGGCTCGGTGTTCACTACGGATATACAAGAAATAACAGCGTTCATTGGCATGAATTATGTCATGGGCTACTATGTATTACCTACACTGAGAAGTGTACCTTATATTGCCTCAGTGATAAAGGATTTCGAAGCAATTAGAAGAAACCTGCACTTTTGCGCCAATGCGCCCCAACCATCTCTAACATTGTCTTCATTTGATAGAGCCTACAACATAAGATTAGTAGTGAACCATTTTAAATTAAATTCAAGATTCCAATCAGCAATGTATAAAACAATAACGGAAAAAATTGATGAACATAGTAAAGTTCAAAGGACACAATATTATGCGACAGTACATGCTAAATAAACCAATAAAAAGATTGGACAAGTTGTAGCTATCATTGGCAATTTTTTTATACGTAAACATGCCTTGCCATCCACTTCCATGACCAAAAATCGGATTCTAAATTTAGGACACGAACAGTCTCTACCTTCACATGTAATTATGAAGGGGCCTTCAAGTAAACTATGTGTGCAGTGTGCGAAGAGTGGAGTAGAAAATCGTACCAGCAATATATGTGACATTTGTAATGTATACATCTATGTTTCACAGCAACAAGAAATTGTTTAGCTGGGTTCCATTCATGAAATTATTAATTAAATTGTTATTCTTTTACTGAATTTTCTTTTATAATATCCAAAACTTGATTTTCCTATAATAGTAATTACCTAACAAAATAATAAATGATGCCCTTTATCACATATTGGGACACATTGGTCAAAACTAATTTTCTAAAATCTATTGTATTTTTTATATTTTTTATTATACACATATTTCAATACATTGTAGGAGATGAAATAACATAGTCATAAATAGAAAAATGTATGTGTACTTATTTTGTGCAAACCACTTCAGATACTTGGGAAGTAGCAGGTTAATTTTATTTTTTTATTGTTATTTAAAATGTACACTTATTTTTTTGTCCATAATTTACCTAAAGCCATTAAAATTCACAAAAGAATAGTAAAATCGATTGAAAATAATAAATTCACATTTTGTATTATAGCAACACTCAAGTTATGAGTTAAAAAATAAAAACAAAAATAAGTAAAGATACTACAGAAATAAATGATTATTCACATAATGTAACACAAAATGTGGCTTCAAGTGAAAGTCTCCACCCTGAAATTATGTAATGGTAAGATCCATTCGTCAGAGAGAGGGAAAGTTTAGATTTTTTCAGTATTCATAATATCCAAGTTTCATGACAGATAACGATTTTAATAAAGGTAAATAAACTGTGCATATCCCCAAGGAGACTACATACGTAAATATTACGTGCAAAGGGTATTTTTAATCAATTTACATGAGTCATGACCGATTAAATGCTGTGCAGACAAAACATGAAATCTATCAACACATTCCAGACAAGGCTCATGTGAAAGCATTTTTTGCAACTTTCGTATTGAATATACGATTTAAGTGAGATTTTTTACAAACTACTGCGCATTTAAACATAATTAGAACAGAGAAACATTGATCTTGGCCTAAATACGTAGACGAATCTTAGAAGGAATGTTGAAGAAGCTGTCACTAACTGAACGTTACGACTAACCTAGGAAATTTGATAGAAAAACTTACCGAGTCAAGGTCTGAACACTCGCTGCTAGAATCCGAATCAATCAAAGGCTTATTTTTTCTTTTAGCCATTTTGCAACACTTACGCACTACACGAAACTTGCGAAATTACTGCGGCGAAAACGTTCGCTTGCTTTATCCTGCTCGCTTGAAGACAACCATAAACTATAGAACTTTGATGTCATTCAAACCATTTTTTTTTTCGTTTGGCTTCTTCCTCTTCATATTCATAAAAATAATATTACAACGTCTGGGTTTTCTTTGATTTTTTTATTTCTTCAGCTGTATTTTCTAAATAAGACAGAAAAAAATTACTTGTTAAATTTTTGAGGCTGAGTAAACTAACAGAGTTTATTTATTTATTTGACAATGACATCCATCGCATTCGTGGAGTCTATGGTAGATGTAGATCGCATTGTTGTTTCAATTTTATTTCTCAAAATTGTGAAATTCTCTTGAAATTACTTGCTAAACTTATTTTTCTTAATACTTTAAAATACATTGTATCGTAGAACAAATAGTTTAAGGTGTTCAAACAGGAGGAAGGTCAAAACTCTGAAGTGGAATTTTAACGGGATCTCCCGTTGTATACCTACATAGAAGCAAAAATTGTATTATGCCTCATGATTTAAAAGAGTTGGGTGTGAGGAAAGCTATAATGGTCAGTTGCATTTCATTGACTTCGATCTAAGTTATCATGAATGTACTATTAAGTTATAGGGCTATTGAGTTTTCTATATAATAAAACAGTATAGATGCAAACTTGATGTGTATATAATTTTCTTATTACCTGCAAATTATTGATTACATATTTCCCGATAAACTGTAAGGAATTTGTATAGAGAAACACTTCAAACATTATTAATTATATGTGAAATGACATTGAAATGTTTATCCAGATTGTGTTGGGTATAGCTGCAAAACAATAACTGAATAATCAATATCATCATCTAATTAAATAATAAAATCTAAACTCATGTAGGTTATCATTGTAAAGATAATTTTCTGTTTGTCGTTAATAAATTTTAGGCTCCCTTATCCCCAACTCCGTGTGCAGAGATCAGTGATGATGAGCTGGTCTCTATTTCGGTGCGTGATCTGAACCGTCAGTTGAAGATGAGAGGGCTCACCAGAGACCAGATAGTCAGGTATGTTAGAACTCTGTAATAAAATTAAGGCAATATATTATTTTAAAAATATATCAGGTTAATTTTGACTACATAAATATCTTTTAAAAATATTAAATTCATGTTTTAAAGATGTAATTTACAGTTTCTATTAGATTGTGTTTGAAAGCATCTTTGTTCTGCTCTCTTGTAAACATGTGTCTTGCATTTATGTTCTTTTATACATAAAAACTATCTATGGAATAAACAGGAAATTATTAAACTTGAAAAAATTTTAAAAGGTTTATTTTTCTGATGTTGTATCAGACAGTTGAAACCAACTTGCTTTGTCCTACAGCTGGTTGTACTGAAGTACATTTTTATTTTAATGTTGTTGGGGACATTTGAATGACTTTTAAAACAGTAGGACTGAGTTGACCCAGCCGCACTTGTAGGGTACCTGCTATAGGGGCAAGGACTGCACATGTTCACAGATGAACCTTGTGTATAAAGATAATAATGTGTGTTGGCATTGAGGGGTGACAGTGAGAGGCTAACTGGGGAGGATTCCAAGAAGTGATGCTATCAGGTGGTTACTGTAGCCGATTTTGAGCCTGCGGTTTTAGAAAACCTTGTAATTTTTTGATTTGAGGTATAGCAGTTAAATTAATTTGTATTTGTCATAATATTCCTGAAACAATGCACTAAGAATAAAGAGACTAACTAATATACAATCTACTTGAATTACACAAAAATCCATTTATGTATTTTTATTGCATTAAGGCATATGCAGTTTTGTCTAACAAAAAAAATATTATGTTTCAGGATGAAACAGCGTCGTAGAACATTAAAAAATCGGGGATATGCTGCCTCGTGTCGAATTAAAAGAATAGAGCAGAAGGACGAACTTGAAACAGAGAAGAGCCAGGTAAATATCATTATACTAGATACCTACGTCTATTTTATATCAGGTTATTACCTCAGATGTGAGACATTCCTAATTTATTCTGGTTGGAATAAAGTAAATTAAAAAACATCTCATACTATGATGAGACTCCGAGATAAGTTGCATAAAGCACTTTTGTCATGGATCACAGAGTAATCACAAACATAATACTTAAATACATATTTAGCACCAAGACACAGAACCCACGAACATTGCCATATAATATATACTACCAATATGCTATACCAGCCCAAAATTATTTTTAACATGAAAGTGGTTAGATTTATTTATGTTAGCTGCAGTCAGAGGATCAAATAAATAAGGTTTAAAAAAAATAACAAGATATACATCTGTATATAGACTTTACAGAGGATCAACTTGAGTAGCTTGAGTATCTTCAAAACTTCTGTATAAGATTCATTTTCGGTTTACGTAAGTTTGATCATGTGTCCAACTTTCGTACTAAGGTCAAATGGCCACCTATTCGACTTCGCAGGAACGCTCATGTCGTCTCTTTGGTATAAAAGCTATTGTTCTGTCCGTTCCCTCCTACTTACTCCCTCTTAAAAGTCGCTTTGTGTTCCTTGGGGGCAGCCATGAAAAATCCCTAAGATCGTCAGAGAATTTATCACTCAAAATACCTCTGCATTCCACAAGCTTCTATAGCAAATTCTTCACAGTTCAAGCTGGTCAAAATATTGTTTTGGCACTGATTCTTGATGTGTACAGAGATTTAATCAATTCTGTACGTTTAAAGAGAGTCAAAATCGAGTTTGAATGATTCTGTGTAACAGACGAATACAATACCAAATTTACTCAAAAACATATTTCATTAGAAATTAATTATAAAACTTACTTTAATAAATTATAAACTACAGAGGTGAGACCTAATCGAAGTAAGATTATGAATTGAAGGTTTTAGGAAAACAACGATTGAGTTCGCTTTTGCTATATTTGCACTAGCATTCAAAATCATCGTACATATGTAGGGCTCTGCGTTCTACATTAGCAGCTATCTACATAATGACTGTGTAATTTGTTATTAAAAGAGTAATATATATTAATATTTTGGAGACAGAACTTTACTTTTTTACCATCTAGAAATGGATGAATTTCCAATGTTCATATTTTTATGCTTAAATATATACTAAGATTCATAAAATCCTTCATCACCCTCACTTTCCAGTACTGTAATCTGCAATAAATAAACAAAAAAAGTCAATTCTAATAACTTATTCTTTTCATAAGGAATGGCACGACATGGAACTGATGCAAGAAGAGAACAACCGCATCCGCGAAGAGGTCGAAGCCCTCCGCAGCAAGTACGACGCGCTCAAACGGTTCGCTGTCATGAAGAGCATTCCACTGCCTCCCGAACTGGAGCTGATGCCTTAGTCGGCTGGCCAAAACGTTCGATGCAATCAATATATTTAAATGGGATCACAAAACAATTTAATGAAATAGTATGACTGAACGAGTGGAACTAAAGTTCAGGTCGTATGGCTGTATTTTTCACACTGCAAGACTTCAGGTATTATTTGGTATTGACACATAATAATTATTACGTATAAGTGAATAATATTTACATTTACAAAATTAGAGTAGAAAACAGAACACAGAAATAAGTATAGTCTCAAAAATTTCACTGGCCAAAGATCCTAATGATGCCTTTATACAACAAACAAATAGAAATACTTAGTTATCGACCATATGTCAATGTCATAAAGTTTAAAGTTTAGTGGTTATATATACCAGAGCCCTGTTAGGGGTTTTAATATTGTACAGTGCTAGATAACATTTGACCAACACATAAAATTAGTTTGCTGTTGGCCGTCTTGGTCTTGGGGATTGCAGTGGTTGGTGTAGTTCAGAAATAAGTGTTTGTAAAGGTTGAAACAATTTGTGCTTGATGACAAATTCTATTAATACTTACAATTTTGAATGTCTGATTTTTTTTAAAAGTAATTTCCCGCGCGATCCTCCAGAAATGGGGCATGTACTTTTGAAGCAGTATGTACTACTGCACTTATAAGTTTTTTTTAAGAGTACCACGATGGTGGGTCCGGCAGGAGCAGTTTACCTGACTATACAAGAGCAAAAGGACAAAAAGGAAATCTGTTTTGTTCAATGCCTGCAAATATAGTTGTCTAGTAGAGTGGATCTAGTTTTAAAATGATTTTATGAAACGTGAGCTATGTTTTACCAATCGTACAAAGTTTAGATATACAGAATTATTTTTAGGGAAGTGCTGTCTGCACTTTCTTACACAGTTGACTCGGTGTCACATTCGTGAAACTGTTATTTTTTTATTCTATGATGATGACTTTTATATTTGCAATATTATTATTTAATAGAAATCTTTATAACTAAATAGATTTAAGTGAATCACAAGTTATGTTTGAGTATTCATTCATTTACATTTGATATGAATTGTGATATATTTATATTTTAAAATAAAGGAATAAATTATAAATTTAGTTTGCTTTTATATATTTCCTTGTACGGTAAGTAACGGATCGACCTACCCATATCTGCCAAATTACAGTCAATTTTGAACTCAATGGCTCGCTTTAAAGATTAATATCGATCTATTATTAGAATGAGTATTAAAAATTATGTGTGTGGTATGTTAGTTAACACATTTTCACTAAATAAAGTTGTTTGTATTAAAGAAAATATACATTGAAGCTGAAGTGATTTTGATAAAATGTTTACTGGCGATAGCTAATGTTAAAAAGTGATGGCTTCTAAAAATAATCCTGCTGCCGGGTAAACCAAATAAATAATTAAATTTAGAAACAGAAACTGATTCGAGTTGGGTTTTCTTGTTAATTAATTAATTAAAGCCGAACGAAGTCATTAATACCAGTTAGTCATTAATACAAGGATATATATGCCAAAGACAAGAAGTTCGTGTCCCATCCTATTATACTTGATAACATGTAACTAAGCAAAAGGTCAATTTAATAATAAGGTCCTAATAATGGTCCATTATTATCTATTGGACAGTGATAGACATATTTGATGAAAGGAATTCTTTGTTCCTAAACGAATACAAGTACCTATCGACTAAAGATGTAAGATTTATTTGCGACTATTGCCGTGAGGTACCTTCCACTGCAGGTTTCGTAAGTGGCGACTGAGGTACCAGAATCGACAAATGGCGGTATATCTATCGGAAACAATGCAGGTCAAATACACAGGGCGGGGATGGGCATCAGCGTCCCGTCGCGAAAGCTGTGCTCTGCAATTGCCAACACGCTTGCCTAGCGCGGCAATAGGCATGATGACAAATTTTGAAAAACTGTGAAATAATGTTCAAAAATATACATTAATTACGATAAAAATAATATTTCTGCTGAAAATTTAGGTTTACTATTATTAAAAAATTTGTTTTTAATTCATAAATTTTAAATTCGTACCAAAACGCTTCAAAGTGTCATGGCGTCGCTCGTGACGTCACGTTAGAGTACAAGGTTCACTCAACAGTTGTAAACATTGAGACGCTCTTGTTAATTTCGAATTTCACAGATAGAAACATGAATTCGAAAGCTTATAGATGGTATGCCGTCCCACTGTGTCCTAATACTTCCATAAAAACTCCCGAGAAGCTATTTATTTTCGTTCCTTTTGACAAGACAATTCGAAATAAGTGGCTCAAACATGCAAGACGTGATTTGAAAGGAATAACACTCTCTACTCAGCTTTATTTTTGTGAAGATCACTTTGACGTAAGTATTTACTTTAAGTTTGCAGATTTCATGCTGATACTAAATAAATGTGACAAGCATTAGATGATGTAAACATTGATAAACACACTTTATTTAAAGGTTAATCTCTTACTTTCTCAATGAGCTATTATAAAAGTACCTATGTTTATTTTAATTTATATTATCTATACAAATTATTTCAATAAAATTTACATGCTGTCATCATGCGTGGTAGAAATCCTCCTTTCTTGGAAGACTATATCCAACAGTGGACTTTCAATGGCTGGTTTGGTGGTAATAATATCAGCGACAAGCTTTTGTTTTAATATATTTTTCATTAGAGATCTAATCAAAGCTTTGTGATTATAAAATCTCACAGACACATAGAAAACAAGTTTGACCAACGAACATTAAAAAGCAACGGCGAGGTGCGGAAAATTGTTAAATGTGGTAAACCTTATTCTCTGTGGCATGCATACTAGGGAACTAATATGTAGTTATATTTGGACTCATTGTCTTTCAGTCCAATTAGTCACTTTAAAGAAGGCCTGTCGTAGGGCCCCTTACATTACGAGATCGTGGGCATTGACGGCGCGTCGGCACTGGTCCGCTGTCAAGACTCCATCATCATTAAATACAAAATGACAAGACTTATGCACAAAGAAACCTCAAGCACATACTTCGATCTTTGACGCTTGAGTCACCGATTACCTTGATTACCTAGACTAGGTCCTAGAGTTTTAGAGTGGTTTGACAGTTCGCCGCACTTATGCACTCATGATCGTAGGGCGAAGGCAGCATTCCGCTTGTACCTTACTCGTTGTTAGGAACCTGTTGATAGTTGGTACAATGTAATACAAATTTGGGTTGGTACCATTGTATAGGTTTAAGTTAAATAAAAATACCGTCCCTGTGTGCAATTGTACGGCAACGGTCTCAGTACGTTGTGAATTAAAATATCCAGTTTATTCAGTCTCTTGTTTTTACTTGAAATATTTTCAGGTTATGGGCCCAGGCACGTAATCCTGCAATTTAAATAAAACAAAGAGTCGGATACTTCATTCGTCAAGAAAAATATTGTCGGTTTTGTCGTGAACGCCAGTTTTGAGGTCAGGCCGAACAGGAAGAAAATTGAAAATAAAATACTTGTTGGTGCAAGGATGAAATGGGAGGTAAAAGCGTGATAGTGATGGGATGGGAGGCGGCGGTTGATAAGGAAAAATGGGCGAAACAAGACACAAAAGCTCAGACATGGCTCGTGACAAGGATGTCGGAAGGCGCGATGACGCATATTCTTACTTGTCTACTACTACTACGTCCGCGGAAATGTGGAAGAAACTTTGCAGTGCTTACGAACAAAAATCAGAAACAAGCATCTACGTCATCCAACAACGTTTCTTCCAGTTTAAGTACGAAGAGGGTAGGGATATGTGTACATTTCTATAAAAATGGAAGAATTAAGAAATCGGGTAACGTAGATGGGAAAAACCATTTCAGAAAAGTTTGTAATAACAAAAGTATTAATGTCACTCCCAGTAACTTAAAAATACGTTGTCTCTGCGCGGGGGCACCCGATGAGAAGAACACCTATGATAATTTTGTCGCTAGATTATTGATAGAAGAGGAGCGATTAAAAGTCAAAGATGACGTGCGTGACGTGATCATCTGCATTTGTGGCGAAGAGTGGAAAAAAAAAGTGTAAAGTGCTAAAGTGTAATAAAATGGGACATTGCCAGAGTGAGTGGGGAAAAGGTGTTTTTACTGCAAGAAAATGGGACATGTGAAAAGTGAGTGTTTTGAGAAAAATAAAGACAAAGACGGTAACGCAAGTAACGCGTTTATGGTCGTGAGTTCGGACGAAAATTTTCAAAAATCGCAGTGGTTAGTGGACACTGGCGTAAGCCAACATATGTGTTGCGATTGGATCCTTTTTCAGACATATTTTCCATTATTATATAAATCGATGATAGTCATAAACGGTAATGCCATTATTGCGCATGGCAGTGGACAGGTGGCGCTGCAAGTTTATGGCGGAAAGCAATGGATTGACTCAACCATAAACAATGTTCACTACGTGCCGGAATTAAAAACTAATCTGCTGCCGGTGAATTGCGTGACAGATAGAGGTTATGTTATGATTAAAAACAACAACTTGTGTGAATTTTACAAACAAATCAAAACAAAGTCTGTGCCGTGGCTAACCGTAGGATCTGTACTTTATGAACGTACGTTACAAGTGCTACGTAGTTAACGTGACTCAAGCGTTAACAATTCTTCAAGAGTGGCACAAAAGATTTGCTCATCAGAACGTACATGTGAAATCTGCCCTTACCTTAGAAACAACAACATTTCAGTGCCTGACACTACCGATGTAAAGTGTGAGAGCTGCTTACAGGGCAAGATTCATCGGCTGCCTTTCAATGCAAGTGAAACTAAATCAGCTAGGCAGTGTGAACTTAAACATGCTGATACATGTGGGTCTATGGAGATGCCGTGGGAGGTTCACGATATTTCCTTATCCTAAAAGATGACTATTCCTAGATCTAGATCTGTGTATATTATTAAAGGGAAAGATGAAGTAAAGGTGTGTATTGAGAACTTTATAAACAAAGCAAAATACTACCAATCATAAAATAAAATACTCTCGGGTGGATTAGAGTTCATAAATGAAGAAGTGCGTGACCTATTTGCAGGACGCGGAATTATACACCAGACCACAGTGGCACACACGCCGGAACAAAATGGCAAGGCAGAACGAGAAAACCGAACTTTAGTTAAAGCAGCAAGAACAATGTTGTGTGAAAAAGACTTACCAAATAAATTATAGGCAGAAGCTGTTCAAACTGCAGCATATGTATTGAACAGAACCAGTAAAAGCAATGAGATTTATGACATTTATACCTAAAAATCTTCGGAACACCAGATTTTGTTCACATTCGAAAGGAAAAGAGACAGAAGTGAAATATGTAACCTTAAATTACTGTTAAACAAGGAATTTAAAATGAAAGATTTGGGTATGATTTTTAATTTTCTAGGTATTCATGTATCTCAGGATTTACAAACAAAGTCACCAAATTATGTCAAAAAAATATCTTAAAAAAGTTTTAGAAAAGTTTCAAATGCAATATTGAAAAGAAATGTCCACTGCTATGGAACATAACTTCAATATCTAAATATTGGAAAAAAGAAAGGATTCTGTAATTGATAAAAATATTGAAAAGAAATGTTGAAAAAAAAATTGGCTGTTTGTCCTATGCCGCATTAGGAACATGACCCAACATTTGTGTTGCTATATCAATCTTAAGCAGATATCAGAATAATGCAAATAACTTGTTGTTAACAGCTTTTAAAAGAGTTAAGATTTGTTAAATACAGTATTAATTATAGTTAAATATATAAGTGCAATAATGATGTACTGACCGGATATTGTGATGCTAACTGGGGAGAAGACTTAAAAGACAAAAAGGCTACAACTGGCTATTGTTTTATATATGCAAATTGTTTGATCTCGTGGTGTTCGAAGAAACATGCTAGTGTAAGTTTATATTCTACCGAATCTAAGTATGTGGCAATCAGTATGGCTGCAACTAATGCTTGCTGGCTTATAGACTTATTACATGATTTTAATATTGAGAAAGTTTGCCCTGTAGTGATGTTAAGCAATAATCAGAGTGCCATAATGGTTGCTAATACTGACAGTGATAAGAGATTGAAATACATAGATATCAGATTCCATTATATTAAGAGTTGATTAAAGAGGGTAAACTAGTTTTGAAATATATAAAAACGAGGATCAAACCTGATATGTTTACTAAATCTCTAAATAAAAATTTGTTATCTAAGTTTATAAATAACTGCGCTTATATGGAAACTGAGATTGTACCTACTGTTAGTTTAGTATAAGTATATTTAGTTTAGTACAAGTAAATTGTATAAGTATATAGGTATTATCTTGAGGGGGGGGGGGGGTGTTATACCTATATATAAATACCGGTATTTATATATATATATAAATACCGTCCCTGTATGCAATTGTACGGCAACAATCTCAGTACATTGTGAATTAAAGACCAGTTTATACAGTTAAATCTTTTGTTTTTACTTAAAATATCTTAAGAACCTCTTTGTTTAGTATGATCGCCCGGATCCTAAACAGATCTCGACATACGGCAACAACCATCGAAAGTTTGATTGCAGCCCTAAATGGCAGGCAGTCTTAGAGAGCATGGTTAGCAGCTGGATCCATCATCGTCATTACCATAGTAACCGTAGAACGTCTACTTCTGGACATAGGTTTAAGAAAGTATGATTTCGCCTATTATTAGCGAGTAGGCCAGGCGTGCGGGCAATTGCACAGCGTAGCTTCGCTACGGGAATGTTGCTGCCCATTCCCGCTCTGTTACATTTGAGCTATGCTGTTGTGGGCGGATATACCGCCATCTGACGATCCCGTTACTGCAGTCGCCTCACAAGACACCTGGTACAGCTTGAGGTACTATTCTATTCTGCCGGTACCACACAGCATAAAGAACGGTACGATCCGATCCACCAAATCAATCCTGATAATAAGTAGAAGAAGAAACCATAATTCACTTTAAATGTGAAGGTCAGTACAAAAGCTTACGCCCACTTACTAGTTTGTTCAGAGGGTCGACCCACACCATGATCCGTTAATGCAGATTGCAGTGAATTTTTTATAAGGCAACACCGGGTCAAACGGGGCTTTTCCTTATTTTCCTTTATAGTGGGGCTTTACTGGACTAAAATAGCTAGAAAGGCATGCTAATTAAATATTGAAACGGGTCTAGAAATTTCATAAATATCTGTAAATTGATTACGTGTGTGCAGGAAAATTTTGGATAGGTAAATAGGGGCGCATAGAAATTTAATTTCTAAGGAGGTGAATAAAAATTTTACGTGTTAAATATTAAAAATGTAGTCTTGCGAATACTAAAAAAATGATCTGTTAAAGAATTTTAAAGACTTTTTATTTCAATGGTAATACGATGAATTACTCTGTTCTCAAGTCTACTTACGTCACTTTCTTCATCATTATCGTTATCATATCGTCCACTGTTGGAAATAGGCCTCCCCATTATCATCATTATTATATCAGCAATACCCCGCGCCCTCCCCAAGAAAAGTAATCGCGAATTATGTATGGCTAACTTAGAGCGTAGATTCGCGACGGGGATGCTGCTGTCCATCCTCACTCTATAACATTGCAGCTACACTGGTGGATATATCGCCATCTGTCGGTTCCAGTGCCACATTCGTCTAAAATAAATATGCGTATATTTGTCGCGAGTCAAGCTTATCATTACGCAATAAGCTTTAAATTTATATTTAGTTTATGACTAGCAACGACCCTCGGTTTAACCCACATTTCCAGATCACATCATAGATCCAGTCTGGCAAGGCGTCAATTTTATATTATCAGTTCACATCTTTATAATGCAGCGAATGGGGCTAATTCACAAAAGCAGTGTAAAGGTGCATTTTGAATTTCGATGTTGCAATTTGAGTTCGACAAGACAGAAAAATACTAAAGTTTAAAATAAATTCGTACACATTTCAGCATTCATTTGTACACACACGCAAGCGCGACGTTTGTACCTGTATTCCTACACAGGTAAATAATTAACTCCCCTCTTTAAATTGTTGTTTCTTTCTTTACATACATACATTACTCCTGAGTCCCATCGGGGTAGGCAGAGATTATGATCTCCGTTTGTTACGATCTTGGCATACCTCTCGCTTTCCTTACTCGCATTATTTTTTTCATTCTTTTTTTTTGTGATTATTTTCTGTAACTTATATATAAACTAAATTTCTAATTTGTTATGTATTAAAGTGGAAGACGCAGACGTCTCTAACACAGTTTATACTAGTCATATGGCTGACGTCTTTGTAACCTTTTGTGTCATTTGTTTTTATTTTTATAATAAGGATAATTGTTCTTGTTATTTTTGGAGTAGATAAATCATTGTAAATCCGCCCTGTGCATCTTAGCTACACGGTTACATATAGTTAAACCGCCATCTGTCGGTTCCCATATCTAAGTCGCCTCTTGCGATGCCTAGAATAGTACCTCAGAGGGTACTTAAAAATACCTCTAAAAATAATCTATACACAAGAAAATAATTACACAGATTTTACAGATTACATAATACTGCAGGGTAGGAAGGAACAGCAGCATCTCCTTCGCGAAAGTTGCGCCACCACGCTTGCCTAGCGCGGCAATTATGGGCCTAATTCCTTCTATCTTGGGGAGGTCTATGTTTGATTGTGGACTTCTAATGCTGATATGATGAAGGCATCTTTTAGGTCAAACGAAAAGTTGTATTAAATAATTTCCGACAATACTTTGATACAATCGTGGCTGTTTAATTAAGTCTTAAGTGGGTCGGTATGGACTCCGGCTGCAGGCGCTTGCTTATTTTTGCCAAACGAATTAATTAATATTTTAAGATGCGAACGTTGAATCGTTTGTTACGAGGGCGGAGCGCGGGACTGCGCACACTTTCGACTTGGGAACTGTTTGTGGGTGCAGTTTGAGGTAGCGTGTTTTTATTTAAATGTAATATATATTTAAATATAATAAACGGCAACGTTTCAGCCGCTTTAAGTTATAAAACTTTCATATTAACTTTGCTCCTCTATTTCCCCTTTAAGGGGTGATTTTTGAAAAGATATTTTACATGTGTTTCACGACTTTCAATAATTTTACATAACCAAGTTTGATATTAACTATGTTTATATAATTTTTTATATATGTAAAATTTTAATTTTTTAACCCTTTTATTTATACAGGTTCTGCGATGATATATCAGTCAGTCAATCAATCTGTCAGTCAAACAGCTTCTCCTTTTATATATATACAGAAGATAAAAATAATATAGATACAAGTATTTATTATTTTCATTTATATTAGGTAATACAATCAAAAAACTAAATATAATCAATGAATATCATATAAAACATTGTGCTTTAAAGAAAAAAATTAACTTGACTCAGGTTTCAGGTGGCTTTAATATTATATCAGCGTTTTGCAATGCGGACTTATTTTTATCTATTGATCAAATATTACATTCGAGTGTTTATTGATTTACATACAGCATAAAAGTAATATTGATAAATCACAGAACAAAAAGGCCACTAGATAAGAATCGACGTGCCCATAAAGGTCGCGGTAGTACAACGACGGTATCTAACCCCATGGTACGGCAAGGGCAAAAGAAAGGTAGGTACGACTCCCTTCAGAAACCTTGGACAAGTAGATGTTCTTCTAACAACTATTATCGTTGATATAAATTCAGTTCTTTGTTTGCATACCAGAAATAGCTTTATTTACTTCACTACTACATATTAAAATTAACTGTGTCACATTTCTAGTTCACCTGTGTGTGCAGTTTCCTTTATACCTACACATTTTTCTCTTTATGTATTGATATAAAGAAAGACGTAGGTGAGACCCTAACAAATGGTAAATTATCTCTATAATTAATATATTATTATAAAGCTTGTCTAAATTTTCATTGCATACTATTATTCCTTTTCAGGTACCAGCAGAGTAGAATAGTAGCTCCCCCTGCACCAGGTCACGTAAGAAGCGACTAAGGTACCAGAGCCGACAGATGTAGGTATATCCATCCGGAACAGTGCAGCTTATACGTGCGCAGGGCGGGGATGGGCAGCAGCATCATCGTTGCTAAAGCTGCGCTCTGCCATTGCCAACTCGCTTGTCCAGCGCGGCAAGCAGTGGACTTTCAATGGCTGGTTTGATGATGATGATGACATCTTTTGATATAGCTAAACTAGAATAACAGAATATCAATTATATATATATATATATATATATATATACATATATATTATTTATGTAACTATACTGCACAAAATGTTACAAAATGTCAACCATTACACGAAACAGAAAAAATATATATAGTGGTGCAGACAATGTATATACAAAATAGACATACTTGTATAAATAAACGCAATAAATGCATATGATATGAACAAAAAATATAAAATAACGTACATCAGACATAGGGTTATAAGTTAGAGAAGCAGCACCAGTAAATAAAGTATGGAGACTGACAGCGTTTCAGGATAAATTTGTTTGGGGATTGGTTAATATTCAACGGGAGCTCATTCCAGAGTCGTATAGCTGTCACTGTAAAAGAGTTATTCCAAAAACTATAATGATGAGGAGTTAAGAGTGAGAGAGTATTAGAAGAACGAAGATTACGTTCGTGAGAGGAAGATAGGAATTGGAATCTGTCCTTTAAGTAAGTTGGTGCGTACGGATCAAAAAGTATAGAAAATAGTGTGGTTAGAACTCGAATTTTGCGACGTTCACGAATAAGGATAAGATATATATTATTCTCACGTCTCGTGACACGTTAGTAATGTCGGATTATGGTATTCGGCATCATTATTATTATTAATTAAATTGTTAAAATTAAATTGTTTGCACAACAAGGGTTTCACATATAAAGCATATTATATAAAACCAAACTATAATTAGATCAAAAATCTATTAAAACAACAGGAGTTCACGTTAGTTTGACAGGTGTCATTTTAATCAAGCTATATATAGAGGATTGTGGTCCCAGTTTTTGGAACCTCCGCAGGTCAATGAACTCACACACGTATAAAACCGCGAGGGATGTATACTTAATGAGGTTGTGAGGGTGAAACGCGAACTAACCAAATCTAACCTGTGCTAAATTTTATTCTAAAAACTAAAATATCTGACGCCGCATTTTTTGGTTGAATAATGTTACACATTATATACATTGTTAATTTTAGTTATATATTTAGTTATAAAGTTAGATATGAAGTTGGCAAACAAACATAGAGTCCACTAGCGTGTCATGAATTTTGTTATCGAAACTAATTTGACTGATGTAGTCACCCTTCAAACCGGAACAAATGTGAACACTGCTATTTGGCGGTAGAAATAGATAAGGTACCAATACAGACGATCTTTGTAAGAGGTCTACCTCTAGTAATTTAGAAAAGCCGTAAATTATCTTCATAGGCAAAGGTCCCCAGTCACCGCGGTCCGGCGCATCGGAGCTAGCAAAGACAAATTACTTTATTTCTTTTCCTCTATTTATTTATGGTGGCCCTTCTGGTGTTATTTTTTGTTTACAACTGTCCCCTCGCCGACTTCCTAATATTGTCTGCGTTAATTGGCTTCGCCTCTAAACGTTGTTTGTGTGTGATTGATGAGATTTGTTGCCGATATTTTTCTGCAATAGCTGATTCAAATTCATCCGGTTCTTATTTTTTTTTTTGATAAATTCAGTCGACTTCTCAATCCGTATGTTCGTTGAACTGAATCCGAGATAAGTAGCTTAAAGCATTGTTTTACGAATATTAGATAACAGAACAAATACATATCATATAAATATTTTCCTAGGTAGAATCGAACCTACGTCTTTTGACCGCAAGAATTTGTCTAGTTTTAAGTGTGGTTAGTGAGGTCAACTTAACAAAGAGACAAGCAAACAATATTTAAAATAATTGCACATGCATTTAGTAAAACGCTGTTAATTTAGAATTACAAACAGACTCTTCAATTTTATTTATATCTAGAGATAGTTCTAACACTTAACCTGATACCAATTAGTGCCTTTTCTCAGAAATGATATAGGATATCTATGATAACTATCATAAACAAAAAACAACAGTCTGCCTGGAATGGCCATGACTTGTCCCTAACTATGCAGGACTCGTGTTGATGGAGTCTACAAAAAAAAAAACACGGGCATTTCGTCAAGAACAAGGATTATTTTAGATAGAGACGAGCCCAGCCATTTATTACTCGTTTAAATATAGCTTGATACGAATGATATCTGACAACCTAAGGTGTTTTTAAATAATCTTAATGTTTCATTGTTCTAACTTTCTGTGGATTTTATATGTGAAACCTTTGCGTGGTAAACAATGTTAATGGCGAGGTAAGGTGCGCTACCATATCATCATATCAGTCATTGGAAGTTAACTGCTGGACATAGGCCTCCCCAAGAAAGGGGGATTTTTATAATAACTTTAATATAATTGCCGCTCTGGGAAAGCGTGTTGATATTCGCAGGGCGCAGCATTTGCGACTGGGATGCAGCTGCATATTTCTGCCTTGTGCATTTAAGCTACACTGTTTCGGATGGATACACCACCGAATCTCTCGGTTCAGTACCTCTCGACTATATAATACCATATTGTTATAATAAATAAGTTGTACGAATCTCCTACATTAACGTCTGTTCTGTAATTATATATATGTATATATACATATATATATTAGTGGACCAGTAAGTTTAGTAGTTAGACATACAGAACCATGTATTATTTCCGCCTAAGGCTTTGTCCGCGAGATTTTTACTGATCATCGACATCCCTTCCCTGAGGAACTATTGTTATTCTCACACACATATCAACTGTTCAGTTCCAGACTTTTATGATCTCTGCGTATCAAAGTGCTTAACAACGTACCAATGTATGCAGAAAGTTAATTCAAAATTATCAAAACCTAACAAAAACTCAGGCCTAAACGAAGTAAACTTGAGATCCACGTGACGCCGTAGAATAACCAAGTACACCGAAATAATTAGAATTCCCAACAAAATGCAGGTGTTCCCAACTGCTCAGCATTCAGAGCGGGCTGGGGAACTTGACGGATTTTCTCGTAAACGTCGCGTATACTGAACGAAGCGAGCAAGGAAAATCACAGCTACACATTTTTTATCAGAAAAATATTGAATATAATATGCATTGAGTATTTCTACTGTAGTCCTAAGCTGTCTTTATGAGATATTTAATTTTTATATCTTATGTATTTACTGCGATTATTTATACAAAGATGTATGTAACGTTTATCTATTTTGTATATATATTGTCTGCACCACTATATATATTTTTGTCTGTTTTGTATAATGGTTGACTGAGAGATAATGCCAGCTGGCATTAAGTCCGCCATTTGTACATTTTGTGCAATATAGTTAAATAAATATCATTCACACAAAGTAATTGAAAGTATATAAGACCTTGCTCAAATGTGTTTCTTAAGATCAGTTTACATTTATCTGTAAGGTTTCTTTATTATAAGCACTAGTATAGCAAACGCGTAGTGGTAAGCTATAGCGATTGTAGTCTATGAAGACAAATGGATTCGATTGACCATCATATCAGCCATAAGACGTCCACTACTGGACATAGGCCTCCCCAAGTAATTTCCAATAGGACCGGTTGTATGCGGCTTGTGTTCAGCGCGATCCAGCGGCTTTAGTCAGATCGTCTGACTATCTTGCGGGTAGACGCCTTACACTGCGATTGGTACGTAGTCTTCATTCCTGAACCTTAGGACTCGATCGGCCATCGGTTCTGCGCATCAAAAGCCCTGCCAACTGCCACTTTAACTTACTAATCCGCCAGGCAATGTCGGTAACTTCGGTTCTGCTACGAATCTCCTCATTCCTGATTCAATCGCGCAAAGAAACTTCGAGCACTGCCCTCTCCTTAGCTCCTTAAGCTACTTTCAGTTGACGAAGGAATGTGGATTTCCAAAATATACAACAGCCATGTCATACACGGTTCAGACAGCGATTTCTAAATTTTGCAGGACCATTTATTTATAATAAAATTAACCATGAAATAGATATTTATGACACGAATAAACACACCAGCAAAAAACAATGAGGGAATGGCTCTTGGCATTGGACTACAACAAGACAGAGGAATTGCTAACAATATAATGCTAGACTGGACTATATTTATTGTTACTATTATTGTTTATATATATTTTATTTACACAGTATAGCTTCATATTCTATGTATTTATATAATATATGCGTAAATAATATGTTGTATTACCAAACCTTGTATTATATTGGACCATATACACACTCATCCACACCTACATGCACACTACAGTGCATAGGTGCCTATAAGAACAGGCTAGACCTAGTTTAGGTACTTAAGTATCAAAGTGTATTTTAGTTTAAGTTTCCTTTTGTTGTTGAATAAGTTATTATTATTATTATTAGCTCTCTGACTCCTCAAACAGGAACAAAATGTTTGTCGGTAGAAATAAGTGGGAGTGCAGTATGATAACATACAACCATTTGATTTATTTACTTCAGGTAAAATGCAGGCTTCCCAAAGGTAAAGTAACATAGAAAGGAAACTATAGATTCTTCATCAGGCCTGTATCAGGTAGGCAGAGACTATGGATCTCCACTTGCTACGATCTTGGCATACCTCACCCGCTTCCTTTACTAGCATTATTAGTCATTCCATTTCACGCTCGTTTATTAATGGTACTCCTAACCCTATGGTAGCCCTTTATACCTCTTCTACCTGGTTAAGATTTGTTTGCTTAGGTCGTCGACAACCATTTGTAAGAGGCATGATTTAGGTAATGAGCAAAATTATTGGCAAAATTCAGACTTTCTTGGAGAGGGTTATGTCTAACGGTGGAGTTCAAATGGCTGTTATGATCATGATGAGAATGGAAGTTTCACAAGGGTATAGCAACGAAAGAAATGTATAGAAGTAGTAACGTTATGGAAGGTGGCCTTTAAAACACGATGTTGTCAGAATAAACGCAGAAAGAACGCCTCGAGGGGGCGTGCAAAAGTTCGCACGCAGCTGGCCGCATATATAATGTGTTTCTGATTCCATCTCCATGACGACCCTGGAAAAAATACATGACACTATATACTAATGTTATGTGGGTTAACGAATCCACCATCGTTTTGCTTATAAGTCGCATCAAGAGAAGACTGGTCTACGTCTCTTTTCATACCAGCCATTGGAAGTCTACCGTTGCACATAAGCCTCTCCAAAAAAGAGGTTTCTTTGCTCATAATTGCCGCGCTGGGCTAGCGTGTTGGCAATTGCCGAGCGCAGCTATTGCGACGGGAATGTTACTGCCCGATTCCGCCGATATCTGTTGGTTCTGGTATCTTAGTCGCCACTGATTACAGCTAGTGCAAAGATAGGTCCTATTCTATTTCGCCACTACCGCAAGCACACATCACACGTTACTTTAAATTTGATTAAATTTATTTCCTTATGAGGTAGACCGTATAAAATGGTCGTCTGCATTGGTACCTCACAATCACCTATTTCTGCCGTCAAATAGCAGTTTTAGTATTGCTCTAATTCGGTTTGAATGGTGAGCGAGGCGAGTGAAATTACTGGGTAATGTGGCATAATATAGTAAAATCACAAGGTTGGCAACCAGCTAATGTTATTCTTGTGATAGCACAATCGTATTCTAGTTTGTCAATTTGGTCTAATAAAAAAATAAAATACTTTGCTATATACCACATACTAAGGGCGTTTGTAATGGCTACAATTACCTTAGATTTCTACGCTAAACTGTAGTGTTTGCATTGTATAACATTACTAAGTAAAGTCACATTTATTTATTTAATTAATATTAGATTACCAACATAAGTAACAGTAAATTATGAATAATAATTGTGGTTTCAAAGGACATCAACCAACTGTTCTTACAATTACAGGCAATCACATTATGCATAATTATTAATATTTAAAAAAAGATAATTATCACTCAGTAAGGATGTAAAATAAATAACAAAATACATAAACATTGATAATAAAAAATCAGCAATCTTACGGTACGCTGTCAAACGATTTAACAACGACGAAAACCTGGGAAGTCTGTGAAAATTAATGTCAAGTTTAGGCAGACTTTTGGCTAGACTATTATACAGACGAGATATACGGTTAATAGGTAAGTTATTACCCATCCTGGCTCTACAGAACTTATTTCTAAATAATCCACAGGGATGACGAAGTATGATATCTTTTAGACACAAAATTGGCTACGCGCTAGTGATATCGATGATACGAGGGTCTATAAACTGCGTCACGCTTACTACCTCGCGGACATCGTGCTTGTTTATCGACTTAATCAAATTAAAAAACGGTGCCGGATCAATTAATACGAATAAACTTTAATTCGAATTATGTGTTGTTAAATAAACATAACTAAATAATATTAAAAATATAAATGTTTTGTTGGATGTTTGTATGTTAATCACACCACTCCAGAAAGGATTCGGGTCAAAGTTGGCATCGACAATATAGTTTGAAACAACTCTCCCGGAAATAAGTTGTTCCCGCAGGATAGCTAACCTCTTTTTGCCACCAAATTGTAGTAGTCATCCCAGTCATTCATCACATTTTAATGACTTCGTCAATTCTTACAAATATCAAAATTCAAACGCGAGCGAAGTCACGGGCTTTGACTAATAATATTTAATCTTCCTAAGAAGTCCTAATTACTTTGTGTCACCTCCAAGGATCGGATGTCTGTTCTACTTTTGCTTTTTGTGAATAATAGCTAGTATCTCGCTAGACACAGCCATTTTTCATTCCTCCACCCCAATGAGTTGGTGGCATTTTTGTTTATTAGAACATCTTGTCCATTTATATCTTATGTCATTTCTGAGAAAGGTAATAATCGGCATTAGGTTAACGGTTCGAATTTTCTCTACATATATATGAAAGAGAAAGCGTCTATCTGTAATACTAAATTACCAGCGTTTTACTTATTGTTTGCTGTCTGTCTGTTTGTTCTTGTGTCTATATGAACCGGCTGTACATGCACTGACAGATAGCAGTTGTTTTACAGAGTAACTTAAGCTTTTTTAGATTAAAAATAGAGATCTGCGGTACATTTATATTTTTGTACGTTAGCGGACGATATAAAATATTGTTCACAGACAAAAAGTTACATTATCAGTGACATAAGTTTAGTCGTGAGGTACCGGTAGAGTAGAATAGTACCTCCCCCAATCCCAGACTGTGCAGCTCGAATGCATAGGGCGGGGATGAGCAGCAGCATCCCCGTCACGAAAGCTGCAATCTGCATTAGCCAACACGCTTGCCCACTGCGGCAATTATGGGCATCATACCTCCTTTCTTGGGATGGCCTGTGTCCAGCAGTGGACTTTCAATGTGACATAATTTATCCCCCCAATTACACGGGAATGGAAATGTGAGTGTAATATGAGTGAGTATTAAATGTAGGTAGAGTCCCGCAGTGATAACTTGTTTTCTTTCAGGAAAAATTGTGACATACAAGTATAGTGTTGACGTTGTTAGCGTTGAATTGCTTTAACCACTAGATTCAAGACAATGGCCTGTTATCGCCGACGCCTGTTGGGGTTTCATTAGCGTCAATTACTACATAGTTGGTGTTGGAACCGTTATTACCATCTGTTTTTCTTGCAGGTTCCTTTCTGGTGGGTCGCGTAATGAACCTACAGTAAATTTAGTTTTAAGCTAGTGCCGGTAGACTAGTTTAAGAAGGTCCTAATTAAATTATCTATGTGTTAAATGACCGTTATGATCCCTTGGGTCATCAAGAGTATGGTTAAAGAAACATATTTAACTCATGAAATTTACATTTCAGTTACTGCGCTAAAGCATGCACTAAATTCAATTAAACTTATGCAACGGCGAGCAAAATTCTATACGTATAAAAGGTATATATATCTATACTAACATTATAAAGCGGAAGAGTTTGTTTGTTTGTTTGTTTAAACGCGCTAATCTCAGGATCTACTGGTCCGATTTGAATAATTCTTTTGTTGGATATCATATTATTTATTAGATATTTATAATTAATAGATATTTTTGTTGGAAAGTCCATTTATAGAGGAAGGCTTTAGGCTATATAACATTACGCTGAGACCAATAGGAGCGAAGCGTCAGTGAGAAATGTTGCAAAAACGGGGAAAAGGCTACTATACCCCCCAAAGTTACTATTCTACGCGGACGAAGTCGCGGGCACTTCTAGTATATATAAATTGAGATTCGTAATAGAACCGACTTTGCCCGGCGAATTAGTAAGTTGAAATGGCAGTGGGCAGGGCATTTGGTACTCAGAACCGATGACCGATGGAGGTGTAAGGTTCTGGAATGGAGACTACGTACCGGCAAGCGCAGCGTAGGGCGTCCACCCGCAAGGTGGACAGACGATCTGATTATAACCGTAGGATCCTATTGGAGATTACTTGGTTAGGCCTATATCCAGCAGTGGACGTCTTATGGCTGAAATGGTGATATATATATATATATCATATTAATTTTATGTTGTATGTTTGTTTATTAAGTTTTGGACAACATTAAGTAAGTTAAAATTTAGTAGATTTGGGATCTATTCTAGCAATAAGCCTCCAATAATTTTGATGTGCTTATGTATGTATATTATTGGATAAGTAGATTTATAGACATTTTTAAATATAGGCAGGCTCTTTGTGTCCATTATTTCTTTTAGCAAACTATTGTAAATTTGTACTCATTCAAAGCTGATGTTTTTTTTGTTGGTTTGAAGTGTAGTCTAGTTGGTTCGGGGTATCGTCAAAAGTAATTTATCTGCTCGAACGAATCCTTTTCCGATCTCCCTGTTTGTTTTGAATGATATATTAATTTTAATAAGAACTTTTTTTATTAGAATGCAAGTGTTATCGTGAATAAGTAGATTAAGAGGGTCGTCAGTATTATTAACTATGCATATAATTAGTTTCTTTCTGAAAATATCAATTTAATTATTTTTACTTTTTTATTATCATTTTATTGATGGTTGGAAAAAGTGTTTGTTATGGTTGGTATTTCATAATGGGCCTATTTGAGTAAAGTTAATACGATATTAAGTTGAATGAGTTACCATTTCATACAAAAGTCGTCTGCATTGGTACCTCATTCTAACCTATTTCCACCGCTAAATAGCAGTATGCGCATTGCTGTGTTCCGGTTTGAAGAGTAAGAGAGGCAGTAAATTACTGGGTAATATGATATAATATCTTCAAGTCACAGTCTTCAGGTTGGCAACGCGCTAGTGATAACATTGTGATATTACGAGCGTCTATAGGCTGCTGTGACGCTTACTATCAAGCGGAATTTATGCTTGTTTGTTGACCTGGTCTGATAATTAAATTGTAATTAATCAAATAAAACTCCCTCCTCCCCTCATGTGAGTTTGGGAGACATTTTCCCTTATTCGAAGATTTCTCAGAAACAACCCCTGGTTCGATATTAAATACGAAATACATACTCAAACGGAAAATGAGAGCAGGTAACATTAGAAACAGGAAACCTTTTCACTTAATCCGGCCCAAGTTGGACGTTACCCAATCAAGGGGAGATCTTTTGATTTTCAAATGACTTGTTTTGTTGTTTTTTTTTTTGCGCTGTTCGTTAACGAGGAGGCCAATCAGACGTCTGTCTTTCTTCAACCAATATACAGATTGTGTGCTACATTTAATGATATATTAGCCGCGCCCCGCGGCTTCTTCTGTGTAA
This sequence comes from Heortia vitessoides, assembly GCA_020976665.1. Taxonomy (NCBI): domain Eukaryota; kingdom Metazoa; phylum Arthropoda; class Insecta; order Lepidoptera; family Crambidae; genus Heortia; species Heortia vitessoides. The sequence continues at coordinate 2,032,208 of JACJUM010002842.1, read as the reverse complement.
TTCCTAGGCCTAATATATAACAAAACTATAAAGCCGTGATGTACCAGCTGAAAAGAATAGTACCTCCCTTTGTACCAGGTGTCTTAAGAGGTGACTGAGGTACTGGAACAGAGGGATGGTGGTGGATGCGAAGAGTGGGGATGGGCAGCTGCATCTCCGTTGCGAGGGCTGTGAACACGGTTGCTCAGCGCAGCAATTATGTTTATAATTCTCCCTTTCTTGGGCAGACTTATGTCCAGCAGTAGACTTGCAATGGCTATAATGTTGATTACAAAGCTGAAGAGTTTGTTAGTTGACAGGCCTGACGGCGCAGATGGTAGAGATCCTATCATATGCGTCAAGGGTCACGGGTTCGATCCCCACCCAGATAAAATATTAACATGATGATATTTGTGTTTATCCTGTGTCTGATTTATAAATATATGTGCTCAAGTATTTTATTTGTAATTCCTCTGTTGTCTGATGTGCGTAACAAGTGTTTTACGTGACTTACTATAAAGTTAGGACAATAGACGAGATATTGTGTAGTTTGATTAAACGCGCTTATCTCAGGAACCACTGGTCTGATTTAAAAATACTTTCAGTGTTTCATAGTTCATTTATCGGAAAAGGTTATAAGCTTAATAAAATAAAAATGGGATCTATTTTAAAATAAATAAATAAATAAATGCGCCCTGAAAGTCACTATACCCCTAAAATCACAAGTCCTTGCGGACAAAGCTGCGGGCACTGCTAATAATCTTTATACACAAATATCAATGTCGCAATGAGCAAAACTTAGGAACGGCTTGACTTATTGTACAGTTTTATAACAAAAAGAATAAAAATGTTGATAGAGTAATTTAAAATAGATTATTCTGGTTTTTTTTCGGATGAACCTATCGCTAGACTACTCAGACGTCAAATCCAGCGCCACCGAACAAGAGTTATTCTGAGCCGTTATTGTTTTTTTATACCTTCACTTCTCTTGAACAAAACAACACTTAGCTGAAGTATATTGCCAACGTATATAATAAATATAGCTTAAGTTACTCCTTATAAAACTGGCTATTTACCCGTAAAATAAATACGTACCCGTTAAAATTGGCTCAATCGTTTCAGAAATTAGGTGGAATAACAAAAAAAGAAACATACAGATAAACTAGTTTTTTATGTAAAGATGTTATTTCGTCATTACAAACGGACACCTAAATTTTATTTATATGTATAGGTGTTCTATATTATTTTGTTTGGGATCATAAAGTATAATCCCATTTTGATCAGCAACAAAAAAAATGACAAGTTCATATTTATTCATTTATTTTTTGATTGCACAAACATATTGTGAACTAGCCTTCGTGTCACCCTCCAAAGGGGGTAAAACCGGGTGTTCAAAGCTATTATGAAACATTGCTGTTTTTGAAGTTATCCGAATAAAAGTCATTATATTCGTCATTCAAAGTCATGAAACATGTAAAAATGTTGTCATAAATCGTCCCTTAACGGGTTAAAGTTACATATATATCTGAAACTCGAGAAAGAGATTGGCGTATCTTCTCTAGCTCCAATAAAGATAACTACGAAGTACTAATTCCTGGAGTTCCACTATTGCTCTTCTAGAGCAAACACAACAACCACACAACAACAAACGAGCTCGAAGCAGGCCGCAAGCCGCGCAGTTTATGTTTCAGCTTGCCACTAGATTTGCTCAGAATTTGAGTGCAGAATATATAAGGAGCTATAAAACAATTTAATTTTCTAGTAAACAAACGAATTTACTCATGATAACATATTCGGGTAAGTTTAAAGGAACATACATCGCTTGTAAAGCTAGTTTCATGATCACGCTTGAGGTTTGTAACTTTATGTTTCAGATCTGTGCGTTCACCGAATTAATTACAATGTGACTAACAATTACATGGAACATAAGAAGCCTATTTTTAGGACTAAAACAAATATAAAATATGACGTTGATACAGAAAAATCCATTTTCTATTTTTGGGCGTCACAGCGGCATATTGACGCTCGTAATATCACAAGGATATCACTAGAGCGTTCATGTCACATTACCCAGTAATTTCACTGTCTCGTTCGCCTTTCAACCTGGGACGCAGTAATCCGAACATTGCTATTTGGCGGGATCAAGAAAGAGGGAATTTTGCCCTTATTTATCACACCGGGCAAGCGTGTTGGCAATCGGAGAGCGCAGCTTTCGCGACGGGGATGCAGCCGCACATCTCTGCACTGTGCATTTGAGCTATACTGTTGCGGATGGATATACCGAAATCTGTCGGTTCTGGTACCTTAGTCGCCTTTAATGACACCTGGTACAAGGATGCTGGTACCTCACGACCTAAATGTTATTTATACCTAGCATAAACTACTTATAAAAAGAAAATTCTTTGGATTATTTTTATCGGCTACTCAATGATTAGACAAATTATTAATGTAATAATTCTAATAATTTGTTTAATATATTTTAAACGTGGTTTATTTAATTTTTCAATCTACATCTCGAGAACGGTTGCCGAAAGGTAACTGAAACGTCCAACAAAATGTAAAAAAAATAATATAACGCATTTTAAAGCCGTTTAAAAAGTAATTTTATTATGAGTTACAACGTATTTATTTATTAAATATTTTGAGAGTAAAACAAATAATTTAAATATATATATACACAAGAAACAAAAGTTGTAATCTAAATTGTTCCAAGTATCCATAACGAAAAATAAAAAATAAGTACAAATAGTGCTTCGTTAGTTTGTTTCTTTAGAGAAGGCGCGCCTTCAAAGGTGAGTTAACTTCTCGACGAGTGGTCAAAGGCACATCTCTAATTAACGAACTTCGCGATGAAATTCTGACACAAGCTTGATTGCCAGCCCTCTGCGAGATAATGAGTCGCTGGGAAAAACAATTTCTTGACCTAAGAGCATCCAAATATATACTTAGCATTTTAGTTTACATAAATACATCACGCCTGTGTCCTACGGGGTAGGCAGAGACTATCGATCTCCACTTGTCACGATCTAGGCATACTTCTCTGGCTTCTCTTACTCTCATTAGTCCTTTATTCACGATCGTCTATTCCTAGCACTTTTGACCTTGACTTTCTTTAATACCTCTTCTATCTGGTGAAGATATATTCGCCTCGGTCGTCCTATACCACCTCTTCCATTTACTTCTGCTTTATATATTTGTGCAGTCATTCTACTTTCATTCATCCTTTCATTTTAGTTTCTCCAGACCTATATTCATATAATAAATTCACATACCTCATACATTGACCTGAGTATGAGACCATCATCACCATCATACCAGCCACTGGAAGTCCACTGCTGGACAAAGGCCTCCCCTTTCTCTCGGCTCTGAGATAACACTTGTGTTCCGGATATCAGATTACTGATGAATCACAAATATAGTATTAGTACTTTAATACAAATATATACAATATACTGCCATTGGCCAAACACAAATATTCATTATACAAAATAACTAGCAACGCCCTGCGGTTTCACCCGCGTTAAGTGTTCTTTCATACTAGTTTTGCACCCCTTTTTACCCTTCTTATACCACCCTCTGAAAGTCCTCTGCTGGACATAGGCCTACCCAAGGAAGGGGGGAATATTGCCCATTATAGCCACGCTGGGCATGCGTGTTGGTAATCGCAGAGCACAGCTCTTGCAACGGAGATGCTGCTGTTCATCCCGTCCCTGATGCATGCATTTGAGCTGCATTGTTTCCTATGGATATAACGTCATTAACGCCCGGTTCTGGTACCTTAGTTGCCTCTTACGATACCTGGTACAAGGGGAGGTACTATTCTACTCTGCCGGTATGACAGGGCTACCATTTTAAGGAATGATTAAATTAAAAAAAATATGTTGCATGTGTTTCATAACTATCAATGAACAACCTTCATACTGAAATTCACCTGAAAAACTTCAAAAAGAACAAAGTTGCAAACTCTGCTTCCATTTTACCTATTTAGGGTGCGAATTTTCAAAAATCCATTTTTAGTGCTCTTCTACTTTATAAAAGGAAGTCCTGTGCATAATGACAAGTTTCTAACTCTTGTAGTTTAAGCCCTGCGTTAATATATTTGTTAATCAGTCAACTTCTAATATATGTGTACATAGATTGCGCTGAGTGGGTACCGAACCCACGTCCCTTTGCGCTTAAAATAGGGACACCACCGTAAGCGCCATCGGGTCAGTCGTAACGTGTAGGCGAGAACAAAATGAATTTACACGTTTTTTGCTCTCTATAATGTCAGTAAAAACAAGCAATCCCAGACAGGTAAATCCTGCGCAATCCTTCATGGACAGATACCCATTTTTCCGGCTGTAACGGCCCCTCATGAGCCTTTCATTCGGTCGGACGGATTTTTTCCTGGAATTCTCGCGCTTGACTAATGCCTTGTGTTATCACTGCACAGTGGGAAACGTCTCTTTTTGCCCGTGGACCAAATGAAATTCAACTAATTGAATATTTGTTGGTATTCAACTGAAGTTACCAAATGGGCGGCTCTAACACCCATTTCATCTTCATCATGTCAGCCGCAAAACGTCTACTGCTAGACATAGGACTTTCCAAATGATTTTCAATAGTACTGTTAATAGTATGCGTCCGGCGCGATCCTGCGGTTTTAGTCAGATCGTCTGTCCATTTTGCGGATGGACACCTCACACTGCGCTTGCCGGTACGTGGTCTCCTTTCCAGAAACTTACGACTCCATCGGCCATCGGTTTTGCGTACCAAATACCCTGCCCACTGTCACTTTAACTTAAAAATCCGCCGGGCAATGTTGGTAACATTGTTTCTGTTAGAAATATCCTCATTCCTGATTCGATCGCGCAAAGAAACTTCAAGCATTGCCCTCTCTATAGCTCGGTGAGCTACTTTCAGTTAGCCAAAAGGGCCAATGGTAAGAGACCACGTTTCGCTGCCAGAGGTTGTCGCTTGTAACACACATTGGTCGAAAACTTTTGACTTGAGACACTGAGGTATGTCGGAGTTTTAATTAATTTATTTGTTATTGTTCTTTCTATTCTATATATTTTCGCTTCTCTTTCTGCCAAATAGTTGACGTAACCTGTCAACGCCATTCTAAACAAAAAAATAAATAAATCAACACTCGCTACATGATCAAGTTCACCTGTCTTACTTTCACAAATATTTAAAAATCATAATTAGGCAAATCGGTCCAGCCATTCTCAAACTTTAGCGAGATAAATGCACGACAATTCATCATTATCACCATTATAGCCATTGCAAGCCCACTACTGGATATAGGACTCCTCAACAAAGGCAGGAATTTGCCTATATTTGCCGTGCTGGGCAATCGCAGAGCGCAGCTTTTGCGACTGGGATGCTGCTGCCCATCCCCATCCTATGCATTTATATGCTACACTATCTTGGATGGATATACCGCCAACTGTCGATTCTGGTACCTTAGTCGCATTTTACGACACCTCACGATAATTCATCCTTACTAATATTATTGATTGGATAGTTTATCAATATGTGAGGATGCATGGTTGTGGAACATGTCCGTATGAGAATTGCCACAAATATAATTGATAGTCTGGAGTAACACAAAGGCTATTATCTCGAAAGAGTTTTGCTGTGGGATCGACCTGATTTCAATTTTTCTTTATAGAATGGGTACTACTTTTTGTTCTGAGTATTTTTACAGGTTAGCTGATTAATACGAGATTCTCAAGGAAGAGATATAAAGCAAAGACCATGCGGACCAAAAACGCGGGCGGATAGTTATAAATAAATAAAAATAATCTTACAACACCTGACACCGTGATAAGTCTCACAAAGCACTTGCGTTACGGACATCAGACAACAGAATTACAAATGTATTACTCAATTACATATATTTAACATTTAGAACAGAACAAACATAAATACTATTATATAAATTTATGACCTAGGTGATCATCGAACCCACGACCTTTGAGGCAAATGATATAATCATAACCATCTGCGCCATCGGGCCCGCAAGTTTGTTTTGTATGGTATAAATGATTCTCTATTGGACATCTTATTAACTATAGATTCGTGAAAGTCAATTATATCGATAGTATTTCAATTGAATCAAATCATAATTAATATATGAACAAACAGATACAGTTAGATTCTCCTGTTTCATATTAATTGATACATTTGTAACTTATTTTTAACATTCCATGAGAAAATTTTGGAATGTTAAATTTTTCCAAAAAAAAAAAATTTATAATGCTGTGTGGTACCGGTAGAGTAGAATGTACCATGTACCTCGTACCAGGTGTCGTAAAATGCGACTAAGGTACATAAACCAACAGATGGCGGTATATCCATTGACCTAAACAGTGCAGCTCAAATGCAGCATCTCGGTCTTGAAAGCTGCGCTCTGCAATTGCCAATTCGCTTGCCCAGCGCGGCGATTATGGGCGAATTCTCCCTTTCCAGGAGAGGCTTATGTCCAGCAGTGGACTATCAATGGCTGGTATAATGATTGTGTTTTCAATTTGTTTAAATTGTTCTTTAAATATATATCTAATTCGGAGCAGTCAATGTAAGCCGCGTTAACTATACTTAAGACGGTGTTACAACGACAAATGGCTCGCGTTTTTGTGCCACTACGACACCAGCCCGCGTAAAAAACAGTCAATACCGACTTAGAAAAACGACATGAATATATTTATTTTGTTTGTCAGCTAACTCCATACATCATCAGCGTTCCAAAACCTTCATTATATTAATATTGACACAAGATTTAATATTTTGACAAACTCCGAGGCAAGTCGATTGAAGCAATTTAATCTACGGATATCAGACAACAGAGAAAATACAAATATCATTATTTAAATGTTGGGTCGGAATCGAAGCCACGGCATTTATCGTAAGGTTTACTACCATCTGCGCCAACGAGCCTGTCTATCATCTAAAAAGGTCTCTAATTACTTAAAAGAGTCATAGGTGCAATGATTTAAATACTGTACGGGCTTGGCCCAATAATTGCCAATACGCAGCTTTGTAGCAAGGATTCTGCTGCCTATTCCTGCGCCTTGCCTATGTGCCACACCAGTACTTTCGGTTCCAGTACCTCAGTCGCCGCAAAGGAGGTATTAACTACTCTGCCGGTAGTCTATGGCATTTGTTTTTAAAATTTAAGGAACTAAGTAAAACAAATACTAATATTTTTACATAGGAGTATATAAAGAAAAATATGTGTTCTCTTTCCCATGGCTCTGTAATTAATGAAGAGCAAAATAGCTTACTACGAGTAAATGGTACCGGCAGAGTAGAATAGTATCTGCCCTTGCACCAGGTCGTAAAAGGCGACTAAAGTGAGAGAACCGACAGATGGCGGTATATCCATCCGAAAAGGTGCAGCTCGGTGCAGGGCGGGGATGGACAGCAGTATTCTCGTCGCAAAAGCTACTTAGCTCAGCTAGCTTAGCTAGCTTACAACTAGTAAAATTCTCCCTTTCTTGGTGAAGCCCATGTCCAGCAGTGGACTTCCAATGGCTGGTATGATGATAATAGCTTCGCTGTATATGTCCACCTATGGGATCCAGAGGGTGGAGGTAATAAGAAGTAACTTGCAAAAGAATGAATAATGTATCTATGCTTTAGTCTAGGGCAAAACTCAGAAGCGTACAGATAGTATAAAAAAAGTACTTCTTACTCATTTAATTGTTAAAATATTTTAAAAGACAATCATAATTGAGATTTTTCTAATATATTACAATCGGAACTGTCCAATAAGTTGCTGTATTGATATCAAACAACAGGTTACATAACTCCCGTCCACAGATAAATGTATCTAGAACCTCAACAGCCATCGAGAATAGTTGAGAAATTCTGAAATATCGGCAGATGCAAGCGTAATCTGTATCTCCGGCGATGGCGATTACGTCGAAATAAATCGATTTCGGTGTTAGAAAACTCTCCAAGTGTAGAATTTAGAATCCGGCCTACTACTACCGTTTATAAGATTTGGTGAGGTGAAAAATGAATGTATAATAATTAAATTCATTTCAGAACAATATACATTGTGTGGAAAACATAGCATTACAATATGTTGAACACAAAATTACATTTAAAAATAGATACTTTATTTTACATGGATATACGGAAAATTAAATTGTAATTATTATATTATTAACAATGATAAATAATTTTCTAAAAATATAAATAAGAAAAGAAAGAAAATGCAGAATACAAGTATATGTCAAATATCAATTACACATTAAAAACAATTCAAATAACAACGTGATTTGTAATATTCGTGGGAATTATCGATTTTGAACGAACATTCATCACGTGCCCCATCGGGGTAGGCAGAGAATATGGAGCTCCACTTGCTTGGCATACCTGTATTGCTTACATTACTAGCATTAAACCTATTTACTACCAACTATACTAGTATAAAATACACGTTGGTTTATTCTTGGTGCTTCTTACCTGGCCCTTTAATACCTCCTCCACCTGGTCTAGGTCGTCCCATGCCAACTCTTCCATTTGTGTTACAGACGCCAGACAAAAAAGGAATTACAAATATACTATTTAAGTACGTATTTGTATTGTATTTAAGACACACAGAACAAACACAAACATCATCACATAAATATTTGCTCTGGGTGAGAATCGAACTCACGATCCCTGGCACACAAGATAGGATTACTGCCATCTGCGCCATCGGGCCCGTCGATATATTTTACACCATATTGTTGTCTAAGACAACAATATGGTGTATGTGTATGGTGTGTAATACACACTATTATTTAATCTATCTCTCAAACATTTTTTTAACTTTTAATACTCGTATCTACCCATTTTATTGATGTAATAGCCAAAGCGGCAAACATTGTTCTGCCATTTAAGATTAAATACTAATAAAGCAGTAAAATGTCCACTGCTGTACGAAGGCCTCTCCATGAAAGTGGGAATTCGTCTATAAATGCAGTGCAGATGGCAATCGAAGAGTGTAGCTTCGCGACGGGAATATTGACGCTACTGTCAATTCCCGCCCTGTTGCATTTGAGCTGCACTGCTTCGGATGGATATTCCGCCATCTGTGTGTATCTCAGTCGTCTCTTTCGATACCTGATACAAGTGGAGGTAATATTCTACTCTGCCGGTACCACTCGGCTATCAAAAAATAGGGGTTGGTAATAGAAGATTTACCGTGAGATACCGGCAGGGTAGAATATTACCCACTGTACCAAGTGTCGACTAAGGTACCAGGACTGACAGATGGCGGTAAATCCATACGAAACAGTTCAGCTCAAATATGCACAGGGCGAGGATGGGCAGCAGCATCCCCGTTGCGGAAGCTACGCTCTGCAATTGCCAATACGCTTGCAAAGCGCGGCGAGAACTAGACACAGCGTTATTTAAACTTTACAGGATGTGTTCGCTGATATACCTATAAACTAGTTGGTTCCAAACTAGTTGACTGGTACTAAACTAGTTCGGTTTCTGGACAAGTTTGTAGTGGGATGATTACATGAAAACAAGAGTATATGGTGGTGATATTTGTAACCGATATTCTACATTGTTAATTTTCGTACGACCGACACTAAATTCTTTGCCAAATATTTTTGAAAACTGTATGTTATTGTGGATTGTCAGAAATCAGGAGATTCCCGATATAAAAGAAGAAACTTTGATGTGTGTTTCGTTAGCTACGAGGCACACAATCAATTTATAACAGTATTTAAAAGTAAATTTTCTTTTTCAAAAGATAGATCTCCTAAAAAGGTCATCTGCATTGGTACCTCATCATATCTGACATAGAAAGTCCACTGTTGGACATAGGCCTCCTTAAGATAGACAGATTTTTTCATAATAACTGCGCTGGGCAGGCCTGGTGGCAATCGCTGTGCGCAATTTCGCGACGAGGATGCTGTTGCCCATCATCACCTAGTAATATTTAAGCTGCGCTGTTTCGGATAGGTGTACTGCTGTCTGTCGGTTTTGGTAACTTAATCGCCTCTAACGACACCTGATACAGAGGGAGGTACTATTTTACTCCGCCGGAACCAACGTACCCTACTCTCGCAGAGTCTGGCAGAGTCCGCGCTGTTTTCGGTTTGAAGGGTGTGAGAGGCAGCGAAACAACTGGTTGGCAACGCGCTAGTGATATCCTTGTTAACACGAACGATTATTATAGGCAGTGATGACGCTTATCACGCGGACAGTATTAGTTTGTAGACTGAGTCTGATAAAACACAAAACCGAATGTTATTATTGTATGCTGACAAGAATCCATATTTATGAGTGAAGAATTTAAATACAGACAGATTTAACTAAATAAAATTCAACAATGCATGAATACCAATTTAAATTCACAAGTGTTACATATGTACGAGCGATATATTATGCAAATGGACTAGAGATCGCCCAATTGTATCAGGTGTCACGCGGAATTAATTGTCGTGTGGGCAGGCATTAACGTTTCATTCTGGCAATGAAAACTGACAAGTGTTGGAGGTTTTCGTTTTACCGCCCTACTGTAGGAATAAGAGTGCGATTCTATTGATTTACATTTTGATGGGCCCGATGGGGCAGATGTTAGTGTTCCTATCTTATTTTTTTTAGACCAGGTCGACAAACCGCGTTACTGCCACCTATAGACGCTCGTAATAACGCAAGGGTATCACAAAAATATCACAAGGATATCACGAGGATATCACGAGGATATCACGATGATATCACGAGGATATCACGAGGATATCACGAGGATATCACGAGGATATCACGAGGAGATCACGAGGATATCACGAGAATATCTCGAGGATATCACATGGATGTCACAAAAATATCACAAAGATACCAAGGATATCACTAACGCGTTGCCATCATTGTGACTTGAGGATATTATGCCACATTACCCAATAAATTCACTGCCTCTCTCACCCTTTAGGCTGGAACACAGTAATGTGAACACTGCTATTTGGCGGTAGAAATAGATGAGAGGTACCAATGTAGGCGACCTTATTCATGAGATCTACCTTATGTTAATTGCCAACGGTCGTGGGTTCGATCCCCACTCTGAAACGTGTTTGTTCTGTGACTATAATTATGTATTTAAGTATTATATTTGAGATTCCTCTGTAGTTAGATATCTGTGACACAAATACTGAAAGCGACTTACCTTGGAATCAGGTCAATTGTGTTAGATAAACTGTTTTTATTATATTATTTTGACAAGCCATAATTTTAGTCAACATTAATGTATCAATTTCCTTTGAGTTATCGAAACTGGAATGACATCAAAGACACACACGCAAGGCTCGAGATCTAAATATATAAGTCAGATGATACCCTTTTCCTAAATTATGGTCAGGACGTAAGTGTCAATACAATTGGCGCATTTCTACAAAAAAGCTAAATCTAAAAGTAGTGTTCGCATATTTTTTACTACACCTGGTCGATAAGCAAACGTACAGTCCGCGTAATAATAAGCGTCACTGCAGGCTACAGACGCTAGTAATATCACAAGGATATCACTAACGCGTTGCCAATCTTGTGACTTGAGGATAGTATGCCACATTACTCAGTAAACTACCTCTTTAACCCCTCAGGCCGGAACACAGCAAAGCAAAAACACTGCTATTTGGCGGTAGAAATAGGTGGGAGTGAGGTACCATTGCAGACGACCTTTTGTATAAGGGCTACCTAACTACCTAATGTAAGCTGTATTCCGGTTTGAAGGGTGGGAAATGCAGCGCAACTACTGGGTGATGTGACATGATATCTTTATACAGTGGCACTGCGCTGGTGATATCCTTGTGATAACATTCATCATTCATTCATTATCATTCATCATTGCATTTACCGGTAACTTGTTATAATATTTCTAGCGATCCAAACAGCGTAACTAAACTAGTATCGATCAGGCCATGAAGTTTATGGGTTACAATGTAGGCACTTTATTGAACTAGCACCTGAAATAACCCTTATTTTACCGGGGGGTAAGTAGTTGTGGGGTATCGGCGGAATAGAACAGCACCTCCCTCTGTACCGGATTTCGTAAGAGGCGACTATAGAGTGGGGCGGGCAGCAGTATCCTCGTCGTGAAGTTCGCTCTGCGATTGCCACCACGCCTGTGGCGCGGTAATTTTGAACAAAAATCGCTCTATCTTGTGAGGCCTATGTCCAACATATAGTCCATGTGGACTTTTGATGGCTGACATGATGATGATGAAGTTACCGGGCAAGTATCGGTATTTATAGTATTAATCATAATGCTTAAGAATTTGAATAGAAATTTAAGGGGTATAAATCCGATTTGCCGTTTTAATACAATTATAAATATGAAAAATATTACATTTGTGATTCTCGGAAAAGTCTCAACGGCAAAAGGAATCAACAATACGCAGAAAATACACAGATTTGATTCAATAATATTATGTTACCCAGTAAATATGAGACGAAAACAATCTGCTCTTATTAAGGTATTTTTTCTTTGTACTTGTATAACTAATCCAAAATAAGAATATATTTATGTCTTCATAAAAACTTGTAATACAAAGATAGTCAGATAAATTAACAGCTGAAGAACGTCTACTGCTGGAGGCTTATAACCTGCGTTGCTAAGCATGCGTTACGATACAGGAATGCTGTTGTCCACGCATTTGATTATTGATACCTTTCGGATGGGTATGCCGCCATCTGTCGGTTCCGGTAATTCAGTCACGTACGGCTTGTAAAAAGAATGGTACTATTCCGCTATGCCGCAAACAGTAGCAGACATTTGATCATCATCATATCAGCCTTTGGAAATCCACTGCTGGGCATAGGCCTCCCCAAGAAAGGGGGAATTTAGCCCATAATTGTTGCTGGGTAAGCGTGTTCGCAATCACAGAGCGCTGCTTTCGCAATAGGGATGCTATTGCCTATCCCTGCCTTGGGCATTTTAGTTGTATTTTTTTGGATTGATATACCATCGATGATGTCATCGGTTACAAGCAAATTCAAGTATTTAAAAGCTGATATTTATATGAATTCTTAATAATTACTTAATCATGTAAGTGCGATTGGCAGAGCGCAGCTTTTTCGACGAAGATGCTGCTGTATAACCCCATCCTGTGCATTTCAGCTACACTGTTCCAGATAGACGTACCGCCACCTGTCAGTTCTTAGTCGCCTTTTATGACACCCGGTGTTGAGGGAGGCACCATTTTGCTGCTGCTACCTCAGTCACTTACGACTCCTTATACCAAGAGTGGTATTCTGCAATGCCAGGCGGAGTAGCAGTAATTTTTCTGAATTAGTTTTATTTCAAAATTGAAAATTAGTTTTAATTATGAAATGAAAATGTTTTTCTCATTAAATAATCCTTTTTTGTAACCAATAATGTGTACGATGGTAAAGTAAAAAGCCACTTTATCGTGAACAGATCGACATCGAGTGCCAATGGTAAGGTATATCACGAAATTAATGGGCAGCCCGGACTGTTGCCGGCGCCATTACTCAACAACTCAAAACTGGCGGATAACAGTCGAAATGATAAAATGCCAGCGATCGCCCGCCCCGTTCTGTTGTAACAAGGATTATTTTTCTGGATTTTCTACATGATGGCATCCAGGTTCACGATTTTGAGAGGTTTGTTCAAATATGGTTTCTTTTGTGAAATAGCAGCTCATTCGAGACGTTGTCTTGTCTTAATTATATGTGTTTATCATTTAGTATTACGACTATAATATGGGATATAAACTATCTTATGTCTCAAGTTAAATCAAAATGTACACAGAAAATTAATAAAATCGCTTCGGTAGTTTTAAAATTCTTCCCGGACAAACACCGTAATATTTATATCCATACTAATATTATAAATGGGAGAGTGTATGTATGTTATCTGTTTGTTTGTCCGTCTTTTATGGCAACACAGAACGACCATCTTTCAGTGTTTCATTTTGTCGAAAGTCACCCTTTAAGGGGGTAAAAGGGGTGTGCAAAGTTAATATGAAAGTTTACAAGTAAAAACGGGTGAAACCGATGAAGGCTGCTTGTATTTTACGAAATCAAAATATAGAAACTATAAGTGGAATATAACGAGGCTTGGTTTATATTAAAAAAAAACTATAAGATTACGTTATTTATTTTTATCTCGTGGACAATAACATAATTTCGTATAAACGATATTTTATCCCTGAATTTCAATGGTAACGGGAACTCCTCGGGTAAAACCGGAATAATCTACCACAGTTTTCTTCAATACAAAAGTTTCATCCCACCAAAGAACGGGCGGAACAAAACACACGCCCAATGTGTTTAATTACGTTTTGATACAAATAGAAAAAAACGCGATGATAAGTGGCATTAATGTGTATAAAGGCTCTGCTCGCCTGTCCCATTGTTTCAGGAGAGCTACATATCATCGTGTCGTATCCTTAACATGAGAGGGCGGGCGGTGCAAAAACACATAGATAAGGAAGTTTAATTACATGTTTTTGTGATAGTGTTTTAATAGTTATTATATCATACGATGATATATCTTTATACCTAAAAATTACGTGTCACGGTACTTGTTCGGGATGAACTTCTAAATTACTGAACCGATTTTAGTTTTTTTGCTGTGTTCAGTTTGATCCAACTTGTGATGTAAGATAGATTATATTTATATTTTAGTGATCATCATAATCATACCAGCCATTGGAAATCCACTGCTGGACATAAGCCTCTCCAAGGAAGGAGGGTTTATTGTCCATAATTGCCGTGTCGCAAGCGTTTGCAGTCGCGACGGGGATGCTGCCCATCCCCGCCCTATGCATTTGAGCTGCACTATTTCGGATAGACATACACCATCTGTCGGTTCTGGTACCTTCGTCGTCTCTTACGACACCTGGTGCAATGAGACTATTCTATTCTACGGGTACCTCACGGCACACACATTATTGTGATAAACAAAGGTATAAATGCAATTGGCGTTGGTACGGGAGAAATGTACAGTAAATTATTTTTTGATTAATATTCTCAATTAATTAAAGCACCGTTGCTCTATACACTTTTGGGTATATCATATGTAGTTCTTTGAACTCTCTACAAAAAAAATGTACAAAAGACAATGAACTCTGAAGGCGTAATGTATTGGTCTGCCGAATAGGATTTTAATATTTTTCCTTGTAAGATTTATTAATGTTACGGATAAAGTGGTAATCTGTTGAAGCAATATCCGGGGAGCATGGTGGATGTCGCGTCGCATACATTTCTCATCTAACTTAGTGGTTGTTTGTTGTGCAGTATGTGGTCTTGCGTTCTCGTGAAGCAGCAGGGGCCTAGAGCGATTAACCAATCTCGGTTGTTTAGCAGCTAGTTGTTCCTTCATAACTTTCAGTTTCAGTAACTGATAAAAGATATCTGCGGTAATCATGTGCCCGGATTTTAGAAAGCTGTAAAATAAGTAACTTTTTCTGTGTTAATTTTAGTTTAGAGGATTAAGCTGGCTCTCCAAGGTTCAGCCACTTTCGATTATTGTAAAGTATCCATTTTACATCACAAGTAATGATTGAACAAAGTAACACAACAATCGGTGTGTGTTTGCAACGTTGATTCACTCAATTCATGAGGTACCAATCGTTTAAGTTTTTTACTTTCCCAATTTGCTTCAAGTAGATAAATGCAGTTTTGTCACTTACTCCAAAGCCTGCAGCTATCTTTTTATTGATTTTTGATGGATCCGCTTTCATAATAACCTTAAGTCTTCGTTTTTCACTTTGGTTTCTGGCCTTCCACGGGGTTGATTTTGAAGGACAAAATTTCCAGAGCACTTGTGTTACGGACGCCAAACAACAGAGAAATCTCAAATATACTACTTACATTTTGAACACTCAGACACAGAACAAATACAAATATTATCATATAAATATTTGCTCTGGGTTGAAGTCGAACCCACGATACTTGGCGCACAAGATAGGATCACTACCATCTGCGCTATCGGGCCCGTCAACTAAAAACGTACCGTGCTTTCTTTTGCGACACCATCGCATCAAATATCCTTCGAGCGTTTTCGGTAGAACTCGGACCTACTCGTTAATATATCGATAGCATATATTTTCAATTGTGATTTCATTAAGCGACACCAAAGAAAAACGTAATGAAGAAAAAAACAAATGAATTACTATATACTACTTCGATACATATAGGTATTATAACTCCCAGACACAGAAAATCTAGTCTACGACCTTTAGCGCACAAGATAGGATCACAACTATCTGCATCATCAGGCCAGTCCAATTATTGATTGATTTTATATAATATCCGTTTTATATAAAAGATTGTAATATGAATAATAGTATATAACAAATTATGATAAACCAAATAAAGTAATGCCAATATAAATAACTAATATTGTTTCTAGTTTCTTCTGGGCTTCGACCCACATTATTTTAAAGCGTTAAAAATTTGACTGTCGATATGCCACTTATATTTTGGCAGATTTTTATTTTTTTATCTTTTTTAACAGATAACTTTTTTAAATAGAAAAAAGTATTATAGGAGACACAGCTGACCTTATATAATATAAAATTTTCTTAAAAGATAAATACGAAATTGTACGGAATATATATAACAAAGGATAACCGAAGCAAGTTTGGAGTGATTAAAAAAACTAAAACTTTGTACTTTACTTTTAGAAAGAATTTTTTTGGATTCCCATATCGAATGTCCTTTTTGGCTGTACGCCAACGAGGTCAAATATTTAAAATAAATCATGATTTCATTTTAGGAAGGGAAGCTGGGTATTTCTTGGGTTTCCGTGATTAACTAAACCCGTGATATTTTATATACCCGTATTAATAGTCAATTCTCAAGTCCAAGTTATCAAGTAGCACGTAGATTAAAGAGTTTAATTCAAAATTTAATTAATTTCAAAAAATTTAATTAATTTCAAAATTCAATTAAATAATTTGATTAATTCAAAGCCAAAATAATAGTACCAAGAACAATAAATAATAACATTCTTACCCTCATGTTCTTTATAAGTCGGTGATCCGATTTTTCATCGAAGTTTTCATGGTAATCGTTTAGCGGACAAAAACACAAACAGTAGTCGCAAGAATCTTAATCCTAATTTAAAAGCAGTAATCAAAACTTTAAAATTAATTTTCTAATAAAACTACGTTCCGCCACGCACGTCATTGCATCGAATTGAAAACCGCGCCAACAGTTCACTTGTTTTTTTTTGCACTTGTGTCGGTGTTACGTTTAGGAATCAATTGCAATTGCGATGATTCGAATTTTGAACACTGTGGAATTCTTGCGTTGCATATTTTATTCGAGAATGTCGTTCAGGACACTTTTAAATCGATAAAAAATAAAAATATAATGTGCAATTTGTATACTCATAATATGATGACCCGGATGACAGTTAAAGTCAAGCAAATAAGATAATTAAGACCAATAAACTTGTCAGCTAGCACCAGACAGATTAAAAAACAAAGTTAACTATGAGCTAGTTGCATGAGCGATCCGATGGAAACCTACAAAAAAATTGGTAATAATAAAAGATTTATCTACACCTAGTTGTAAATGTTTATAGATATTGTTATTTTTTTCAAGCAAAAACATGCATAAAGTCCGCGTCAGCGTCACCGCAGTCCATAGAGCATTGCCAACTTTGTGTTTTAAAGATATTTTCTCATATTACCCAGTAAAATTACTGGGTAATATGAGATAATATGGTCTCTCACCCTTCAAACCCGAATACAGACGCACTTTGGATAAGGTCTCCTCATGGCAGGCAGAGTGTAAGTAAATTTATCGGCACTAACAACTAATTGCCTTAAATATGGAACGGAGAAATCTATCGAAGCAGGTTGTTTAGGAACTATGAACTCAAATACTTAGACATAAACTAATTTTTTCAATACAGGTATAAAATACCTCTTGCTATACACAGTTCGGTAGAGGTACCCGAGACATAGCCGCATTGCAGCCAACCACTCAGTCCCGAACAACGCGGAGTGATGAAACGGCTCCATCACTCGCAGACACCTTCATTTCTCTATACAACATCTGTTCTTGATCCCCCCTTTTATATCACGACTGGGCACCGCCCGTGGTTTCCCTGTGGAATCGCTTTATCGTGGAGTGTCTAAGGGTTATAATTCCATGAATTTCAGAAAGTCGAAAGTCATAGCTTGTAATAAATGGGTCGCTGTTTATCAGTAAATAAGAAATCAGAATTGATTAAACGCTTTGGGAGATCGTTGTGCTACGTGAAATTTGGAAGACTACTAATAGGCTAATTTAAATAATGCTTTAGGATGCCTTTTAGATCCAATTGTTCATTTTTGCTATAAGGTACCGGCAGAGTAGAATAGTAAGTACCTCCCACTGAACCAGATGTCGTAAGAGGCGACTAAGGTACTAGAACCTACAGATGGATATATCTATCCGAAACAGTGCAGCTCAAATGCACAGGGCGGAGGTGGGTAGCAGCATTCCCGTCGCAAAGGTTGCGCTTTGCGATTGCCTATACGCTTGCACAGCGCGGCAATTATGGGCAGAAAGTCTTCTTTCTTGGTGAGGCCTATGTCCAGCAGTGGACTTTCTATGGCTGGTATAATGATGATGATGATGTATTGTTCATTTAGAATATCATACATTATCTTAGCTTCAGGCAGCTGGCATTAGGCAACAAGAATTAATAAATAACTCGTAAATTAATTAGAGTGTATATTTATTATTCAAATAACTGCTTTTTTTAACTGCTGGGGATCCTATCCCAATTATATATCATCCCAGATAAACACCGTGACACATATAATCTATATATATATAAAAATTAATCCCTATTTCCCTAGATCACGCGAAAACTTGCTGGACCAACTTTTTGCAAATTGAAAAAGAAAATATAAAAAATTGCGCGCAATATTATAAAATTAAGGTCAGTTATATGTCTCCTGTTCCCGTGTCAGAATACTAACAAAACTATTTATATACACGCAAGAAAAAAAACTTAGAATATTGTATATCATGAAGCATTAGATTATACACTTTTTTCTTAAATATACCAATTCGTATTAAATTGTCATCGTCAAGACAGTCTGTTGGGTCAACTAGTTTATATATGAAATACAGAAGTCACTTCCAAAGGTCAATGCCCTCAGAAATGTTGACATATTTCAATGGCTTATATACAGAGTTAACAATAATGAGTGTGACAAGTTACTCTGCCGGATAATGGTGGGGCTAAGCCGAGGATGACCATCAATCCGTCGGCAGCGACTTGGCTGCACTCGCATTTTGCTTGATAAATAAAAATCTAGTCTCTATATAAAACACGTTCAAGGAGAAGCGTATAGCATCCGCGGACTTATCAACTTGACTATTAAAATATAAATAAATTCATGATAATTTATAAAAAACACATACAAAAACAAATTACTACATAGTATTAAACAAAGTGGCTTCCCCCCCCCTATGTATGCTTATGCGATCTTAAAAACTACAATGGATTTTGATGAGTTTTCTTTTAATAGACAGAGTGCATCAAGAGAAAGGTTTTAATATAGTAGAGAAACACTGATAATAATTATAGAAGTTAGTAATGTGATGTCTTATATAAATATATAATAAACGCTGGCTGAAACCGACGAGATATATATGTATATTCCTATCCCGGTAGGATATAAGCATGATGTATGTATGTATACTAAATTGTAGTATAGATAATTTTCATATTTTTATGTGAATGATGCACCAACGGTCCCAATGATAGTAGGCATCGTCGCAATCTTTAGACGCTCGTAACATCACGAGAATATCACCCGGCCCTTCTTTAATACCTCTTCTACCTGTTTAAGATATGTTCGCCTCGGTCGTCCTATACCATTCTTCCCTTCACTTCCATTGTATATATTTGTGCAGTCATTCTACTTTCATCCATCCTTTTATAATTTAACACTTACTAGTTTAATGAGAAAAACTTTAGTAAGTCCAATAGTATTGTACATATTATCTTCTATACCATTCTATATTGTATTCTTCTTGCTAGTGTTTAGGATATGTAGGGCCTTGAACGGGTGTCGCTATTATTATAAGACTGTGATTAATATTTTAAATCCTATTAGATCTTAGTTTTTAATTTAATTAGTCATGTCTTGTATATATAATAATAATAATAAATTTATTATTTCCACAAAAAACAGACTTAATACTATGACATAAAATATTGTTAAAGAGTTTCTTATAATCTATTGAGAAAAGCTAGTACCTGAACTAGGCTCAAAGCCTGTGTTTCTGGCCACCAGCTCTCCACCCATTTGGTTGACAACATATAGTAACAATTTCATGAGATTAAAAATGAAAATTTTTGTACTGCCCAGTTTTAGTGTGTTTACATAAAAAAGTGTCTGATGTGTGTTAGATACTTTTTGCTGTATTATAGGGCAAGTTAATGCTGTTTTAGAATAGTTTTTAGGATAAATAGCTGGTGATCCGTTCATCATTGAAGCCATTGGAAGTACACAGCTGGTCATAGGCCTCCCCAAGAAAGGGTCAGTTGCAATCGCAGAGCGCAGTTTTCCCGATGGGGATGCTGCTGCCCACCACCACCCTCTGTATTTGAGCTACACTGTTTCGGATGGGTATACCGCCATCTGTCGATTTTGGTACCTTAGTGGCCTCTTACGACACCTGGTACAGAGGGAAGTACTATTCTACATTGTCGGTACCTCACAGCACGGCACGGCGATCCGTTAAGACTACATTTCACATAAAGATCTACAATGGGAAATCAGTATGGTAAAAAATATGATACTTTCAAAATAGCTCTTTGAGATCTTTCTAATTCTATCAGTGTGGTACGCCGCCCCATGATGTCGTCAAGACATGACATGACAGTACCTCAGAAGTGACTGAGCCAGACATTAGTAAATAGATCTCCTAGTTGACTCATCTGTTGCATATCTAATATTTTGAACACAAATTAGTACACGCAGCCTGTTATTAAGAATTTTAATATGTTGTTGGTAATTTAATCTGACATTTATATTTAAACGCAAGTATTTTAGACTGTCTACACATACGATGGAGGTTCATGAACAGTTATTTCCAGTAGGAATTGAACATATACGGGCAAGAATGCGAGACGCATCACCTTGAGAACACACTAAATTGCTATGTTTTCAAAGTAAAGGTGATAAACTTATTATAGTAGTTTAAATGATATTTTTATTTTACGTTATTTGTTCTTATCTACATGCTGTGCGATGACAATAAGCAGAAGCTCAAGCTATCCGTGTTTCTAATTTTATCAAAACCAACTCTATTAAGTCTTTAGAGGTTTTTACTTTTAATAGTATAGTGTAGATTTCAACTTAATCAATATATTTCAATTATTTCTCATTAACAAAGCTAGCTACAAGATTTGTGGATATTAAAATGAAAATGCTGGATAAGAAAAAAGTTCATATCTTTTTAATTTAAACTCCAGCTCAAATCTATAGCAAACAAATTTTCAGACTCTTTCAATAATTATAGACAAATTCACTATAGATGAGACCTGAACGTATTTCCTGTTTCACAGAGGCACGCTAGACGCCACGTGTGTAGCGGTGAAGCAAATAGCAAATCAGGCGTAGTGCAAACAAACCGGACGCGCAAACAAAGCGGGCGAACTCTCTGGGCTTTTCCACCAATTACCTTTGTGTTACTGATCAAGTGGGTGGGTGCACAAGACTGGACAGTCACTGCGTCGAATGCTGGCGAATTCGGAGAAACACGGTATTTCAAACGAAATTTTTTTCTATTAGCTTTTCTTAGTCACAATGTTCTGGGTTGGACAGAGAATAAAAGTAAAGTGAAAAAAGAATATAGTAAAACACCGTGAGGTACCGGCAGAGTAGAATTGACCTCCCCCTGATGTGACTAAGGTACCATAGCCGACAGATAGCGGTACATCCATCTGCAATAGCTTTAAAGCATAGGTCGTATATTGACAGCAGCAATACCATCGTGATTGCCAACACAGGCTCGCCCGGCGCGGCAATTATGGGCATAATTCCCCCTTTCTTGAGGAGGTTTATGTCCAGCAGTGAACTTTCAATAGCTTCCTGATGAACTTGCTGATGACTCCACGGCGTCATAAGAGCCACCTGACATGTAAATTAGGTCTACCTTATACTAATCTGCAGCTACCAGACGGCGACTATCTTAACACTAAGTTTAATTCAGTTCATTACACGAGCCATCAGAAAGGAACTTGGCAAGGCAAGAAAAACCTGTGGTGATAAAACATCCATCAATATTAAATAGTTAGTGTTAATGGAACCCCTACCGGCGTCGGCGTTAACAAATCGTTGTCTTGAATCTAGGTTAGAGCAATTCAATCCAAGGCAGCTTCATCATTAAGAAAATCTTAAACACTTTGATATGGTTTAGAAGTAAGCTTACTCTTTACGGTATTTTTAAATTTATTCGTCAGTAAGTTTGATCTGCTGCCTGGATTTTTATTGTAAAATCTTATACAGTTTTTCCTGAATTAATTTTTTATTTATTCGACCCGAGTAGAAGAAATGCAGGTATGGTGATGGACCATAGATAGTTATAGATACCATATTTTTTTTGGCTTATTCAAAAATCACCAAGAAAAATTCATCCCCTGAACGGTGTTAAACGGGGGTGCAAAGTTAGTAGAAAACATAGCTTTTTCTGAAGTCACGAATCACGTATAAAATATTAAAAAAGGGGGGTGCAAAGTTTAGTGTGAAAGTTCTACCACTTAAGGCGGGTGAAACCACGGGGCACGGTTGTTATTGGAGAATGAATTATAATTCTGTGCCGTGAGTTACCGGCAGACTAGAATAGTACCTCGCCCTGTACCAGGTGTCGTAAGAGGCGACTAAGGTGCCAGAACCGACAGATGGTGGTATATCCATCCGAAACAGTGTAGCTCAAACGCATAGGGTAGGTATAGGCATCAGCCTTCCCATTGTGAAATCCCCAGCACGGCAAATATGGGCAAAATTCCCCCTTTTTCATGGAAGCCTATATACAACAGGTGAATTAAAATGGCTGATGTAATAATTATAATTCTGTAGAAATATTGTTATTTAGAAAACGTTAAATAGATAACAAACTTAGGTAAAAAAATAATTTAAGATATTCCCTGGTTTATAACGCTCGTCCCCAAACAAACCCGTACCACACCCTAGTTGAAACATCTCCGAATCTAGTGGAATGGACAAATGGCTTCAACAACTATTATTTTAGAAGCTGAAGAGAAATAGATTAACACATTTGAGTGTTGCCAAGTCGCAGTCAAGAGCCGAGGCACGACCCCATAAATAGTGCGCGTCGCGGTGACGTTAGCAAATCGGGCGAAGTTCAAACAGGCCGGAATAGACAATAAGTGTTATCAACTTCCACTGATTAGCTTTGTGTTACCATCGAACGTTGAATTACGGTGTTATACACTATGACCGGACTATCTTAATTTTGGAGGTAATGTGGGAATATAGATTATTTATACATATATGTACTCGTAATATTTGTTAGCTACTGTACTAATAATACGACCTAAATAAATCTGTGAAATCCTGATTAACTTGATAGTGTTTGAATTTGACTATAATTCAACTCTTGTATTAATATAAAATAAAAACTATACATATATTTAGTAGTAGTAGTAAGTATTGTGGTACTTCCTCCTGTACCAGGTGTCGTAAGAGGTGACTAAGGTATCAGAGCAGACAGATGGCGGTACATCTATGCGAGACAGTTTAGCTCAAATGGGTGGGTAGGGTGGGGATGAGCAGCCGCATCCCCGTCACGAAAGCTGCGTCTTTATCCGTTGCGTTTAGTTGATGCCCTGGATAGTTTCATCATTATAGCCATTGGAAGCCATTGTCCTTTTTGGGGAGGCTATTGTCCAGCTATGGATTTCCAATGGCTGATATGATCATCGTCAATTTATTTGTCTAATAAGTGGCAGCCGTTATTAAATTAATTGCCTGCGCGGTTCGCTATATATATATATATATCCCTCAAAAGGGTATTTGGTCGTTTCTAGAAATGCCTGACATTCTCACTTGCACCGCGACGGATATAAATCAGCGTAGCAGTGCAGAGTGCACGCAGTTTCGACTCATTAGAGCGACACGGACATTGTCCAATTCGACCGACTCCACTACAAACTACAGCATTCGATTCGCGTTGAGTTATTCCAATGCTAGCGAAGTTAAATGGTGGACTATTTGGGGATATTAATAAAGTTCGTTTATTTTTATTTGTCTGCATTTGTTACCATTGCTAAAGTTCTAATAAACTACAACATCATCATCATCATTATATCAGCTGTTAGTAGTCCACCGCTGGACATCCCCCCCCCCCCCAAAAGGGGAATTTTGCACATAAGCAATAGCAATCAGTGAGCGCAGCTTTCTCGACGAGGATGCTGCTGCCCATCCCCGCCATCTGTCAGTTTCGGCACGTTAGTCGCCTCTTACGACATCTGACGCAGGCAGAGGTACTATTCTATCTTGTACTCTAAGGGTCATAGGATCGTTTCGATATATATATATATATATATATATACACGACTCTGGAATGAGTTTCCGTTGAATATTAAGCGATCCCAATTCATTCTGAAACGCTTTCTCCGTACTTTATTTACTGATGCTGCTTCTCTAACTTTATAACTCCATTTCTTATCAATGCTGCAATATAGTAGATAATATAATAATATATGTATATATATTATTATATATATTTTATATTTTATGTATTTATTTATTCAAATATGTATGTAACATTTATCTATTATGTATGTATAATGTCTGCATATATTTTTGTATATATTTTTTTCTGTTTCGTGTAATGGTTGACTAGGAGAGAATGCCAACTGGCATTATGTCCACCATTTGCACATTTTGTAATATTTTGTGCAAAAAAGTTCAATAAATAAACAAATTAACTAAATATATTTTTATAAAATTTAACATATGTGTCAACCAAATTACTGTTTTAGTTCAGGGTCTTCGAAAGTCTGGAAACAGGAAAGTTTTAAACCAAACACTGTAATTTTTAAAGGACACAAAAGAGTAATGCAACTACACTTTATTCTTACAGGAGTACTAATACGAAAGATGGAGTTGGTCAGCATCCGATTCACTGATTGGCTGACTGACTGCAACGCAGGGCCTAAACTATAAGGGTTACAAACTTGATAGTTTGCACAGGGGTTCCTTTTATAACGTAGGAGAGAACGACTTTTAAAAATTCCTTAAGGGGTAAAACAAGTGTGCAAAGTTAGCTAGAAACTTTGCTGTTAAAGTTATTTAAATGAATTTCAGTATAAAGGTTATTCATTGAAAGTAATTTACGGGTCCGATAGCGTAGATGGAAGATAGTGATCTAGTTTTATGCGTTAATGGCAGTGGGTCCGATCCCCACCCAAGACAAATATTTGTATTTGTTTTGTGTCTGGGTTTAAGGATTTAAGTTGTATATTTCTAATTCCTCAGTTTGTGTTTCAAGTGATTTATCACGGAATCAGGTTGACCTGAGATAATGTTAGTATAAGATATTGTAGGAGTTTAATTTATTGAAAGTAAAATGTTTTTTCTAAAATTATCCATTAAGGGGGTAAAGGGGGTGCAAAGTAAGTAGGAAAGATCTACAACTTAACACAGGTGAAGATGCGGGCCACTACTAGTTAATTTTTAAAAGACGAGAATGTCATTAAGATCTCTGTGCTATTGCAATTTAACAACAAAAATAAAAACAATATATTCGATTTTTTTATTAGAATTAATACATACGAAAAGCATTTTATATATATACCACTTAAAATGATCTACGCACAATGATGCGTCATAGACTATAGTTTAAAACGATGATTTTTTTTTATTATTCCGTATAAATCTACAGCCATTCTTGTCAATCCATTTAACAAGAGCTGGTCACACATCAACTGGTTTATGGGCCACTGAAATCGTTTCCGATACTCAACCATTGGTGTTTTTTTTTCCACCATTTTGTAGCATTCGCGGCCTCCCAATAGAGTTATTAGTGTTTTTACATCAAGTATTGTCAAAGACTACAGAGTTATTCATCATTATCATAACAGCCATTAGAATTCCACTGCTGGATTTAGGCCTCCCCAAGAAAGGACGAATTTTGAAAATTTCATAATCGCTGCGCCGGGCAAGCGAGTGATTGCCAATCGCAGAGCGCAGCTATGACGATAGCAATGCTGCTGGCCAACCCCGCCCTGTGCATTAAGCTACACTGTTAGTTAGTTATTAATCAAATAGTTATAATCCGTGACTCCGAATTATGTAGCTTGAGGCTTCATACAAAAGTCGTCTCCATAATATACCTATACTACCTATAGTATATTGGTACCTCACTCATATCTACCGCCAAACAGCAGTGTTCGCATAGCTATGTTTCAGTTTGAAGGTTGAAAGAGGCAAAGAAATTTCTAGGCAAAATGACGTCTTTAAGTTACAAGGTTGGCAACGGTTGGTTGGTTAATTATATTTGTGATTCCTCTGTTGTACGATGTCCGTAACACAAGTACCTACGAGTACTTCAGCCGACCTATACCGGAGTCAATGCATGAGGTATTTTTTGAACGGGCAGATGGTAGTGATCCTATCTTGTCCGCTAAAGATCGTGGTTTCGATGCCCACCACAGGCAAATATGTATATGATGATATTTGTGTTTGTTCTGTGTCTGGATGTTAAATATATGTATTTCAGCAGTATTCTTGTGATTCCTCTGTTGTCTGGCATTTGTAACACAAGTGCTTTAAGCGACTTACCACGGAGTCAGGTGAATGTATGAGATGTTGTGGAAATTTATTTAATTTGATTTACAATTACGTATTTTCCTTGGATTTAATAATAAATAATACAATATACCTGATGTTGTTTTCTGATGAAGTTATTCCACAACAATAGTACTCAAAAATAAACTATTTTATACATGGGAAGCCTTCTTTGAGCGAGCTTCAGTTACAATCGGCCTTTAATCCGAGCGAGCACAAAGGGCAAATATTCTTGCGCGAGAAAAATATCAGCGAGCGAACCCAACAATGTATATTTAAAATTCTAACTTTGTGGTCAATATATATTTTTTAAAGCGATATTTTAATTGGTATTTCCGTCAGTATATTTTTCAGAGCCTGAGTCTAAGTTACTAGAACCAATTGATGGCGGTATATCTATATATATATATTTTTCAGTTTTGTGTAATGGTTGACTGGGAGATAATGCCATCTGGCATTAAGTCCGCCATTTGTAAATTTTGTAACATTTTGTGCAATAAAGTTAAATAAATAAAAAATAAATAAATAAAATATCTAGCCAAAAAAGCATAGCTTAAATGATAACAGACCGGTGTTGCAAGATATCCTGTCCTACATAGTGCATCCATCCTCTAACTCTTCTCAACGACGACCACTCAAGTAGAGGTTTGTGGCTTCGAGGCGATCTTGAGTGATAGCCGTCAGTCTTGTTCCGATCCTTTAACATCGCGAGTGCTGCCGATACGCGGCCGGGAGCAGGAAGAGCGCAGGCATAGAACACAGGTCGGACCTCTTTATCCTGGTGATGTGTTCAGTGGTCTGCAACGTACTAGTCATCATGAGTCGTAGAACGTCCACTGATGGACAAATACCTAGGAAATTGGGGGTTTTGCCCAAAATTGCCGCGCTGGATAGGTGTGGTAGCAATTGCAGAGCATACCTTCGCGAATGCGGGTATGCCCTATTGAATTTGAGTTACGCTATCTCTGGTGGATATACCGCCATCTGTCGGTCACGATAACTCAGCCCCCTTTTACGACACAGGGGGGACGTATTATATTTTGCCGGTACTCAATGGTCAACTTTGGTGTAACAATAAAGTCAGTAGGCTTCGATGGCACTTATTATCATGCGGACTGTATGTATCTGTCACAACTCTCGCTTATATCAATCAGCGAAAATCAGAATTATCTAATACCATTTTTAGAAAACTTGCACCCATTCATCATGGATACGATTTCCGTTATATTTTTAGGTTTCACATTAAGATTATACTGAAGCCTATACGAATCATTTTGATACTATTGCAGCGGGCCTTTGTGTTAGTGATCGGAAAAATAATAATAATAAAAAAACACATTTTACGTACATTTATAAGTAAACTAAAAGCTCTTTGCTCATTTTATACCTTTCAATTTGGAGAGGGAAACGTGAATTAAATAAAATCTTTTATTTTTAATTCCGAATACAGCATACATTTACCAACTAAAATATTACCCAATTAGTAAAGAGGTGCAGAAAAAAAGTGTTCTTTGAAATTACAGTTTATCCATTAAGGTCGGAAGAGTAGATTCGTAATTTTTATAGTATATTAGATAACCTACAGTTGAACCAAGTGTCATAAAAGGAACCGACAGGCAGTTATACCCTAACTGGAGTAGCTCAAATCCAATTAGCCGTGAGGTACCGGCAGAGTAGAATAGTACCCCCCCCAATATCAGGTGTTGAATGATATCATCCGATAGATGGCGGTATATCTATCCAGAACACTGCAATTCGAATCCACAGGGTGGGATGGACAGCAGCATCCCCGTCGTGAAAACTGCGCTTTGGGATTGTCAAGATACTAGCCCAGCGCGGCAATTATGGGCAGGGTTTTCCTTTTCTTGGGGAGGCCTATGTCCAGCAGTGGACTTCCAATGGCTGGTATGAAAAATGGGGCAGGGATAGAAAGCAGAAACTTTGTTACAAAACTACAGCAACAAGGAGATATCGGAGTTCTTTGCGCAATCGAATCAGAAAGGAGATGTGAGTAGAATTACTAAAGTTACCGGCATAGTCCAGCTCATTAGCAAGTTTAAGAGGCAATGCAATGGATTGGTGATGTTCTAAAATGAAAACCACCCACCAGCAAGCGTAGCACGTCTACCCAAGAAGTGGACAGATGATCTGACTAAGACCGCAGGATCGCATTGGATTCAGGTAGCATGGATGAGGAGGCCAACGTCCAAGTCTTATAACTGACATGATGATGATAATGGTCAAGAATGTGAAGGAAATTTTAATAATTTTTGGTGTCAACCACAAACAATCTTCCAGGTCATCAGAGAACCTATTACTTATATACCTTTGTATACCAGAACGGTTTATAATAAATCCTTTACGGCACAATCTATTCGTTGGTGGAATGCATTTCCTCTAAGTGTTAGACGCTAACATTCCTTGCCTGTCTTTAAACTGTTAGTAAAGGAACATGACCTTTCTTTATAGTTAAATCATTCCGTATAGAATATAAATATTAAAAAAATCTTTTTATTTATATACATTTCATCATCGTTAGAAGCCCAAGACGTAGGCCTCTCCAAGTGATGAGGCTTTTTGCCCATAATTGCCGCGCTGGACAAGCGTGTTGGAAATCGCATTGCGCAGTTTTCGCGACGAGGATGCTGCTGCCCATCCCCGCTCTGTGCATTTGAGCTGCACTGTTCCAAATTTGATTTATCGCCATCTGACGGTTCTAGTACCGTAGTCGCTTATTACGACATCTAGAGCAGTGGGAGGTACTATTCCACTCAGCTGGTACCTCACGGCTATCATGGATGACAAGAATTGTTTAAAAAAAAAACTTAAACTCACAATCCGAAATTGATAAATTAAACATAAATAATATTAAATGGCTTACTATTCAAAACGGGTTGCATTAAAAAAAAACCATTCACTTTAAGTAAAACAAAACATAAAAATGCTCATAAAAATGAATGTCGCGCAAATCGAATAACCATAGACAAACGGGAACGAGACTTAATGTGTGCACTCAGCTTTATATAGTGTAACCATCCCCTATGGAACCGTAATGCATGGTTGTGTTGGCAATGTGGGATGTGTAATTTTATACAAGGTCATACTGGAAGAGGTATAAAGATTTTATTGCAGTAAGTTTAAAATGCGTGCACCAGTTATGAGAACTAATAGGTATGTATATGTTATTAAAAATTTAATATATTTTATTTAGGATTTATAAATCTTTTACTTGTTAAAATGATTTCAACATGCAGAAAAGATGGATAAAAGTAGAATAACTGCACAAATATATAGAGCGGAACCGAATGAAAGAGTTGGTATAGGAAGACTAGTACCAGCAGAGTAGAATAGAACTTCCCTCTGTACCAGGTGTCGTAAGAGGCAATAAAGATGGTGGTATATCCATCCGAGACAGTTTAGCTCAAATGCAAGGATGGGGATGGGACCTGATTTCATGAAAAGTCGCTTGAAGCACTTTTATTATGTACATCAGGCAACAAAAGAATCACAAATATACTACTTAAACATAAATATTCAACACCCAGACACAGAACAAACATCATATATATATTTGTCCTGAATGGGGATCGAATCCACGACCTTTGGCGGACAAGACAGGATTTATATACAGATAATTGAAAAAAATCAATTGTGCAAGACATGAACAAGAAGACATTCATTTATTTAATAGAAGAATTAGTACAAGACTAGAAATTACAAAATAATTACACAGGAAAAACAAGATTACCTTAAAAAAAAGGTAAAGCAAAAACAAAAACACTAAAATAAGAAATTACATATAACATAACGCGGATGCGTTACACATTCTTTTCATAGAGCAGTACAATGTTCGTGTATTTAAATACTATATTAGTGATTCCTCTGTTGTCTGATGTTCATAACACAAGCGCTTTAGGCGACTTATCTCGGAGTCAGGTCAATGTATGAGATGTTGTGTGAATTAATTAATTTATTTATAATCTAATAGTGAAGCCTAGGTCCAGCAGTTCTTGTCCAATGGCTGTACTCAGGCAAGAGGAGCTGCCTTTCAACCCGGTTCGTACCATGACATAACAGAAGTTAATATTGAAAATTCCCGCGTAAGATCTTTGAAGTTAGTAAATATATCTAATACACGGACCTCCTCAAAATAAGGAGAATTATGCCTCGGTCTCGTCTTGCGACACCTGGTGCAGAGAGAGGTACTTTCTACTCCGCAGGTACCCCGTGTCGTTAGCATAACGCAATATAAGAATATAATTTGGATTTATAAACAGACAATTATATTTTCTTATATATATATATATATATATACATATATATATATATATATATATATCAAAATTAAATAACTACATCTAATATAAACTTTAACAAGCCTCGCAGTGATATTCATATGGGAGATAAATCCCCTCTGTAATAACTTTAAGTCGGGAGTAATCCTTGTAATCTAGACGCTCGTTAGGTCACAGCTCGCTCTCAATATTAGGGTAAGTACCTAAGTTGAAATAGACATTGTTATATTATCCATTTTGTGTAATTCATTATAATGAACGTGGATTTTGTAACGGACTTGTATATTAAATCAATCGAATCAAATCCAAATATACTTTATTCAATTAGACCTATTACAAGCACTTTTGAATCGTCAATAATAATATAAACTGAACAATTTTAATTTAGAAATATCTAGTACTAAATTGTATTATACTCATAATTATGATGACCCTGATGACCCTGATGACCTGATGGGGTCATAAGACACATTTAACATATAAACTAAGCCTACCTTAGACTAGTCTGCCGTTAAAAGACGGTTCTTAAAACTAAGTTTAACGCAGGTTCATTACACGAGCAACCAGAAAGGAACCTACAAGAAAAACTAATAGAGATAAAGGTTCTATCAACACTAAATAGTTAGTGTTAATGGGGTTTCCATTAGCTATCAAATGAGCCACAAGACATCTACCGCTGGACGAAGGCCTCTCCAATTAAATTCCAATAGGACCGGTTGTAAGCGGCCTGTGTCCAGCGCAATCCCGCGGGATTCCTGATTCGATTACACAAAGAAACACAAGTTATATTAAATCAATATATTCTTTATTCAAGTAGACCCATTACAAGTATTTTCGAACTACCATAGTATAACGGATGACATGCCGCATAGCGCATTGTTTAGTCCTATCTTTTACGCCAAAGGTCGTAGGTTCGAACGCTAGTGCTTCATCCTGGGCAATCATTTATATTATGAATATTTCTGTTAGCATTAAATTTGTAATTCCTCTGTTGTTTGATGTACGTGACACAAATGCTTTGAACAACTTATTTTGGAGTCTGCTCTGGGAATCTTTACTTAGCATTAAACAATTCGCTTTCCGCTGTCTACTTATCACTATGCATGCTTAGATCTTTAAAATTAAGCAATAAATATTAATGCGTTTTTTAAATTGATAGAGTGATCCAAGATAAAGGTTTGTATGTATGATACATGCATAATATAGTAGAGATACACCGATAATTTTAGAAGTTTACGATGTGATGTCGTAAGTAAACACATTTTTTTTGCGATCACATTGCAAACGCTGGCTGAATTAGACGAGATTGATCAAAATAATGTACTACTATAAGTATTATACACCTAAAAACGCGGGGGTGGGTCGTTAGTTTAATGCAAAATACAAAATCATTAAGCTGTATTCTATAAAAAAAAACTAGCAATGTATATATACATACATGTATCACGCCTGTGTCCTACGGGATAGGCAGAGACTATGGATCTCCACTTGTTACGATTTTGGCATACTTCTCTTGTTTCCCTTATTCGCATTAGTCCTTTCATACACGCTCGTTTATTCTTGGTACTTCTTTAATTGATAAGCTAAGTGATATAAATCTGCTTCGCCTCTGTAGCCGCTGGTTTATGTTTTATTTGTGTCAAATAATAATAATAATAATAAAATATAATAGTCAAATAATAACAGAACATCATTATCATCATCACCTGTTTTCGAAATTATTTACGAAAGTTACAAGTTTTTTTATTTACGTAATAACATATAAATAACCTAAGGGAGATAAAACTGCCTTTGTAGCCGCTTGTTCGTTTTAAAACAGACGCCAATGTCAGAATTTCTGAACCATATTCTCGGACTCCAGCGTGCTTGCCCACCCAGGACAAATATACGAGTATATACTCGTATGCGATGACATTTATCTTTGTTCTATCTGTGTCTGGGTGTTAAATAGATATATTTACTTAATTACATTGTGACTACTCTGTTGTCTGACATATGTAACTGTCAATGTACAAAATGTTATGGGATTTTTTTTATTGTATTATTATTTTTTATATTTTGAAGATTGGTAAGTGTTTGTGACAGGCCTGTTAAGACCAATTAAGCAAATCTTACTCTGCTTTGAATTAAGTAAAATTACTACGGTGTTACTATTTACCACATATGTTTCTGAGCATCGGTGAGAGGGGTACCTAGAGCGAAATAATTCGCTTTACGCAAAGGTTGTTGCATAGAATAACATAAATGCCGTAAGATCCCATCCGCAGGAAGCCTCGCTTGTTTTGTTTAGTGAAAATATTCAGTGCATGCACGTTTTAGTTTTAATCAAATAAAGGTAATTTAATTTGGTTTTCTAATAAATATAATTGATTAAAAAAAATAATGTTAATAAATACTAGAGTTCGGATGCTAGTCGAATGTAATTCCACCATAAGTCATACAAAAATTATTAAATTTTGAAAACAAACTCTTTCAATATTTCATTATAATATGATCCATTCGTTCAGCAGTGGACTTCCACTGGCTGATGTGATGATGATCAAGAACGGGCTTTTAATAAGATTCGTAACGCAAATACTTTAAGCGACTTATCACTGAGTAAGATGTTGAGGAAATTATTTTTCTCTTTTTTGTAAAGCTAAAATATAAAGAAGAAGAAGAAGGACGCGATTAGAATGAAAGCTGTTGAGATGAGAACACTTTAAAATATGTATGGTGTAAGATTGAGAGATAGATTAAAGTATAGTGCAATAAGAGATCGTTGAGTAGTAAAAGATGATGTTATCACGACAATAGAGAAAGTAATGTTAAGATGGTTTGGACATGTTGAAAGTATGGATGAAAGTAGAATGACTGCACAAATATATAGAGCGGAAGTGAATGGAAGGGTCGGTATAGGTCGACTGAGGCAAACATATCATAACCAGGTAGAAGAGGTATTAAAGAAGGGCCCGATCAGAAGGACCAAGAATAAACGAGCATGTATAAATAGATTAATGCGAGTAAGGGAAGCGAGAAAGGTTTGCTAAGATCGTAGCAAGTGGAGATCCATAGTCCCTGCCTACCCCGATAGGACAAAGGCGAGATCAATGAATGTATGTACGAATGAATGTATGTTTGTACGAAAGAATGTATGTCTGTATGTATGTATGTATCTCAAAGGGTATTGCACCATCTTGTCAATCGACAGACAAATATTACCAACGGTACTTTACTTGGCGAACGGTAGCCGGAGATGACGTAACATGCGGGTAAGTGGTAAATGACCGGATAAATTGGGTCATATATTATTTTTGGAAAATATTGTAGGTATATTATCAAACAATCTTAAAACAAAGAAGCTATCGGCATAATAGAAATGGAACGGTAGTGTAATCTTTCAAATCTTGTTCTACCTGTACTAAGGCTTCCTGCATTGGTACCTCGCTCTCATATATTACTACTGCTAGACAGCAGTGTTCGCATTGTTGTGTTTCGGTTTAAGGTCAAGGGAAGCAGTGGAAGTACTGAGTAATGTGACATAATATCTTTAAGTCACAAGGTAGGCGACGAGTGATATCCTTGTATTAATATTACGAGCATATATAAGTTGTGGTGACGCTTACTATCACGCGGACTGCGTGTTTGTTTGTCGATTTAGTTTCATACAAACATACATACGAGACTATGTATCTCCACTCGTTACGATCTTGGCATACATCTCTTGCTTCCCTACTCGCATTAGTGCTTTCATACACGCTTGTTTATTCTTGGTACTTCTGATCTAGCCCTTCTTAACTTCTTCTTCCTGGTTAAGATATGTTTGCCTCAGTCTACCTATACCATCTCTTCCATTCACTTCCGTTCTATATATTCGTGCAACCATTCTACTTTCATCCATCCTTTCTACATGTCCAAACCATCTTAACATTCCTTTATCTATTGTTGTCACAATATCATATTTTACACCACATTGATCTTTTATCACAATGTATGTAGATTTAGTTATTTAAAAACCATTGATAAACTTAAATTATTATCGGCAGGATTATATTTGCTAAATCATTTATGTTACACAAACCTTCCCCCCCCCATAAAACAGAATCACCCAATTCCCCCGCAAAATACCCCGTTTCTAAATAAATGGGGGAAAATTTGCCTACATCATCTCCCTTCCACGTGTCTCAAATCATATTTTACAAAGGTGTCTCCTTAGTACACGCCACAAATAAGTAACGCAATCTATTATAAGCGAGAGAGACGGCCGCTTTGTTCCCCCTTACGTGTGATAGAGACGGAGGAAGGCGTAGTTTCATATTGTCCTCATCTCAATATTGAGATTAAAAGTGATGCTTCGCTTGACGCAAATTATTAGAAGGAGAGTCAGCAAATACATTTCTCGTGTTTGTTGTTAGACGTTGTATTTTTGTTGACGCCGATATCGGTGACTCCATAAGTCATTTCATAATTACATTAATTATGGCTATGTGATACGGGCAGAGTTCAATAATACTCTGTACCAAGTGTCGTAAGAGGCAATTGAGGTACCGGAACCAACAGATGGTATACCCACATGAAGCAGTGCAGCTCAAATGCAACAGTGCTGGGATGGGTAGCAGCATTCCTGTCACGGAGCTACGCTCTGTGATTGACACCACGCTTATATAGCGTGGCATTATCCTTCTTTCTCTGGGAGGCCTATGTCCATCAATGGACGTTTTCCAGCTTCTATGATAATGATGATAACTCATTATGGAGGAAGGTTGCTAGTCTTTAAATAAAGACCGCCTCAAAATTCAGCAGTCCCATGTTCTACGAACAATCATCGGCGCACCGTATATCGAACAAAGTTTTAAAAAACAACGGGAGTTTTGTGGAATATTTGGAAGAATTCAGTCGCCGAATGTAGAGTGCTTGTTCGCGCGCGCCAACAATACCTCCATGGGTAATATGGGCTTATGCGTAGTATGAGCCTAGTGCACGCCAGACCTAAGGACCGCCAAGGTTACCAGAGAGAAATTACCAAATTTTTTTACCAAAATTACCAAAGAGAGACCTCGCAATCAGTGAGATCAGTCGGTTCCGGTACCTTAGTCGCCTGTTACGACACCTGGTATAGAAGGAGGAGTTACAGAACAGACGGTAGTCGGAGATTTTTGAACATCTACCCACCCAACGGTGCAAACAAACCCTTCTTCGGCCGTGACTCTTGATCAAATATATGACAAGGTCCCAGGCATAAATATCGTGGAAACGAAAACCACAGATGGCAGTATATCTATTCAAAACAGCGTTGCTATACAAAGACCTGCTCTATGAACATGAGCGTCTTTAGGCGAAACTATACTCTGCAGTGGTTACCATTAGTCCAACAGTGGACGTCCTATGCCTGGTCTTGTTAACTTTGCGTTCTAGACCTGTTAGGACGCAATAACTTTCAGAATATTATATATACAGTGTCAAATAGAAAGTTTTATTACCAACAAAATAGCGAAACCTCATCAAATTTGAAAGCATATTTCCCTACTCCATACTTTTAAAAATTTTCAGCGCTATTGTTTTGCCGACGGTACAGAGTCAGAGCTCACTTCAGTGAGACGCGGCACTGCAGGCGACGTTTTTGCGCACCGTACCTCTGGCAGACACCTTTTTATGCGGACCTCCCCGAGATCTGGATGTACTGGATGTAACAGATTGGTTCGTGCTAAGCTGAAGCTTTAATTTGTTGCTGTATCGAGATTCCATTTGGGTACGCTTTGAGTTCCGAGGAGTATTAAAAATCCTGTTATATTTTTCTGTATATAAATAGAAACACTTTAGCTTATATAAAGCTAATTGATATATAGCCTCCCAAACAAAATAAGGTGTGTAAAAGATGATGTTGTAACGAGAATAGAGAACGAAATATTGAAATGGTTTCGAAATGTAGAAATTATGGATGTAGAATGATTGCACAAATATATAGAACGGTAGTGAATGGAAGAGTTGGTATAGGTCTAGACAAACGATCTAGACGAACATATCTTAACCAGGTAGACGAAGTATAAAAGAAGGGACAGGTCAGAACTACCAAGAATAAACGAGCGTGTAAAAAAAGACTAATGCGAGTAAAGGAAGCGGGTGAGGTATACCAAGATCGTAGCATGTGGTGGTCCATAGTCTCTGCCTACCACGATGCGGCACAGGCGTGATATATGTATCTATGTAAACAATATATAGACCTTACTAATATTGTATTAGTTCAATACAAAGAGGAGCTGTGAGAAATCAGGTTTAGAACAGCTTAAGTTTGAGGAGACAGATCGCTCATCTGTAGTGTTCCTGGAAATAGTTATAAAGTGAAGATTCACATCGCTCGTTAACAGTTAGAAGTGGATTCACATTTCTTGGAACCTAAATAATTACTATCAGCGCTTGTTTCCCAGTGTCTCCATTTAATAATGCATAACTGGAAGCGTGAAGATGGTAAACTATTTGAAAGAAAATTGCAAAATATCGCGAAACTTTAATTTAAAACAAAATGAATTATGATTTCTCTGATAGGTACGTTAATTACATCTCCGGAAACATTCTTCGAAAAAATCTTTGGTTTGCACTGACAGTAAAATCGGTCGGCGAGATCTTCACACCATATTGTTCATACATTATGTTCATATATATGTTCATACTAATGTATGACACCACCGATACAGTACCGTACCGTACCGTATATCCACCGATTACAAGGCGCTATGTTCGACCGCGCCTTAACGATTCCCTGGCGCAACTGCGCAACATTGCGCCATTGCATGACAGACCACCGAAAGCTGAACCATCAGCGTGAACTCGCAGTCAGTGAAGTCGACTCAGACTTAGACTGAGTCTGGGGCCGGAACCCCATGAGATATTAACATGAACCGATGAAATATTCCACAACTCCAAGATTGGACAACCCAGCCCATGCTAAAGATTGCCTTGAGCTGTTATATTAACGCGCCGCCATGAAATTGCGACCAGAGCCCTCCTCGATGAAGTCACCTCAACAACTCGAACAATCGCTTAAAGCACTTGTGTTACGAATATCAGAGAATAACTAATATAATATTAAATGCTTATTTAACACCCAGACGCAGAACAACCCCAAATATTTATTATATTTGTCCTTTTTTAAGTTTTATCTCCCCCCCCTTTACTACGACCAACAGGGCTGCGCTATAGAGCCACAGAAATAGAAACAGCCATAGAAAGTCCGTTGTTGGACATAGGCCTCCCCAAGAAAGGGGGTATGTTACCCATAATTGCCGCGCTGGGCAAGCATGTTGGCAATCACCGAGCGCAGCTTTCGCGACGGGGATGCTGCTGCCCATTCCCACCCTGTGCATTTGAGCTACACTTTTTTGGATGGATATACCGCCATCTGTCGATTCTGGTACAGGTACTATTACTACCTACTACTATTCTACTCTGCTGGTACCTCACAGATTGCTTTATCTATATATGGTTCGTGCGATATATTCCATGCAACTCTAGTTAAGAGCTGTCAGCTCTTAACTAGCCGTGGCCTGCGGTTTGCAGCCTTAACGAGGCGACACCATGAAACCAGAGCCTTTGACAAACTTGGCTAATTACATATTAAACTGCGTGTTGAAAGGAATGATTTATATTTGACAGCATCTCTATATACTACTTTATATACTACATCTTACAGAGGTCGTCTGTATTAATATCAATATCACCTATTTCTACCGCCAAAACGCTGTGTTCCGGTAAAGCGTGACGAAGGCAGTGAAATTACTTGTGACATTGTATCTTCAGTTCACAAGGTTGACGACACGCTAGTGATATCTTTGTGACGATACGAGCGTCTATAGATTGCGGCCACGTTTATCATCAAGCGGACTTTATATCATAAAAAAGTATTAACCGACCGCCAGTATTTTGTGTTTTGGTTCCTTTAGCAATTTTGAATAGATACAATATATATCCAATATAAAATAAAATAAAATAAAATGAGAGTAGTACCTCACTCTTTACCAGGTGTCGTAAGAGGAGACTGAGTTACCAGAACCGACAGATGGCGGTATATCCATCCGAAACAGCACAAGCCCATTGCCCAGGGCGGCAATTGTGGGAATTAATTCCGCCTTTGGGGAGGCCTATGACTTCCAATGGCTGTAACGATGATACCAATTCGAATTAAACATGAATTGCAGATGAAATAGAACCACGACTGTTGAGGCAGCTAGATTCTTCATAATTTAAATAGGTTGTCGAAAGAGTATCCAATTAAGATAATCGACAACTGTTATGACATATCCAGAGACCCACATCGATGTACAGACTTACTAGTCTGCAAGTAAGAGAGCATTTTACTTTTGTTTAGTATTTACGAGTGTAGAATACGCCATGTTAATTTGTTCGACCGTCACGCCGAGCGAAGGTTGCAGGGCAGCGGTACCTTTGGAAATAGTTGACATAAAAGGGAAAATTTTGCTCGCCTTTGTATTTCGACGAGCCCAGTTTTTGGGTGTAGTACCTGCTTTAGCGTAATTTCCTTCCGGATCCTTTAATAGAAGAGATGTTTTGGCAACACTTAGTGCAAACTTAGCTTATGTTAATATCATACACTAGTTGTGCCTGCAGTTTTGTCCGCGTTCTTATATTCATCGCATCAGCTATAAAATAATAATAATATATAATAATAAATTCCCACAACATCTCATACATTGACCTGACTCCGAGGTAAGTCGCTTAAAGCACTTGTGTTACGAATGCCAGACAACAGAGGAACACAAATATACTACTTAAATACATATATTTTACTCCCATACACAGAGAAAACACAAATATCATCATATTAATATTTGCTCTGGGTGGGAATCGAACCCACGACCCCTGGTGCACAAGACAGGATCACTACCATCTGCGCCATCGGGCCCGTCAATGTCTACTCTTATACATAAGCCT
Organism: Heortia vitessoides; assembly: GCA_020976665.1. Classification (NCBI taxonomy): domain Eukaryota; kingdom Metazoa; phylum Arthropoda; class Insecta; order Lepidoptera; family Crambidae; genus Heortia; species Heortia vitessoides. Next base: position 1,992,226 of record JACJUM010002842.1, on the reverse strand, counting down.
CCCCAAGACGTGGGGATTTTGCTCATAATTGCCGTGCTAGGTAGGCGTGGTGGTGGTGGCAATTGCAGAGCACAACTTAGCAACGAAGATGCTGCTGCTCATCCCCACACTGTAGTATCTCAGTTGTGCTGTTCCGGATGGATATACCGCCATCTGTCGGTTCTAGTACCTTAGTCACCTCTTACATCACCTAATACAGAGGAAGGTACTATTATATTCTACAGGTACCCCACGGCTTCTTTATTATATTATTTTTGCTCTAATTGGTAGCTAACAAAACGTATACTTATCGTCTGTATTTATTACTTTATTGATTGATGCTCCACTTTTATTATTCGTAACGATATGTTATATAGCCTAAGTTACATACTGCTCACTATATCAGTTGTCTACTAGTGAAAGTCCCATCAAAATCGGTCTAGCCGATTCAGATATTACCTCAAACAATTAAACAGACTTTTAATTTTAAATGTTGTTTTGTTATATACCATGGTATATACCATGTATATATACAACATAAAAAAAATTCAATATAACAGACAGACAATTAATTATATGTGATGATGTACCGTCGATTGAAGACCTGGTTATTTAGCGTATTCCTTTAGGGATTTATATTAATAGAGTTTAGTATATATGTTATTTATTTACTACAACTTTGCAATAAATAAATAAATAACAAATAAGTACATATGTTATTCAATTTAGCAGCTGTGGAAAATCCACTGATGGACCTAGGTCACCCAAGAAAGGAGGAGTTGTATCTATAATTACCAATTTGCTATTACTACTTCGCCTGTTACATTAAAGCTAAGTTATTTTATAGGTCCCCTATCTTGTTCGCTTAAGGTCAATTTCCACCCAGAACAAATATTTATATGATAAATGTTTGTATTTGTTCTGTGCCTGGGTGTTATTTATATGTATTTAAGTACGATATTTGTAATAACGCCATCTGTATGTCCCGTTACCTACTAGTCTCATACGATACCTGATACAGAAGGTACTATTCTACTCAGCCGGTACCTCACAGCATTAGTTTGTTTAACCGCAGAATATTACTGCTAGTGATGTATCAAATTGATGGCGACCGATTAATAAGTATCGATGTATCGGGGCGGGCAGTGACTGCAACATAAACCTAAGTCCGACCATTTGTCGATACTAGTGATGGCTGCCCATTTGTTCCGGTTATAGTGACGTTTGTGTTGATATCTAGTTGAGGCTGTGCCATACTGAGTCTTGGAGAGATTACCACGGAATAAAAACTACCTTTTTTAAACGAAAGCTATATAAAAGAGAAACACCATCTTCGTTAACATCGTCATCAATTGTGGGTTTAGGGTGAGGGTTAAATGCGGGAACAAACACTATAACTACAGTTCATTTCTAGCTTTTATTAGAATAAAACAGTTTCATAATCACTTAGCCTCTACCTTGGTTCTCGTAGTACCTCACTTTCACCTATTTCTACCGACAATAGCAGTGTTCGCATTACTGTTTCGATCTGAAGGGTGAAAGAGGCAGTCTACTGGGTATTGTGGCATAATACCCTTAAGTCACAAAGTTAGCAACGCGTTAGTGATATCCTTGTGATATCACTAACGTGCTAGGCTGCAGTGACGTTTACTATCACGCGGACTGTATGCTTGCTAAGTAAACCTGGTCTAAAAAAAAACATATATAATAATACCTCTCTCTGTATCAGGTATTGTAAAAGGCGATTTAGGTACCGGAACCGACAGATGGCGGTATATCCATCTGAAACAGCGCAGCTTAAGTATTACAGGCGAGGATGGGCAGCAGCATCCTCATCGCAAAGTTGCTCTTTGCGATTACCACCACACCTGCCAAACGGGGCATTTATAGGAATAACCTTTTTATCTTGTGCAGGCCTATGTCTAACAGTCGATTTTAGATGGCTGATATGAGGATAAACACTTATATAAAAAATTAACAATTATGATCGAGCAGAAAATTCGAAGCACTAACTTTACTCTGGCGAACGAATTATTCTCGACGATCCGACTCGATCGACCACTCCAACCCGACTACCTCGCACAAACTCTCAGTTCGGCCAAAGTAAAATGGCACCTCGACCCCACTCGAGGCACGTGCTCTGCTCTGATTGGTCATTACATTAATTACAATATTTAAATATTCACAATATTTAATGTAGAAGAAAGATATTGTCACTATAAAAAATGTAACAAATTAAATAAAATACAATTAAATTTTTAAAAGTAATTTTTAAAAACAATCAAACATATCGCACGCTATCTTTGTAAATAACAATCAACTAGACTTATAGCATCCACCGACATATATAATAATATGTAAAGCAAAATTTTGGAACTTTTTAGGAATATTAACAAAAAGAAACAAAGGGAGGTAGTAAAAAATACATTTAAAGAACTTAATACAAAGCCGTGAGGTACCGGCAGAGTACTCTCACCCTGTACCAGGTGTCGTAAGAGGCCTAAGGTATCAGAACCGACAGGTGGCGGTATATCCTATATAAGCAAAAAAATCACCTCAAATGTACAGGGCGGGGATGGGCAGCAGCTTCCCCGTCGCGAAAGCTTCGCTCTGCGTTTGCCAACACGCTTGCCCAGCGCGGTAATTATGGGCAACATACCCCCTTACTTGGGGAGGCCTATGTCCAACAGTGGACTTTTAATAGCTGGTATAATGATAATCATGAAGAATATAAAGACTGTACACAGTCGGTATGTATATGAAAATATATTTTTAGGTCCATTAAACATTGGGCATGTTTAAGAAAGAATAGATAAGCTCGCAGTGCTACTACACGGATCCGTAAAATAAATAATTAATTCAAGGGCGATTGTATATGGTTTTACAATAAAATACCAGACATCAGATCAACGTTTTTTACAAGTTTTCTTACAGGTGATAATTGTCATCATTACCATAAATATAATAAAATCTAGTACTTACCATTATGAAAATATTATTATTTATATCGTGTGCATTGGTATCTCTTACTTATTTCTACCGCCAAAAAGCAGTGTCCGCATTGCTGTCAATATCCTCAATCCTATCCTCCTATCCTCAAGTCACAAGGTTGGCAACGCGTTAGTGATATCCTTGTGATATTACGAGCGTCTATAGGCTGCAGTGACACTAATTATCATGTGGACTGTATGTTTGTTTGTCGACGAGATCTCATAAATATAAACTTGGCACTACAAAATCTCATACTACCTTTGGGGTTCAAAGTTGCGTGAATACTGATCTTCATTACACTTAACTCACTTGAGCCAGTGAATATACCGCCATTTATCGGTTCCGGTACCTCAGTAGCCTGGCATATGTCGAGGTTCTATTCTATTCTGCCAGTACCGCCCACAGCTATTACCCTGTTGTCTAAAATTAAAAATAAACGAGATCAGAGGGAACCAGTTTTCCTTGTAGAAAGATGCAAAATATACTAGAAATATTTATTACAGAATTGGTTTCACCACCTTAAACGTAATTGTAACAATTCCCTTGGATAAAGAGCTATTTGAAAAGTAGCTTAAAAATGTATACAATAACTTTTAATTCAAACAAGAAATAGGATATTTAGATTAGGACATTGTGTAACGAAAATTATTCTGTTGAATTCCCACAGGAATTAAGTGTATCTTCTTTTAAAGGTTCCTGGAAATTCACAGATCGGGGATACGCAGAACTAAATAGGTTTTAGCAAAACTTATAAATTGTGAAGCTGAAATTTGTGGATGTGGCATACAACTGTGTCTAGGATTATTTATTTTATACTTTACTAACAACTCGTCCGGAAAAGCATATATTTTATAGGAAATCCTTCACAGGTCAAGCTGTTCAGTTGTGGAATGCGCTTCTTTTGTCGATCAGACGCGCGCAATCACTGCCGATTTATCGGAGAATGGTAGAGAAGTACTACCTATCATTGTAATTGTTGCTTGCATATTATTCCTTTTAAATTATTTTCTTTATTTTTTTATTATTAAATTTACTAGCATCAGTCCGCGGTTACGGGTCCTGAGGTACCGGCAGAGTAGAATAGTACCTCCTCCTGTACTAGGTGTCGTAAGAACGACTAAGGTGTCAGAACCGACAGATGGCGGTATATCCATCTAAAACAGTGCAGCTCAAATACTCAGGCCGAGATGGATAGCAGCATCCCTGTCCCAAAAGCTGCGCTCTGCAATTGGAAAAATTATGTGGCAGTGGACTTCCAATGGCTGATTATGATGATGATGACAATGAAGCTACTCCTTATAACAGCTATCTGTCCGTGAAAATCACATGAAAATCGGTCTATAGTATTCTTATCTTGTGCACAAAGGTTGTGGGTTCGATCGAATAAGGACAAATGTTTGTATGAATACTCTTTAATAAATTAATTGATTTCTCACTTTTCCATAGATTTTAGTACCTTTGAGTCAGTTGTCTTTTTTATTGAAGTATGTCGATTACTTCTTATAGTATTAGCTATTATTAGCTATTTGCTAGTGACATTCTCGACAAAATTCGATTTCAGACCTAGAAAGAAATGACATAGCCGTATATTCCTTCGTATAATTTGGCAAGTAACTGTTACTCTGACATCACGAAAAAACACTCCAACCATATTATATTTGTATATACAGATGTGCGTTCTATATAATTAAATATAACAGAAATTCATGCTACGACCTAGGTACACAGTAAAGTCTCACTTAAAACCTTATTTGCATTTTGGAGAGCTAGCAATTTCACAGCTTACTAACAAATTCGTTTTTAGACTTTTTCCAACACTTAAATATGTTATTTTCATCCCAAAAAGCTTTCAAGGTGTGTTTTAGTGTTTGAAAATATATAAGTGCTTGTGCACTCGCTACGTGGTGGCGACATATCACCGTGCTAAAAACAACGGCTCAGCGCGAGACGGATTCTCGCGAAACCGAAGTTCTAATTTAGATTACATTACGTAAAAAATACTCGACATTTCACGTAAATATTTTATAGTATTAAAAGTTATGGAGTACTGGCGAAGTAGAATAGTACATCCTTTGGTATCTCAGGCGACAGTTAAGGGTATATCCATCCGAAAATACACAACTGAAATCCAACAGGGTGGGTAGGCCAGCATATCCGTCGCGAAGCTATGTTCTGCGATTGCCTGCCCAGCGCGGCGAATATAGGCAAAAATACAGCTGCTTGGATAGGCTTTTATTTAGCAGTATATATATTCAAAAAGCAGCATAGAGCTGAAAAAGGACGTTTCTATATGGCTGACTACGAACTGAACTACGATGAAACGGAAAAAATTGTTAAAACATAACGTACAGAAATACAACAATAACATAAATAGCCAAGTGAGATTATATTATTATTATTAATAACAAAGGTATAATATGGGTAGATTATTTATATTAGTATCAATATTAACTTTAATGAATACATATACCCACGCACACACACAAAAACAGACACATACACTCACACTCACCCACACACAATAACAGAAACATAGTCACAATACCATAAAGTTTAGTTATAAGAAGTAATACAAAGTATATACTGTTGTCCCGGTAGGGAGGTCTAGTGATTCGAAAATTGCAAGCTTAGTAAACTAAGCTTAGTTTCAGACTTCAGTCTCCACCGCACTTGAAGCTTGACTTAAGTACTTCAACATATAAGTAATATTGTAAATTAGTTCTTAAGTGTGAAGGAGAAAAATAATAATAATAATTATTATTATTTTAATTGTAGCTCATCTAACTTAATGGTTGTTTGTTGTGCAGTGTGTGGTCTTGCGTTGTTGTGAAGCAGCAGGAGCCTAGAGCGATTGACCAATCTCGGTTGTTCAGCAGCTAGTTCTTCCATCATAGTTTGCAGTTGCGGATCTGATATCCACGGTAATTGTTAACCCAGATTATAAAAAAACTGTAGTAAACGACACCAGCACTAATCCACCAACCGCTCTCAGCTAACTTCGTCTGCGTCAGTTTTCGTTTAAGGCAGGATTAGGCTGGGTCTTCAGGATTCAGCCATTTCGACGAGCGCTTCCGATTATCGTACAGTATCTACTTATAATTACAAGTAATGTAAAAATACTTCGTTATTGTGTTGGTTCAGTAAAGTATCGATGCAGTCGACGCGTGTTTGTAAGTAGGATTCACCTTATTCATGAGGTACCGTTCAGGTCTTTTGCATTCCCGATTTGTTACCATTGGAATAATATAGTTATGGCAATTACGACTTTGCAGAAAGCAGACGTATCAAAATTATAATATTTAAATAGATATATTTAACTCGCAGACAGACAGACACAAATATCGTCATAGAAATATTTGTTTTGAGTGGGGATCGAATCCACCATCTTTGGCGCAGAAGATAGGATAATTATGATGAAGACAACATAAATATAACAAATGTTATATTTTAATATATATTTTTTTAAACCAGACTAAGGCCAAACACAGTTACTCGTCACATTAATATTTGTCGTGGGTGGGAATCGTGTCCAGGACTCTTGAAGCAAAAGATAGAGACACTACCATCCACGGTATCGGGATTGTCCTTTTAAAAAGGTCGTGGGTTCGATCTACATTATAAATATTTATATCATAAACATTTTTATTTATTTATGTCTTACATAAGGTAGACCTCTAACAAAGGTCCTCTGCACTGGTACCTCACTTTTATCTAATTCTATTGCCCAATAAAAGTGTTCGTATTACAGTGTTCCGGTTTGAAGGGTGAGAGAGGCAGGAAATTACTGGGTAAATGTAGCATAGTTTCTTTAGTTTACAGGTTTGGCGACACGCTAGTGATATCCTTGTGATGACACAAGCGTCTATAGGCTGCGGTCACGATTACCATCAAGCGGACCGTATGCTTGTCTGTGGCCTACCCAAGATAAGGGGATTGTTGGGAAGGCGTGGTGGCAATCGCAGAGCGGAACTTCGTGACAGGATGCTGCTACCCATCCCCGCCCTATAGTATTTAAGCTAAGCTTTTTCAGATGGATATACCGCCATTTGTCAATCGCCTCTTACGACACCTGGTAGAGAGTGAGGTACTTTTCTCCTCCGTCGGTATCCAAATTTTCGCTTTTACCCATATACAACAGGATGATATATACGTACAATAAAAAATAATACAGTGCAGACATTTGTCGACAACATATGAACTCATTAACTCCGTCCCAATTTAAACTCGAACAGAACAAAACAAAAATATAGTAAAGGGTGTGTTGTAAAGTTTTAATGTCTAATAACTTTCCGGCAACGTTTCACAGTGGGCAAAAAACGCGGGAAACGACATTTCATATATGTTATATTATTCCTGTTGTGAAATATTTTATGTTATTTATAAGGCAAACGCTTACGCTTCGTTCATTACTTGCAGTGCCCCGCGGTTTCGCTCGCGTTAAATTGTAGAACTATTGTACTAACTTCGCACCCTCCTTTGGTAATTATTATCGAATAAATACTTTACCAGTGATACCAGCGATGACCTATTGCAGCGAAACGTGGTCTCTTACCATTGGCCTTATTGGCCAATTGAAAGTAGCAGCGTAGGGCGTCCACCCGCAACATGGACAGACGATCTGACTAAAACCGCAGTATCGTGCTGGACACAGGCCGCATACAACCGCTCCTATTGGAGATTACTTGGGGAGGCCTATGTTCAGCAGTGGACGTCTTATGGCTGATATGATGAAGATGATAAATATTTTAAACGTTTGTCATGACTTTTTATGAGGTTCCTTTGTACTTGATTTCACTCAAATTTTGCCCTCCCTTTTTAACCCTTGTGGGAGCAAATATTTAAATCCCATTCTTAGTGCTCCCGTATGTTATAAAAGGAACCATAAAGGAACCCTGTGCGTCCGTGTGTATGTGTTTATAGGTTAGGTCTGGCGTTGATATGTCAGTCAGTTAGTCAGCTTCTTCATATTTATATATACCTATATATTGTATAGATTAGACAGTTTACTGTTGGACTTTCCAAGGAAGGTGTAATGTTGACCATAATTACCGCGCTGAGCTCGTGTGGTCCCAATCGCAGAGCGCAGCTTTACGACGGGTATACTACTAAAACATTTCCACCTCATCTATTCCATTTGAGCTACACTGTCTGATGAATTTACTGCTATCCATCAATGATACCTGGACTAAGGCAGCCATTATACTGCTCTGCTAGAATCTCACAGCAATAGTTTTTTATATATATTGTTATTTTTTTTATGAAGGGTCCGACGGCGCATATAGTAGATTCTGCTGTGTTCATAAAGGTCCTGGGTTCTATCCCCACCCAGGTAAAATATTTATATGATGATTTTGTGTTTGTTCTGTGTCTGGGTGTTCAACATATTTAAGTAGTATATTTGTGATTTCTCTGTTTTCTGATGTCTGTCACACAAATGCTTTAAGCGACTTATTACGGAGCCAGGTCAATGTAAGAGATGTGAGAATTGATTGAAAAAATATTTGCATTTAGATTTTCTTAATCTTCAGAATGGTTGCCGCTTGGTAACATTATAGTCGAATGAGAAATGTTAAAAATTAATTAAACCGCATTTCGAGCCTCTTAAGTGTAATTTTATTATTAAAAACATAGTTTATAAATCGAAAACAAGATTGTCCCAAATAATTACATCGCATTAAGCAGACAAAGTCTAGCCAAGTCTAGCTCAGTCGAGCTAAGCAGAGCAAGCTAACTAGGAAAAGAAAATATTTCGTTATCATCTCCGTGAACGACCTATCGAGGTTCACTCGACATTTTCCCATCCCTATTCACAGTGTTATTGTTATTTGTCTCGCAGATAACAAGAGACTAACAAGACTTGAAGCACAATTCGAGTGTTTTGTTTCATTACTGCTATGTATCGGGGCATGAGCACTTGATGAGTAGTGCCTCCAATAAGGAACAGTACTCGAGTATATAAAGGCTAGTGATGTCATTACGCGACTTAGAAATAACGATGAAATTTGACACAGATTAAAAATTACTTACAAATAAATAACATAGACAAGTTTCATAATCGTAAAAGGACATATTACACTTAGTGCAATGTTGAAACCATAGACATTTTAGAAGAATGTCTAATAAATATATGACTGTCAAATAAAACAGAGGTTAAGACTGTGTGTCTCTTCTATGCAATTTGCAGTTCTACGTTATCAAGAAAAGTGAGTTGCTAAATTCAATTACATGGAATAACACAGAGCCAGTCCATTATATAACCTGTGCTAACCTACCGCTCAGAGGTGATGTGTTGTCGATAAGTCTGCCGCGTGCTGTTCGCGCCTATATGAACAGAGAAATGACTGGAGAGGACTAATGTAGATTTTTTAAAACAAAAAATATTTTAATTATTTTTGTGTAGCGGTAGGGTACTGCTCTAGTAATATAGTATCCTTTTCAGATACCAGAACCAATAGATAACGGTGTATATATCTAAAAGGGCGTACCTTAAATAAAACACAGCGGGGATGTCTAGCAGCATTCTCGTTGTGAATCTATGTTCTGTGGTTTGAGTACCACCAATAGTTTAGCATTGAAGCAGACGAGAGCAGTAGCATGTTCGCCGTGAAGCTATTTTATCACCATGCCCAACGAGGCAATTATAGGCAAAATTCCCCTATTCTTGTGGAGGGATGTGTGCAGTTGTGGACATTTAGCTGCTAAAATGATCATGATTATATAAATTCCGAAATTCCGTTGTTCCAAATTGGTGACCTTAACTTTCAGGTAATAGCAAAATATTTAAATGTCTTTAAAAATTAGTCTTATGTTTAAGTAAATAAATATATAATAATAATAATAATAAATATATTTACATATGTATATTCGTCAGTCATCATACGTGATGAGGTACGCCCGTATTTACGACCCGATTTATGGAAATAGTGTTGTTAAAATAAAAGGTAGAAACATTAATTATGAAATAACAGTTTATTGATATTTAAGGATATTATAATTTGCCGATCGCACTTGAGAGAAAAAATATGGCAGAGAGAGTAGTGAGGGGCACAACATTACTCTTTACAATTAGTAGGGATGGGACATCATAGGTGGCGCTGATGTTCAATTACAACATCCTCCCTTGAACACAGGCCCATCTTGCCGCTGAGGTAGTGCAGCTTGGCTTGCGGAGTGGCTTTAGTCAGGATATCGGCAACCATCTCTTCAGTATTGATATAGCGCACCTCAACCTTCTTTTCATTGATTTTGTCCCTTACAAAATGATGCCGGACGTCTATGTGTTTCGTCCTGCAGTTATATCCATCAGTACCTGAAAGTTTAATGCAACTTTGATTATCGCAATAAACAACTATAGCCCGTTGCTTGAGATGTGGCCAAAATTCTTCTTGTAGCTGTTTTAGCCAAATCGCTTCTTGTGTACATGCCGACAAGGACATGTATTCAGCCTCTGTCGTCGAGAGTGCTACAGTGGGTTGACGTTTTGAATTCCAACATATGGATCCTCCCTGAAAGATAAAAATGTAGCCAGTACAGGAGCGTCTGTCATCTTCAGAATTAGCCCAATCTGCGTCACAGTAGGCGTGAACTATATCTTCATCTTCATCTTGCTTAAACATCAAACAAATGTTTTCAGTTCCTTTTAGATATCTCAATACACGTTTCAATATTACCCAATGTTTCATTTCTGGTTTAATATTATATTTACTTAGGTAATTTACAACATAGTTAATGTCTGGTCTTGTGCCTTGAGATAAATATAACAGACATCCAATTATTTCCTGATAAGGAATGTTTTTTAATATTGCCTCTTCTTGGCCAGTTGAATGTAGTTTTGCCTGAGGATCTATAGGTGTCTTGACAGGTTTACAGTCTGACATTTATGTAAAATTTCTTATCATCAGAGAGTACACGATTGGGCACCCGCCTTCTCAGGGTGACATTAGAATAACATTGTTCATTAATGCTGTCATCGGTTAATTCACTGCTGCTTGGAATGTAAGTCCTGTCATTTGCATCTTTTTCCAACGTTAATGAAGCAGTTTGAGACTTTTGTTGTGTCATAGTTTGAGTTGAATTTGAATCTTCAATGAATAAAACATCTCTGCTTTTCACAATGGTTTTTTTCTTCCTATCCAGTAATCTGTAGCCCTTTGTATTTTGACAGTAGCCAACAAATGTCATTTCTGTAGATTTGGCATCCCATTTCTGTCTTTGTTGTTTCGGTACATGAACCATGGCCTTACACCCAAATATTTTCATGTGACTAATATTAGGTTTCTTTCCGGACCACTTCTCTTCTGGTGTCATGTCATTGAGTACTCGAGATGGGGATCTGTTCAAAATATAGGCGGCTGTGGATACAGCCTCAGCCCAATAGATCTTTGGTAGATTGGCATCACTAAGCATGCACCTGCCACGTTCTACGAGTGTTCTGTTCTTTCTCTCACTCAGGCCGTTCTGCTGCGGAGTGTAGGGTGTGGTTGTTTGGTGCTTGATGCCACTGTCTGTAAGATATTTTGAAAATTCTTTATTGCAATACTCGGTGCCGTTATCTGTGCGTATTACTTTTATTTTCTTTCCCAATTCATTTTCAACTTCACATCTAAATTCATGAAAAACTTTTGTTATGTCCAATTTGCTTTTCAGAAAATATACATACACTTTTCTTGAATAGTCATCAATGAATGTTATGATATATTTAGCCCCTCCCATTGATGTGCACTCCATTGGACCACAGAGATCTGAGTGAATAACCTCTAGTTGTGAAGTTGATCTTGAACCTTCATTTTTAAAAGGTAGCCGTGTCTGCTTTCCTTCTAAACACGGTACACAAGTTTTATTCTCACTTTTTGTTATCTTTACCCCTTCTACACAATTTTCTAGTTTTTTAACATCATCGTAATTGAGGTGACCCATTCTACGGTGCCAAACATCTAATGTTTCAGAGCTACCGGTGGCAGAAATATAGGCGTCCCCTCCAACAGTATTCAGTTTGTACATGTTGTTTGTTAGTCTTGCCGTTGCTACTAATTGTTTCTCTTTATTATAAATATTACAGCCAGTATTGTGAAAAGTAACTTGACAGCCATTCTTCACTAATTGACTAACAGACAGCAAGTTAGTACTGAGTTCCGGAATGAATAAAATGTCTCTCACCTGAACTGTGTTTACTTTACCGTCATTACACCGGAGACTGAGATCCACATTTCCCATCTGCTGTGCAGTAACTGAAGAATTATTGGCCACCTTTATATTATGTATCGGAGGTGTCTTGATTTCATATAACCAATCAGATCTTCGAGTCATGTGCATGGATGCACCAGAATCCACATACCAGTCCAAGTCTTCTGTGGTAGAATAGGCTGAAAAAACGGCAGCATAATTTTTATTAGTATTAGAGTCCTTTTTATTAAAGAAACAATTTTTGCTCAAATGTCCGTGACGGTTACAATTGTAGCAACGGGGACCTCGGGGTTTATTTTTATTATTCGGAGGGTAGTTATTCTTCTTTTGATGGAACTTGTGCTTTGTGTACAATGCGGTAGTATCAGATTCCTTTTTGACCTCTTGTAATAATTTAGTTTTAATTGAATCTGCACTAATTTTGACACCAGAGCTTTCCAAACCCATAATCATCGGCTTATATTGGTCGGGCAATCCGGCCAACATTAGGGTTCCTAGCCATTCGTCATCCACTTTGAAACCAATGTTTCTCAATTTATGCGAAGTTGTTACGATTTTATTTACGTATTCCTCAATATCGGTACAATTTTCTAAATTTGTATTAATGAGATCACGTAAAAGCGCCACTCTCCTTTGTAATCCGGAGTCTTCGAACGCAGACTGAAGTTTGACCCACACCTCTTTTGCACTCTGGGCATCTTCTATGTGGTGATAATTACAGGGGTCAACGAGGAGAATGATTTTGCTCTTGGCCTTGACATCTTTCTTCGTATCAGCGGTTTCCTCTCTGGTTGGATCCACACATGACCACAATTCCTCGTGCTCCAAATATGACTTCACGGCAAATTTCCAGCTATTGTAATTGTCCCTCCCGGTCAGTTTATCAATATGCACGGTGTTCATCGACATTGCTTCGGAAACTGAATGGAAATAAGCTGAAATAAAACCTAGCCGGCGACCTAACCTTAAACTTTTTTTAACTCGCGATACTTTTCGGAATAAACTGAAATATTTCTAAATTTTACTGTCAAGGGCTGGGCCCATAACCTGTTGTTAAAATAAAAGGTAGAAACATTAATTATGAAATAACAGTTTATTGATATTTAAGGATATTATAATTTGCCGATCGCACTTGAGAGAAAAAATATGGCAGAGAGAGTAGTGAGGGGCACAACATTACTCTTTACAATTAGTAGGGATGGGACATCATAGGTGGCGCTGATGTTCAATTACAACAAATAGGGATATATCATCATCATACTAACCTTTGGAATTCTGCTGCTGGACAAAAGTCTCTTCAAGAAAGGAGGTTTTTACCCATGTCTACCGCGCTGGGAAATGTGTTGTCAATTGCAGAGTCCCCTCCCCCTTCATTTGAGCTGCACTGTTTCGGATGGATATACCGCCTCGCCTTAGTCGCTTCTTACAACACCTGGTACTGTGGGAAGTTCTGTTCTGGAAGGGATATTTGTGTAAAGATATGTATACACGCGGCTGCTATTTTAATGTGTGTAACGTCTCTACTCTACACACTACTCGCTACGTACTTATCAATTTACCATTCATATTGAATTTTTTATAGTAACATTTTGATGTTTGACATTAATGTCTGTTACATGACAGTTGGTGCGATTGGCAGATTACGCACTGCAAACATCGTTTATGTTCTATAATTTAAAACAGATGCATCGGTCGGAATCGACTTACCTGATGGCGCAAATGGTAGAGATCCAATATTGTGCGCCAAAGGTCCTGGGTTCTATTCCAAGCCAGCGCTAATATTTATATGATGATATTTGGGTTTGTTCTGTGTCCTGTGTCTTGCCTGTGCGACTTATCTTTAATCTAATGTAAGAGATAATGTACCTATTTCTTTTTGTTTATGGTATATGTATTTCTTTTCATTATACAAGTTCAAATACAATGTTGATAATTGAGATAGGAGAACACCTCTCGGGACAGATAGTAAAATATAAAAATATGTACAAGCGCGTCCTCTCCATTACTCTCGTTGTGCAAAGGTCAGACACGTGCTTTGGTCCAATAAAATGGACATTAGACGTCGATCCCCCGTCTCGCTCGCTAGTGTATTTGCTCTTTATTTACTTGTTAGGCGCCTGCTTGTTTTACCTACGCCGTAAACATATAGGCGGTTCGCTATTACGTGGATATTGAAGGTAATCCGATTTCGGTAAACAAGACGTATGACTCGATTTAGTATAGATTTTTGGGGATCCGTTTTTTTAAGGGTACATGTTCCCCAGATCTCTTTTCTTAAGTCATCAATACAGCCATACATTTCAGCTATACTGTCTCGGAACCGCCATCTGTTAGTTCTGGTACCTCAGTCACCTCTTACGACACCTGGTACAGAGGGAGGTATTATTTTTCTCTGCGGCTACCTTTTGGCATATATCAGGCATTTTTTAAGTACATATAAAGAATGGTGATTATGAAGAATAGCACCAGGCATAGCATGTACCAGGTATTGTAGGAGACTGAAGTACCAGAACCGATAGATGGCGGTATATCTATCCACAGTGTATCTCAAACGCACAGGGTGGAGACGGGCAGCAGTATCCCCGTGTGCTCTGCGATTGCCAACACGCTTGCCCAGCGTGACAATTATGGGAAAAACTCCCCCTTTCTTGAGGAGGCCTCTGTCTTTCAGTAGACTTTCAATGGCTGTGATGATGATGATAAATAACTAAGATAGAATCACTACCATCTGCGCTCTCAGGCCCGTTTTTATAATACTTAGTTTTATTGGTTCGGATTTTATATCATCATCACCATTATAGCAGCCGTGGAAAGTCCACTGCTGGACATATGCCATTCCAAGCAAGGCGAATTTGAAAAAAATCACCTGTCGTGCTAACAATTTCAGAGCGGAACTTTGCGACGGGCACGCTATATCTTTAATTGGGCCTGTCATGTAAGTAAGATACTTATTATATCAACTGCTAGTGAACCTTATGTCACAATTGATTCTGGAACTAGCTACAACAAATTAATAGATTTACAGATAAATTATTTCCTGCTCCAATCCCTCAAACCCTGTCGCAGTGCTCGCGGGAGAAATCGGGCACAGGGTCGCCTGTTAATGAGCGGCCACACCATTCATCCTGGAATTCACGACTGAATAGCACAGATTTGTAAAAAAAATACAGATAAAGATACACAGACAACAGAACAACAGATATTCAACATATAAGCTACAGAAAGTCCACTGTCGGACATTGGTCTTCCCAAGATAGGATTTTATGCCCATTATTGCCACCCTGGGCAGGCATGGTGGCAATTGCAGAACACAATTTTGCGGCGAGGATGCTGCTGCCCATCTCCACCCTGTAGAATTTAAGTTGTGCTGTTTCGGATGGATATACCGCCATCTGTCGGTTTTCCGGAACCGACTTAACTAAAAGACTGTCGTAAGAGGCGACTAAAGTTTGAACGTAAGTCGCCTCTTACGACACCTTGTACAGCGGGAGGTATTACTTTTCTACACCGCCGGTACCCTACGGCGTAGCTATATTACAAGATAAATTATCAGAAGATTAATTGTATATTTGTACATAATTAGATTCTATGTGTACATCTTATATATCTTGTAAATCTTATTCGATCGCATGATTTGAAATTTTGCATTTAATTTAATACATTTGTAAGAAATTTTTTAGTAGAAGCTCATTTTATTTCTATGGGAAAAATCTGACTCAAACATTTTTCAAATATCCGCGTTTTAAAGTCGTAAAAGGAATAGTTTTATTATGGCTGGTGAATGCGTAAATGCTAGAAAATATCCTATACTATTTTCAGAATAGTACTGTATATGCAATACACCTCAATTTCTGTTGGCAAAAAATGGCTTCCAGTTATCTCTAAATTAAAGAAAGAAGCTGTTCTTCCTTGGGCCTTTCTTTAATGGCTTCTTTTATAAGTAGGTACCGGAAAGCCGGAAAGTGATGCTTCCGGAGTGCACGAGTGATTTATTTTTCTTTTAAAACAAAAAAATATTTTTTTTTATTAACAGCAGAATTGTGCCCATAATTACCGCGCTAACACATTTCTCCTTCACCTGCACATTTGAGTTACACTGTTCCGGATGGATATACCGCCATCTGTCGGTTTTGGTACCTTAGTCGCCTCTTACGAAACCTTGTACAGGTGGAGGTTCTATTCTACTCGGGTCTTGGCTGGTGATGATCTAATTTTACTTAAAATAAGAAGAGCAATACGCAACGGAACATATCTTTTTAACTCACAACCTCTCTTACTCGGTTACATGATATTAGAATTAGAAAAGAAACGTGTAATGTTCATGCTGACGAGATAAAAGATCAATATATATAAGATTACTGGAAAAAGTAGCCGTGAAATACCGGCAGAGTAAAATAGTACCTCCCTCTATATCAAATACCGTAAGAGGTGACTAAGGTACTAGATGGCGGTATATCCGAATCAGTGTAGTTCAAATGGATAGGGCGGAGATGGGCAGCAGCCTATTGTGAAAGCTGCGCTCTGCGATTGCTAATACTCTTGCCTAGCGCAGCAATTATGGGCAAAATTTTGCCTTTCTTGGGGAGGTCTATGTCCAGCAGTGGACTTCCAATGGCTGTAATAATTAGTGAAATAGTCAATCAAACATCTGCCTACTCCTAAACCAACATCAACCACCGACGCCATAGGTCGTCTGCGTTGATACCTCACTCTTACCTATTTCTACCATAAAACAGTAACTAATGTATCCATTGCTGGTTTGCTTGGTTGTTTGAAGTGTGAGAGAGATAGGCACAAGATTGGCAACGCGCTAGTAATACCTTTTGTAATATTACGCGGGCTGTTTTGCCTAGAGGCTGCAAGAATCACGCGGATTCAAATATCACCATGTTAATATTTATTCTGGGTGAATATCGAACCCACGACCTTTGGCGATGAAGACGGAATCACAACCATCTGCGCCATTAGGTCCATCTAAATTAAGTGCGCGGATAAAACCGCGCAGTGTTGCTAGTAATAAATAAAATTGAATATACAATTATGTATTAGTTATTGATTCTTCGTTTATTTATTTCAAATCTGCTCTTTTGATTGAATTCTCATATAATATATAAATGATAATATAACACGTTTGATCTCGATCGAAACACTTCCCCGGCTCTCGTTTCAGTTGGAGGCTTAACATCGGAATCAGGCTTACAGTGCGGGCGTCGTTGCCTCTCAGTAAATCCACATTTCACCAACACGTACCACTAGATTTGTAGTCGGCCATCAGGAAAACTCTTCTATATATTTTAAATGGAAAATATATCAATATTACACGCGCTAGAATACCTTCGCCTGATATATGCTTGTCTGCGATATCGCTTAGATAACTTTAGAAGTCCTTAGCTATATAAATATGTAAAAGAGAATGGAGAACCAGTAGGTATTATATGTCTCTTTGATTTTCCTTATTCTGTAACTATATCCTTAATATGTATGTATATATATAAGTATATTTGTTTGATGTACTAAATTCACCTTAAACTTCCACCAGCTTTAACATTATTTATATCCAAAGATTGCCTGAAAGAAATTGCATTTAGCGATAAGGCCGCCTCTTGTATCTACTATTCCATGTTTTTGTTATATTCTTATGTTGTTTTTATTGGTGTACAATAAAGAGTTTATTATAATTATTATTATAATAAGTCACACAACATCTCATACATTGACTTTACTTTGAGACTCGCTTGATTCACTTGGTTGAGACTTCAGATTACATTGATTTAACGGAGTCCCAATTTGAGAAGCTTGAGCGCATCCAAAATGTCAGCATTAGATATATACTTGGCTCAAATAGCTTTCTTTTCCTAACTGGAATGCTTTCACCTTTAATTTCATTATTATAAATAATAATAATAAATTCCCACAACGTCTCATACATTGACCTGACTCCGTGGTAAGTCGCTTAAAGCACTTATGATACAAACGCCAGACTACAGAGGAATCACAAATATACTACTTAAATACATATAGTCAACACCCAGACACAGAACAAACACAAATATCATCATATAACATTTGCTCTGGTTGGGAATCGATCCCACGAACCCTGGCGCACAAAATAGGACCACTACCATCTGCGCCATTGGGCCTGTCAATACCGCTTATATACTTTCTTTACTCTATAACGCACTCTTTTATGCTTCCTCTCCTTCTAAACTGAAAAATCGTTTAGTCTTCTGAAGCGACAGCCATGAAAGGTCCTTTAGGTTATCAGAGAGTTTAACGCTTAGGATGCCTGTGCATTTCACAGCATTCTACAGTAAATCCTTTACGGTTTATGCTGTTCGTTCGTGGAATGCACTTCCCTTAACAATCCGATGCACAC
Organism: Heortia vitessoides; assembly: GCA_020976665.1. Lineage (NCBI taxonomy): Eukaryota > Metazoa > Arthropoda > Insecta > Lepidoptera > Crambidae > Heortia > Heortia vitessoides. Next base: position 1,973,697 of record JACJUM010002842.1, on the reverse strand, counting down.
AGTCTTTGCCAATATTTAAGAATAGAGTGAAGAGGTATTATCTATCGCTATGATTACTTCGATTTCAGAACTTGTCATTCTAACTAGGCATATAAACTACTTTTATGATATATCTTATACGTATACTGTAATATATACAGTATACGTATAAGATGTATTGCAGTTTTTTGTTATGTATTTTAAGCGTGTGTCATGTTATTACGTTATGAATTTATTCATTTTTATTTGGTACACCTCATACTACCTCATGGTTTTAAATATGCTCGCCACACATTTTCCATGCAAACGTTGCCTGGAAGGAATCGCTCTATGCGACAAGGCCGCCAATTGTACTTCAATATGTATTACTATTATTGTCTGTAAATTTAGTTTTATAATAAAGTGTATTATTTTTATTAACAGACAATAAAAGGAATCAAAATACAATACTTAAATACATATTTAACACCTAGACACAGAACAAATACGAATATTCACCACATACCACATTGTCCTATTGACCCACGACCAATGGTCGCATAATATAGAAACACCACTGAATATGCTATCGAGTCCATCAAAATTCAAGAGACGGCAATAATCCTTTAATGTATAAAATATTATTTTTATATTCAACCGAGTTGTCAGACAACCAGCCCGCATGATAGTAAGCGTCCCCGCAGCCTATAGACGCTCGTAATATCACAAGGATATCACTAGCGCGTTGCCTCGTGACTTGAATATATGATGTCACATTACCTAGTATTTTTATTGCCTCTCTCTCCCTTCAAACCGGAACACAGCAATGCGAACACTGAAAGTTAGCGGTAGAAATAAGAAAAAGTGAGGTACCAATGCAGACAACCTTTGTATGAGGTCAACCTTATGTAAATAAGAGTAAATGAGAAAGTAAATATATACCCATACAAGTAATTTTTTAACAATGTCTTAAGACTGCGTAACATATGTAACTAGGTGACTTGACAAACCTCCTGTCCCTACTCGATAAAATTGACAAAACACGATCATTGACACTGCACATGCATTCGTACAATAGAGCAGTACACCGCGTTCGCCGGCGAACGCGTGCAGTCCCTGCCCCTTCGAGCGATAACCGGCAGCCCTAGAGCTGCCGGGCGTACTCCGTCCGTCCTCTTTTGCTGAATTTCAAAATTAAATTCACCCCCGACTCGGGCCGCCCGAGCTAGGTCGAGCCTTTAGAGGCACCCTCGATCAATCGCCGTCGGTCCCGCTAGACTTGCGGGCGCGACCGTAGCTAAACGCGCGGTCGCGGCCGCAGGGGTACGCAGGATAATTACGGACATCGGACCTCTCATCTATGAGAGGCCCCGCCCTCTTGTTTTCGCTGGCGCTAGAATTGACGTCTGAGTAGTTCAGCAATAGGTTCGTCTAAAAAGAACCGAAAAAAAAGTCCTACTACCCCAACTCTTGCACTTCAGAAACTTAAAATATTGCACAGGATCCTTTTATGAAGCAGGGGAGCAATATGTAAGAAATTTTGATGATTCAACTTCTAAGGGCATAAAATAGGGGTGCAAAGTTTGTTAATGAAGTTAGTTAATAATAATTTTCTTTTTTTGTCTTTAAAAACAGCTATGTATCATTCTAAAATTTAATTCCAATAACTTTATTGGAATGAAATTTAGTATGAAATTTCTTCTACCAGCTTTATCATTATTTGTATCCAAAGGCTGCCTGTAAGAAATTGCATTTAGTGATAAGGCCGCCTCTTGTACCTAATATTCCATGTTTTTGTGATGTTCTTGTGTTGTTTTCAATGGTGTACAACAAAGAGTATATATTATTATTATTACTGAAAGTTCTTAATTGAAAGTCACGGAACATGTGTATCTACAGTTTTTTTCTAAAATGATTTCTAATAGGTGGTAAAAGATAATGAATGTAAATGATTTTTTTTTGTGAACTCACATATTCGTATAAGGATAATTACTACATTTATTGCTTTATTATTTTCACGGGGATCAGAACTACGCGGGTGAAACCGCGGGACGGTATATGTATGTGGACGTCTTATGGCTGATTAATGATGATGATGATGATGATGATATAAATTATTGTGTTTGGTTTCAAAATGAGAAAGTTCTTAAACCAAAAAAAAAATAGTATGCGGTGAAAATTATAATATTAATACGACGGTTAGATTAACATTTTGATTACATATTATGTTCTGGGAGCTGTGAGGTACCGGCAGAGTAGAATAGTACCTCCTCTCATCGAGTGAACAGATAGACGGTGGTATATATATCTGCGATAGTGTAGTTCAGATGCACAGGGTGGGAATGGGCAACGGCATTCTCGTCCTTAAAGTTGCGCTTCGCGATTGCCAACACTCTTGCCCAGCACGGCAATTTTCCCCTTTCTTGTGAAGGCTTCTAAGTCTAGCAGTGGACTTCCAATGGCTGATATAATGATTACATCCTGGCGTTTGACATAACTGTCTGATATTTGAAAATTGGCGCAATTGACAGAACGCGCGATGAGAATATTTATAGTAAAAGGCAGTTCATAGACAACAGCTGTCGGGTCGGCTGGTCATCCAATAAATGCACTCAGCTAAAGGCCGGCGTAATTTCATTATCCTGTCCTTTGCCTAGACCGACACTCGAGTAGAGCTAATAGTTAAATTAAACGCAGCGAGCAGAATCACAGTCCTTCAAGGGAACCCCCCTCGGGGGGGGGGGTCGATAACGCAGATGGTAGGCATCCTGTCATATGCACTAAAGGTCGTAAAATTTGTATTATGATATTTGCGTTTGTCTTATGTCTGGGTGTTAAAAATATGCATTTAAGTATTTTATTTGCGATTCCTTCAAGTACTTTAAGCGTTACCACGAAGACAGATCAATTTAGGAAATATTTTGTAAATGATATATATCATATAATTTGATAGTACTTTTGAAAGAAATAAGGTTAAGCCGTGGGGTACCGCCAGGGTACTCGGTATCGTAGGAGGTGACTATGGTACTGGGACCAATAGATTGCGGTATATCCACCTAAAGCAGTGTACCACTGATACATTAGGGCGGAAATGGGCGGTAGCATCCCCGTTGACATTACGCCTGCCTTTTATTGGATCCACTGGGAGGCCTTTTCAATGGCTGGTATGATGTTCTAATTTTCAATGAGTCCTTGAAGTTTCTAAAAACGTCGATAACGATACTTATGAAAACTATTTATTTCTTCTTAATAACCTTACTTTCTACATTTGAATAAAGAATAGTCTCATTGTTCATAAAAACAAAAAAGTATAAAATATAAAAGAGTATGGGTTAAAAAAAAACTAAAAAATGATTATGTAAGAAAAAAAGAAAAAAGACCCCGTGAACCGTAACAGTGTCCGTTTAACACGAAGATTGTTATGACAGGGTTGTCACCCCGCTGTTCCAGGGCAGCCAATTTCACCTTTTGCCGACGCGCCCTTTACGGGCATAAACGCAAACGTAACATGTAACGCTGGGTAGTCTAAGGGTGGCATAGCGCTGCCCTACGTTCGCTCGTACCGAAGTACCTTCAAATTAACTTTTCGTATCCTGTGAAATAGTAATCCTGGATGACTGATCCCTACTAATATTATAAATGCGAAAGTAACTCTGTCTGTCTGTCGGTCTGTTACGGTTTCCCGCTTAAACCTCTCAACCGATTTTGATGAAAATTGGCACTGACAATCTTTAGACCCTGAGACAGGACATAGGCTATTTTTTAATTGGAAATAAGGTTTGTAAGGAGGCGAAAAGGGGGATGATAAGTTGTATAAAAGTATCTCTATTTTTAGAGCTAGAAACTTGAAATTTATTTTTCACGCCATTGATCCGACATAAATAAACATGACATTTAAAGTTTATATAAGTTAAGGTAAAGAGGTATGGTACCCTAAAAAAACTATTCCACGCGGACGAAGTCGCGGGCACAGCTAGTAAAAAATAAATGTGTGCATTGAGGATAAACACAGCATATAATAACTGAATGCAATTTGTATCCGCAATACGACGCCAGGTTTGTGCGCATTTGTTACGTCTTTCTTAAGCTCTGCCCAGATTTTCGAATACGCCTTCTTCTATTCTATCTTCAACTGCCAGCTTCCCTGTGTGATTCTAGAGATCCGATGTGTCGCAGCCTATTTACTGTCAGCTCAGGCCCAGTCTGTGATGACAAAGCTTACTGTTTCTTTACTAGGAACACAGGTTTTGCATAATAGGATGTCAATAACACTTTGCGTAAATAGGTGTTAATATTCCATCCATCCATCCACCATTCCAGCCATCGACAGTCCACTATGGACATAAGGACATAATAGACCGCTTACAAATTTCGTCTGCATTGTTACCTCACTCTCTTCTATTTCCACCGCAGTGTTCGCATTGCTATGTTCCGTTTGAAGGGTGAGAGAGGCAGTGAAATTACTGGGTAAATGTGATATAGTATCTTCAGTTCACAAGGCTAGCGACACACTAGTGATATTTTTGTGATGATATAAATGTCTATAGACTGCGCTCACGTTTATCATCAAGCGGACTGTTTGCTTGTGTGACTTCATAACATAAAAAAGGTTCCATTATACGATCAAATTATAATATTATAAATGCACAAATGTGTCTGTCTTCCTAATTCTTTTTATCATAGGAACAAACGAGCCTACATGTTACCTGAGAAGTAATCAGCTTCGCTCATTAACATCTGCATAACCACAGGACTCACAGGCGCGTGTCTAGTGGATAAAACTCGGAATTAGTATAATGTATTAATTAGTTATCGGGACGCGCTAAAAATTCTGCGTAAAACCACATAGTAGTAAAACTTAAAATAAATTAAATTATCTTTACATCCATTGGAATTCATATGGACATATGCCTTCCTAAATAGAGGGGATTTTGCTTATAATTGCCGCGTTGGGCAATCGTGTTGGCAACCGCTAAACACATTTTTCGCGATGGGGATGCTGCCCATCCTGTGCATTTGAGCTGCACTGTTTTGGATGGATATTCCGCAGTCTGTCGGTACCTTAGTCACCTCTTACGACACCTGGTACAGAAGGAGGTACTATTCTACGCTTTTCTTAGCATCCATTTATTGAACAAGCTATATGCACCATTTCAAAGCGTTTGTGGTGCAGTTTAAATAAATAAAATATCTGACAGCTGTCACCCCAGCTCCTAGACTAAAAACAGTTGATGTCCGTCAATGATTGTCGATATAAAGGCATCTCTAATATTGGTCCCCTGTCCCCAGGGACTCCCCGAACCTCCCCTTCGCCCTACCCGAGATTCTAGTACGTAAATATTTGATCCCGATGATATTCCGGCAGTAACAAAGGTGGGCCAATGGGTTTTTCGCATGTGTGCATATATTTAAATTTCCTCTCGATTTCTTTGATTATTTTCCTTTGGGTAGGGTTTGGTGGGGGCTAGATAACACTGATTTGTATTCAAATAAGGGGGAATTGTTCCAATTGTTTTTATTTTATTCTAGAGTATCTAGAATTATTTACTCTTTTTAATATGATTAAGTCAACAAATAAACGGTCAAGAATGCAGAAACAGTCACTGCATCATCACAAGGATATCACTCAGGCGTTGCGGACCTTATGACTTTAAAATACTAGTGTCACATTATCCAGAAATTGCCCTACTCTCATCCTTTAAAGCGAAACACAGAAATTGGAACACAGTTGTTTGGAGGCAGTAGAGGTGATAGTGAGGTACCAATACCGACGACCTTTGTATGAGGCTTACCTCTACTGAATGAGTTGTGTGAAGATAGGAGACGTAATAAAATAATAAAGTAATAATAATAATAATTATATCACACAACATTTTACACATTGACCTGACTCCGTGATAAGTCGCTTAGAGCACTTGTTACGGACATCTGACAACGGAGGAATCACAAATATCATCATATAATATTTGTCATGGGTGGAGATCGAACCCATAACATTTGGCCCACAAGAGAGAACCACTACCACCTGCGCTATCAGGCCCGTCTTCCCGTATGTTTTCCTATTACATTGATAGTAGTATTTTTGTGATAGTATTCTTTTTTGACAGCGTAATGCTGTCTGTGATGTCAGTTTCAGTATCACTGGGGATCGCTTATTCAATAAATAATCGATTCTTTGCCACATCCTGATGGAGGAGAACATGTATACGGCCTTAGACGTTGACACACCTCGCTTTAAACTAATAATTAAATCGAGTTAAAAAAAAATCATGTCAACTTAGCTTACTTATGATGGCATCTGTCGAGGGGCCCGATGGCGCCTCTTTGTTGCGTGACAAGAGTCGTTGGTTCGATCTCCACCCAGAACAAATATATATGATGATATTTGTTCGTTGTTTGAATCGTAAATATTTATATATAATATGTAAAGAAATAATATTTCTTTAATTTTGAATTTTGCCGCGCTTACTACATTACCAATGACATTGACAACTGACAAGCGCTAGAGTCTGAGGTCAATGGTCAGTTGAGAGGTTATGAAAAAAATAGCATTGTATTAGATTAAAATAGATAAATAAGAATAATTGGTGGAAGAATAGACTTTAATTGTCGTTTCTTCGTTTTCAGAAGCAACGCATAAGTTTATTTTTAACCTAAAATTAAAGGATAATCGATATATTTATTAACGGAGTCAGGCCAAAGTACTCGTATGAGATGTGGTAATTTAACATTATCTGTATGTTCGTAGTAACACAATGATAGCCTCTTTCTTCCAACCGCAATATAGCAAATGCAGGATATTCCCTAATGCTGGATGGCTCCGATATCAAATCCAGTGGAACCTATGAAATAGACAAGGCCATTCGCGGGACCGAAGCAGGATTAACGATTATAGTTGAGGGCGCCACTAGAGCCAGGTATGAGTGACCATCTTTGGGGATAGGATTGCCTGGCTGCACTTGTGCAGTCGGTATTCGAAGGGCAGGGATTGCACGCAGTCACTGGACGAACAAGGATAACTGCACTACGAAAAGAGTGTTTGAAGTGTTTGTGTAGAGTCAATGAGAGGGCGGCTGAAAATAGCATTTAAATATGTTATGCTATCAGATAGCCGTAGGGTACCGGCATAATATAATAATACCTCCCCCTGTACCAGGTGTCGTAAGAGGCGACTGAGGTACCAACAGATGGCGATATATCAATCCGAAACAGATTAGTTCAAATTCACAACTGCATTCCCGACACGAAGCTACGCTCTGTGATTGCTACCACGCCTGCCCAGTAAGGCGATCATGGGCAAAATTTGTCCTTTTTTGGAGAGGTCTAAGTCCAACAGTCGACGTCCGATGGCTGATGATGTTATCGGGCGAAGAAAAATCTGAGATTGAGGAGCCTGTGTAGAAGTCCATTTGTTTTTGCGCGCGTTGGTTTCGGTATCTTAATCACCTTTTACGGCACCTGGTACAAACAGAGGTACTATTCTATTCCGCCGGTACTCCACGGCAACTTGTACATCACAAGGAAACCATTAATAATTCGCTTTAAATACAGATATATACAGTATTAAACAAGCCTTTTGATGCCTGTACGGGCAATAAAACAAACACGCAGGGAAGTACGCTGGGTGGATATTGTCGTGATATTGAGATTGAAGCCACGCATCGCTTCACATCTGTCGTGGTACAAACGACACGCGGAAGACAGAAATGGAAATGATTTATGAGAAGCACATCGAACTATTAAGCCTAAAGTGGGCAGGGTGTACAGTATGTCCAACTGATGGAATAAATTTAGATATAGACAGTGAGGATTAGGTCTTTAAGTGGTTACCTGCAACTTACGCAGTAACAGCCAATCTAAGATGGATGCCGGAATCAATGGTGATTTTGTGTGCCTCCTGGATGGTGAAAGTCGAGGTGTCGATGTCATTGATATGCTTCAGCTGATCTCCAGGTTGGATGCCAGCCTTTGACGCTCTGCTGCCGGTTTTCACCAACAAATTAGCAATTTCCATTTTCAAATACCATTAAAGTTCTTACAATATGTTTATGTTGCACTATACAATTGCCACCACGCTGCCCAGCGCGGCAATTATGGGAAAAATCCCGCTATCTTGGAGAAATCTATGTCCAACGGTAGACTTCAGATTGTTAATGTAATAAAGTATTGTTAAGACACTGCATTAACTGCGTTACCTGGTGGTTAGTTTTTCCTGAGCTATATCATAGATAATCATTTTTTATAACATAACATTTTATGTATTCTTTCTTACCTACGTGAATGTGTAGCTAAATGAAGGTAATATGACTTTATATCCAGTTATTTTACTGCCTCTCTCATCATTCAAACCGGAACACAGCAATGAGAACATTACTGTTGGTGAACTGAACACAGATTGTGAGATACCAGTATAGCGACTAACTTCAGCAAATATCCGGAATTGACACGACGCAGAAACCGAACTCTTTCATTACCACCGGATATTGACTTCTACGCTAAAGATTGAATAAATCTGCATTGAAAACGCCCGTATGATAACCTTGCGCCACCCCCCACTGGGGGCTGGTATACAAACACAGATTTTCGCGTATAAAACATTGATTAACTCTTGACCTGGCTTTAATTTTTGACGGCACCCCCGTGTAATAATATTGTGTACATTGCCCGGAGATAACTCCCAGCGGTGGGAAGTAATTGCTGCATTGGTTAAAATGGTACAGAACGATATTGGGACTTGTGAGTTAATTATATTAGCATTATGCTCTTTGATATGATAATTTCCTTTGGTTGGAGTCAATATTACCTGTACAGGTTATGTAGTATGATGTCATATATATTCCCCGCTATATATACACGTTCTGCAATTAGACACTTCCTTGGTTGTAACGTACCGGCAGAGTAGAATAATACCTTCCTCTGTACCAGGTGTCGCAAGAGGCGACTAAGGTACCAGAACCAACAGATAGCGGTATATCTAAGCTAAAAAGTCAGCTCAAATATACAGGGATGGGCAGCAGCTTCCCCGTCTCTTCGCGACGGGAATGCTGCTGCCTATCCCCACCCGATACATTTGAGCAACACTGTCTCAGATGGATATACCGCCATCTGTCGGTTCTGGTACCTTATTTGTCTCCTACGACAACTGTTACATGGGGAGGTACTAATCTACTTTACCGGTACCTCACGGCGAAATAATCACAAATATAATATTTAAATATTTAACACCACAGAACAAACACAAGTAATCGCTAAATCGTCGTCTCTGTGATTGCCAACACGCATTTACAGCATGGCAATTATGGACAAAAATCCCCCTTTCTTGGGGAGGCCTATGTCTTGGCATGACTTACATTGGTTGGTACGATAGTGATTGGTGATTCCTGTGTTGTCTAATGTCCGTAACACAAGGGCTGTAACTAATTTATTTCAGAGTAATATATGGTTCATATGAGATATTGTTTGAATTTATTATTATTACAATTCCCTAGCCGTATTTTCTTTTTATAGGAAAAGAAACTTAAAAATAATTCTTAAATCAACAAATTTTTCTCTTATATAGTTAGATATTGTATCACTATATTTGCGATTAATAAAAATAAAAACTTTTTGTGTTCCCAATTCTCAGAACCAGCCTTTACATTGGCTATGAAAACATAAATAACCGAAGCTTTTACTTTATATTTACATTTATAGTGCACTATCAGCGCCCTGCGGCCTTCACCTAACTTTGCAGCCTCTTTTTACTCCATTTAGAGATGATTTCAGCGAAAAATATTTTTCACAACTTACAATGAAAAACCTTAACGCTACAAAGAATAACTTCAAAACAGGCAAAGTATTATACTAATTATGAACTACCTTTTAAGGGGTGAATTACGTTGAAAAAGGACTCCTTTGCAAGATTTTAAGATTCCAACTGTTACATATCAATTAATCACTTAGCATTTCCCTTTATATACATAGATTACATTTCTAATGTACTAAATTCAATGTAATATTCGAACGGGCCAAAACCAATATTCGACCTTCAATTTCAATTGAATACTTTATAAATTAATCCAATATTAAGCCCCTAAGGGGTAGCGACCCAGACTTAGAGGAGAGTCTAATTCGGCGTGAGGCGTTAAAATCTTTGGGATTAAATTCAAGCGAAACGTTCCTCTCCATTGGAATTGGCTTCATATACCTTATCTTTAATATTATTGTTATAAGATACCTACCATATAGATAGACGCTTGTTACATCACAAGGTACCGGTATGCTGTGAGGTACCGGCTGAGTAGAATAGTACCTCCCCCTATACCAGGTTTCGTAAGAAGCGACTAAGATACAAGAACCGACGGTATGTGTGATTTCATTATGTTATCATCATACCAGTCATTAGTTGGCCACTGCTGGACATAGGCCTCCCCAAGAAAGGGGAATTTGCCTATAATTACCGCCCTGGCCAAGCGTGTTGGCAATCGCAGAGCGCAGCTTTCGCGACGGAGATACTGCTGCTCATCCCCGCCCAATGCAGTTGAGCTGCACTGCTTTGGATGGATATACTGCCATCTGTCGGTTCTGGTACCTTAGTCGCCTCTTACGACACCTGTTATAGGGGGAGGTACTATTCTACTCTAACAGTACCTAACGGCTATAGAACAAACACAAATATGATCATATAAATATTTGTTTTATGTGGGAATCGAATCCACGACCCACGGCGCACAAGATGGGATCACTACCATCTGCGCCATCAGGGCCGTCAATGGCGCAGATTATACCTTGAAGGGGACGAGCTTCGATTGTTTTTATGACGATGATAATAATGTTAGAAGTTACAAGATAAAAATGCTTGTGTCGAGTTCCTCTAAAATCGATTTTATGCCCGTTATATATTTTTAACAAACAATCTGAGCAGACCCCAGCCCGCCCTTATTTAAATGCAAGATTAATTGTTCAACTTCATCCAACTCTCAAAATCCAACAAGCTTAATTGCAAAGCTAATTTATCAAATAAAATATGAAAATTGAGCGACTGAAAAATGCGAGCATAGGCTAGCGGGAGTCGTAACTCAATTATAACTTCATTTTTATAAACAAACAAACGTCTTTCGTTGTTAACGTAGTGTTCTTGTTGGAGAGGGAATTTTTTAGTGAGTATATTTAAAAGTTAAAATTAAATATTAATCGCTCAAAGGAGGTCGGATAATTAAACAAAAGCTTAATGAGAGGTGCAATTTCAAAGTCACTGAACTATTTTGCGACTTTTGTGGCACCTCAGCTGCTTCTTACGATACCTGGTACAGAGGGAGGTATTATTCTACTCTATAATAATTATTTTTTTTACAAACAAACTAACGTCTTTAGTTGTTAACGCCATGTTATGATGTTGTAATAATGTTCCAGACAGAATTTGAAGTAAGTATTATTGAAAGTGAGAATTGAGTATTAATTGCTCTAAAGAGGTCGGATAATTACACAAAAACTTAATGATAGGTGCAATTTCAAATGTTAACTATTTTAGTGGCATTTGCATGTTATTGTGGTATACACATAGGTTGGTTAGAATAACAGCTGTCAAACTGATCTATGTACAACCTAGTTTGAAAGTTTTTTCGTCTTAATTTTGTTTACGTCGCCTTATATACGTAACAAACGTTAGTAATGTAAACTATAATAATAACAAATTACGATGCCAAATACCGTAATGCCAATATGTATACCTCATGCGACGGTATTGTATTGACATCTGTCAAACTAATGGAGCTATATTTAAAGAAAAGAGGTAGACCTTAGACTTACAAAGGTCGTCTGTATTGGTACCTCACCTATTTTTACCGCTAAATAATTGTGTTCGCATTACTGTGTTCTGGTTTAAAGGGTGGGAGAGTGAAATTAATGGGTAATGTGATATAATATCGTCAAGTTTGTCAACACGAGCGTCTATATGCTGTGGTCTCGTTTACCATCAAGCGGACCGTATGCTTGTTTGCTGAAATCATAATATATAAACAATAAATAGCAGGTATCAACTGTAATTGCAGTGGAAGTGGGCAGGGAACAGTGTATAAGTGAAAACCACGAACCGGCAAACGCATTGTTAGGCGTCCACCTCAAAGGTGATGAACGATGAAACAAAAACCGCAGGACCTTGATGTTTTTATAGTAATCTCTCGCGGTCCTATGTCTAACAGTGGATATCCAACGGCTGGTATAATGATGATAAGTTTCCATGACCAGAAACTTAACTATACCTCTGTCACTTCAAATAATTTTTTTTTTTTGAAATGTCTAATCGCACTTCACTCGATTTTGTATGGAAAGTATGGTGAAAAACTTGAAATAAACACTTTTAACTAACAAGTAATGGCTTTTCAAGTAATTTACAGTGGACTATTACAATTAACTTAATAATCATTTGAAACAGCTAGCTTTGACCTTTGAAATCAGAGCATAGTGTATAAACAGGTTCTATTGCTTCTAGCTACCTGTTTTATGTAGTTCTTGTGTCTAATTCGAACTTTGCTTCGGCTCAGTCGATGTACAGATTATGATGAAATTTTGAAGCGGTATAGTTTACTTATAAACGCGAAAAGTAATGCAGTCTTCAAATAATTAAAGGTATTATAAAGGAGATTTTATTACTCTCCACATATGAAATGTTTTTGCGTGATCGAATCAAAAGCCCGGCGGATTAGCAAGTGGCAGTGGGCAGGGCACATAGCACGAAGAATGGAAAGAAGACAAGAAAGAAGGAACCTCCGAAAGAGGTTCTGGAAAAGAGACCAAATACCGACAAGCGCAGCGTAGGGCGTCCACCCATAAGATCGATATACGATCTGACTAAAACCGCAGGATCGCGCTGGACGCAGGCTGCATACAACCGGTCCTATTCAAAATCACTTGATGATTCATATGGTTATTGTTGAGTTACAGGAGATATTGAAAATGATATTTACTTACATAACAAATGTTAAGATCATAGAGATACATAAAGTAGAAAACAAATATATACAAACGTTGTTATTCAAGTGGAATTAAAGTTCTAAGGATGCTTTAAGTACTCGTATAGATAACATAACGGTAGGAAATGTAACCCTAGAATCAAAGACGACCATTAATCCCCCATTTAAAAATAGACCAGATTCTTTTTGGAACAAAAGTTCTTGTTTGAAATTCGAAGCCCAGATTCGAATTACAAATCGTCCACGGATAAAGGAACGAGTGTTCTCATCTTGAAAATAATGTTTTTAAAAATGGAATCCCGATTTGGTATTCTATTCGGCCGGATACAAATATTAACATAAACTTGGAACTCTTTTGCAATTTTTATAAAAGAGATTGTAAGTGAGAAGGTTGGTTGCATATTAAGAAGTTGTTTTACATGATCCCACTATTATTGGTGGCGAATGGAGATGTTTTGTATAAAATTGCAAAGCAGGTGTATAAAATTGACTTCTTATGTTAGTAGAGGGCTACGAACTTTATTGTTGGTCTGTTATAATAAACGCAGTACTCTTGAATATGAATTTTCATACAAACTTCTTTAGTTAAAATGATCGCTTATGAAAACGTATATACGGCTTTCGATTGTGTAGTGATATACTCTTTGCTTTATCGGAATCTAAAGATGTTTTGCTTATCAAAGTCAAAGTCGAATGTATCTTTATTTAAATAGGCCTATCATACTTTTAAATTTTCAAAACAACAAATATATGAGCATAGATTTGCTTAAAACATATTTACACAAATGACCGATGACCCTGACAACCAGTGTTTTAAGAGTCATTTAATCAAACAGGTCATTGAGTGTCCTACTTTAAAACTAATCAGCTGGCACCAGACAGGTCATATAACTAAGCTTACAGCAGGTTAATTAATCGAGCCAACAGAAAAGCGATTGCCGCAAAAAAAAATTGCGGCAATCGTCCTCAAGAATGACAAAAGACGTTGTCACGAGAGGTAAAGAGCGACAAAAATGTTAAATGTTAAATAAACCGTGTTTCAAAGCCGTTAAAATAGTATTTTTATCATGAGCACTGAATATTTAATATACATATGAGGTACCGGCAGAGTAGAATAGTACCTCTCACTGCACCAGGCGCCGTAAAAGGCGACTAAGGTACCAGAACCGGCAGATGGCGGTATATCTCTCAGAAACAGGGCGGAGATGTGCAGCGGCGCCCCATTCCCGTGTCCCAGCGCGGCAATTATGTGCAAAAACCTCCTTTTTTGGAGAGGCCTATGTCCAGCAGTGGACTTCCAATGGCTGGTATAAACATGATGATTATTTTTATTGAAAATCATCAGTTATTCGACTGAGTCGAGAACGCGTAACACACAGACGTACATACTTTCGAATTTATCATATTTGTATCGATGTTTAAGTGGGGTTGTTAAGATATCTTAATGGTTGCTTCGGTCCCGTGTTGCGGTTATTTAATCATTGTTTTATCGCCTACCCGACCCTAAGACCCCGATAAATTTTAGAAACATTTGACCCTTATAATAATCTGTTCGAGACTTGACATTCCTCATCATCATATTGCAAGTCTACTGTTGAACATAAGTCTCATCAAAAATGTGATTGCCGCGCTGGGCAAGCGTTGTCGCAATCGCAGATAGTAGCTTTGCGACAGAAATTCTAACGGTTCGTACCCGATCTGCGCATCCGAGCTATACAGTTTCGGATGCCTATACCGCCATTAGTCAGTTCTGGTACCTCAATCGCCTCTTACCACACCTGGTACAGGGGGAGGTACAATTTAATTCTGCTGGTACCTTACTCGATATTCGGATAACGCCGAATATGTAAGTTGACTCTACTTGAACATACAATGAGTTAACAAAAACAGAAACCTTCGCAAATAACTCATAGCAATGTCATACATGAGTGACAAATGCGTCAACGCTACGCGACGCGATACTATACGTGTGTGATGGATATACCGCCATCTGTCGGTTCTGGTATCTTAATCGCCTCTTACGACATCCGGTACACCTGGTACCATATGACACTAAATATAAAAAAATGCCGTGAGGTACCGGCAGTGTAGAATAATGCCTTACACTACAGCAGGTGTCGTAAGGGGTGACTGAGTTACCAGAACCGACAGATGGCGGTATATACATCCGAAACAGTACAGTTAAAATGTACGAGGCGGGAATGGGCAGCAGCGTCCCCGTCGCGTAAGCTGCGCTCTGCGATTGCCAACACGCTTACCCAGCGTGGCAGTTAAGGGAAAAAATACTCCTTTCTTGGAGAGGCCTATGTCCAGCAGTGGACTTCCAATAGTTGATATGATGATGATAAATATTTATGCAGAAAGGTAATAAAATTAGTGGGTAAATGTTATATATTATCGTAAATATGTTAGCAAGACGTTAGTGATATCTATGTGATGACACATGAGTCTATAGACTGCGGTCGCGTTTACCATCAAGCGAACCGGTGCTTGTTTAATATCTAATACATTGAATCCGAGATAAGTTGCTTAAAGAACTTATGTTACATATATCAGTCAACATAAAGAATCAAATATAATAATAAAATGCAAATTGAACACCCAGACACAAATATAAATCAAGCGCAGTACTTGGTACAGTGGGAGGTACTATTCTGTTCTGCCGATACCTCACGGTATTTAATATTGGTATCGTTATTTATCTATCTACCAACGCGTTCGATGAAGTAAGTACATTACAAAAGTATCTGTTATCATCGTAACTGCGTCTCAATATATTAAAATAAAAAATTGACTTTTGGAAACAATGAAAATGCTGACATGCGTGAATTGGAATGCAACATCGAACGTTTTGTACTAAAAAATTGCTATTTGTTCGCTTGTATTGTATTGAAAATGTTCCCTCGCGATTTCTTCTATGCAGACTTCTGAATGGCGTTCTGTGTGGAAGTATAAATTCTTCTCTAGTGTTTAGCAATCATCATATCAGACATTGGCTTCCCCAAAATAGGGGGCATTTTGCCCATAATTGCAGCGCTAGGCAGGCGTGGTGGCAATCGCAGAACTCAACTTCGCAACGAAGCTGCTCATTCCCGCCCTGTCGTATTTAAATTGTACTGTTTCGAATAGATTTACCGCCATTTGTCGATTCCGGTACTTTAGTCGCCTCTTACGACCCCTGGTACAGACGGTACTATTCTACTCCGCCGGTTTCACCAAAATATATTTACGAGATTCTCTATAAAGGCATTAAAAACAGACATTTTTGTTATTTTATACATAAATTACGAACACTGACGTGTTTGTCTTGGATGAACAAATGACAGATGAACAGACTATAATAAATATTTTGTTTCTTGTGTAGGCTAGATTATATCTTAATTTATAGTTACAATACTCTTTTTTATAGAAGTATAGTTAGGAGGTACCGGCAGAGTAGAATTGTACCTTCTCCTATATCAGAAATCGAAAGACTAAGGTATCAGAACCGACAGATGGCGGTATATCCACTTGAAGCTATGTAGCTGATATATACAGGGCGGGGATGGGCAAAGGTATCCCTGTCGTGAAAGCTGTGGCAATTATGGGCAAAATTCCCTCTTTCTTGGGGAGGCCTATGTCAGCAGAAGACTTCCAAATACTGATATGATGATATAGTTTGGACAGGATACGTCTGCCGGCTCAGCTAGTTTTTACTAATATTATAAATCCGAAAGTAACTCTGTCTGTCTGTTACGCAATGACGCTTAAACTACTGAACCGATTTAAATAAAATTTGGTACACATATAGTCTAGCCTTAAAAAGGACATAGTTTACATTTTCATTCAACATAAGAGTTGTAAAAGGTCGAAAGGTGGATCAAAAGTTTTATAGAAGTGTCGTTTTTGTTAGAGCTAGAAGCCTAAAACTTATTATTTAAGCTACTGATTTGTATATATATATACATAAATGTAACATTCAAAGTTAATATATGTTAAAGTAAAAGGTATGGTGCCCAAAGAAACTACTGCACGCGGACGAAGTCGCGTAGTATTAATATTTATCTCTCTTCATAGCGTAATTATATCGTCGCCTACCTAGGACTGTTAGGCTTCAAACTAGGTTCTAAGTCTAGATTTCATTATTATTGATCGCGGCCAGAGTTTTAGCGAGCGCTTACTCGACAAAATAAAACCGTTGTTAGGATAACGTGAGATACACATGGTTTGTAATTGTGTTCAGTAACGACGCATGTAATGAAATTACTACACAGTAAAAAACAAAGTCCCTTCCCGCTGTCTGTCTGTCTCTATGCATACTTAGATCTTTAAACCTACACATCGGATATCGATGCGGTTTTTTAATAGATAGTATGCTTTAAGAGAAAATGTTATATGTATAATATTTGCGTAATTTGGTAGAGAAACACTGATAATTTTAAGAGGTCACTCATGTGATGTCGTAAATAGCCACATTTGTTTGCGTTTAATAATAATTTTATTGTCCATTACAAGAACACAAATGTTAAACACATAAAATATGCAAATGTTATGTACTTAGTGCTTACAGCTGACAGTTTTACTTTGCCTCCCAATTTAGGTAAACCTGTAGTGTAGGAGAAAGATCCTTCCCAACTCAAGTGTCATTGTGTTATTGTGTTAGTACTTAAACAATTCTATATCTCATACTTAAAACAAAAAAATATACATAAAAGAATATTCATTGGACGATTTTGAGTGTGTGTGTGTGTGTGTGTTTGTGTTTGTGAGTGTGTATGTGTGAGTGTGTATGAGTGTGCGTGTGTTTGTGTGTGTTGTATGTGTCTGAGCATGACTGTGAATGTGAATCTGTTAGTGTACGAACTTTTGTTTACTTTTAGATTTATTGTATAATTGCTAGTTAATTTATTAATTATTTTTGAATAATAATAGTAGTTTATTTCACATAATTATATTATAAAGACGGTAATATTAAACCGTTGTGGTATATTCTAGAATCGTGTACCGGAATGACGTAAAAGTGAGAAAGAAAAAGTGGAGCGTTGCTTTAAATATCTTCTATGCGCGATTCAGAATTTACATAACAACAAAAATAATATTATAATATATATAAATTCCCACAATATCTCATACATTGACCTGACTCCGTGGTAAGTCGCTTTAAGCACTTGTGTCACGGACACCAGACAACAGAAAAATCACAAATATCATCTTATAGATATTTGCCCTGGATGGCAATAGAAACCACAACCCTTGACGTACAAGATAGGATCACTACCATCTGTGCCATCGGGCCGGTCAAGTATTTGTACAGCTCTGAGTGATTTTGTGTTGTAACAGTTAGCGTCACGAGCGCCATCTGTTATCGGACATAAAAACACGCTAGCCGCCCACAAACAATAAAAACATTCCGCACCATAACACAATTGTGTTCCTTTCACCTCCTCATAACTATTGATATGAAAACGGCTGGTACATAACCGGTGATTTTTCTGGAACAGTCGGGAATACAGACCCGTATACGACCGGCGCAATGACGAATACGCTTGCTCGCAACCCGTAAATTCCGGCGACACCTCGCCCCAATGAATTGTAAGCGGTTATTTAGTGCCGAGCTGCAGCGAGAGGCCTAATATTGCGAGGGTTGGTTGGATTAATCCACTATACTTGTATGTTGATAATTAAGGGAAACTACAAGATTTTGTTTTATGAATTGAAATGACTTGCTTTAAGGCTGAATGAATGTATATGATATTTTCGAATATTCATTAATATTATTTTTACCTAGGGTTAGTCTGAAAGAGATTGCCTTCTAGTAATAAGGCCCGTAAATTGCATATTTTACTGTTCATAATACAAACTGTTATTGTTTTGTACAATAATAATAAAAAAGAAAAAAATAATTATTGAGCAACTGGAAACTTTACCTATAATTAATTTTTAAGTTATAAGTTCTCATGTAAGTGGCAAAATGTCTTTTTTGAGAAATAATATATAGATAAATGTCTTTAAACTGAATGGTTTCGCGGCCTGAATGACTCAGCTATTTTTTCCACACACAACTTCTGTTACATAGACCTGACTCAGTGATTAGTGTATTTAAATACACTTGTATTTCGAATATCAGACAATAGTGGTATTCCAAATATAAATATATTTTTTTTACATAAATGTTTGTCCTGAGTGGAGATCGAACCCACGACCTCTGGCCCATAGATTGTGTCCCGCTACCGAATGTGCCATCGGGCCCGTAATTTTATTTATTTTTATTCATAGCGGTAAATTTATACATACTTTGTAGAATCACAACGTATGTATAAAAATTATTAGACAACTTATACGGCCGAATCTACGATACTTTACGGATAAACGGAGATAACATGACCTTTTCTTATTTG
Source organism: Heortia vitessoides (assembly GCA_020976665.1). NCBI lineage: Eukaryota > Metazoa > Arthropoda > Insecta > Lepidoptera > Crambidae > Heortia > Heortia vitessoides. The sequence goes on along the minus strand of JACJUM010002842.1, from coordinate 1,954,412 downwards.
ATTTAATTATAATTACAACTTCTAGAGTTGTGAACCCCCTCCCCCCTGTACTAGGTGACGTAAGAGGCGACTGAGGACCGGAATGGCGACATGAGGACCGACAGATGGCGGTATATCCATCCGAAACAATACAGCTCAAATGCACTGGTCGGGAATGGGCAGCAGCAGCCTCGTCGCGATAGATGCGCTCTGCGATTGCCAACACGCTTGCCCAGCGCGGCAATTATGGGCAAAATACCTCCTTTCTTGGAGAAGCCTATGTCCAGCGGTGGACTTTCAATAGCTGGTATAATGATGATGACAACATTTAAAGCTGAGGACCCGAACTGACAGATGGCGGTATATCCATCCGGAAAGTGTAGCTAAAATACAAAGGGTGGGGAAGCGCAGCAGTGTTCCCGTCGCGAAAGTTGTGCTCTGCGATTGCCAACATGCTTTCTTAGCGCGACAATTATAAGCAAAATTCCGCCTAGGGGAGGCCTAAGTCTAGCAGTAGACTTACAATATGACTGATATAATGATGACTTACAACTTTTAAATGGTTTCTAATAAAGTAAAGTTCCAATACATAGTCATATCAACATGAAAACCGCGCCAACAGTTCACTTGATTTTTTTCACTAGTGTCGGTATTACGTTTAGGAATCAATTGACAATCGCAAATAGTTAATTCAAAATTGACACAGTGAGGAGTTCTGGCGCCTATTTATTATATAATATAACAAAACTGCTATAAATTTTTGCAGTTAAAGTACCTATTGACGTCCCAGTTTTCATTTTCTTTTTCTTCTATACCACAAAAATTCTCCAACTCTCTTATTTTTTTTAAATGTATACAAAATACGATAACAATTATGACGTGGATGACAAAATTACTCGTAGTGATCAAAATATCACTCTGCTATACAAATTGTTTTTTACGGGCCTAATGGCACGTCGGTAATGTACTTATCCTGTGCACCAAAGGTTGTGGGTTCGATCCTCACCAAAGACTTACATTTATGTTTACTCTCCGTCTAAGTGGTAAATTATAACAAGAATAATAAATATTTATTTCCAATTTTACTGCAATGCGGTATTTTTTTTTATTCTTTTGTTTTTCTGATATCCGTATCACAAGTGTTTTTTATTCTTTATAATTTTAGCATATACGTATTTTCCGAAGGGACTGACAAATTGTAGTAAAAACTTGCAGTTGACAATAAAGATTATAAAACTTTTTAGGCTTTTAAACGCTGTATATCTCACCCCGTATTTACATTTTATGTCGACGTTTCTATTACCTTAGGACAATCGTTCTCAAGAGTGACAGATGTAATGTCAGGATGTGTGACGTACTTACTAATTGAACAAGTTCGAAATTTAAATTTAAATTTTGATTATTCGAATTTCCTTCCATGACGCAAGAAACTGCAAGGCATAACGGCGTAAAAGATAACCTTATTGCTAAGGCTTATTCATGTTTGAAAGGTTATATTAATGATGAAACTGTTTGGGATGGAATTGAATTGCTCTAACTTGTATTATTAAGAGAACGGTTTGTTAGTGCCGACGCCGGTATGGTTTCCAATAATACCTACAATTACGTGTTATTTAAAGCCATTTCACCATTAGTTTGAGGTTCTTTTCTGGTGGCTCGCGTAATTAACCTGCTTCTAACTTTGCTATAAGACCCGTCTGGTGCCGACCTATGTTGTCAGTGTCATTGGTCATTTGTGTTAAATTGTAATTAGCAAAATCATAAATATACTCATAGGTTTTTTATATAGGCCTATTTAAATAAATATATATTTGACTTTGACTTTGTAGGTGATAATTTTGTTATGATATTGGCCCTGTTTTTGTTTGATAGGATTCCAAGCAGGTGGTAATTATGCATCCATCTTGTTTTTTATTTTTTCCGCCCTAGTATATGACCAATGAGGTTACACCATGTTTTGAAAATTCTAGCAATCATAGGGGTAATAATGAAAGCCACGGCTGTGTACGAAGGGAGTCCGTAGTCATAATGAAGCCGAGAATCCCATTCTCAAAACTAAAATGAAAAATATCCCTGGAGTTATGCCAGTAATTTAAAATGACCGATTGGTCCTGCCATATCCATGAGATTGGCAAGAGCCACGAACAGCTGTAAATAAATAATAAAAATATAATGGAAGGTCGAAAGGAACAAATTACAATAAAAAATCTAATAATGAATAGTCAACGCATAAATATAGCAGATCCCCGCGGTTTTATACGCGCAATTCCAGTTACCGCCAGAATTGGTTACAAACGCACAATAATTGAAATCGTACTTAGTTACACTCCATTGTAGCTGTTTATTGTTTGATTTTATAAAGTATAATATAGCTTTCTAATAATAAAAGTATTATTTAAAATGGTGTAGTAGAGATTTTGTCTTAAACTGCACCAAACAAATAATGATATAATACAAACATACATAGATACATACATATATCACGCCTGTGTCCCATCAGGGTAGGCAGACACTATGGATCTACACTACGATCTTGGCAAACCTCTCTCGCTTCCCTTAATCGCATTAGTCTATACATACCCTTCTTTAATACCTTCTCTACCTGGCTAAGATATATTCGCCTCGGTTTTCCTATACCAACCCTTCCATTTACTTCCGCTTTATATATTTGTGCAGTCATTCTACTTTCATCCACCCTTTCTACATGTCCAAACCATCTCAACATTCCTTTCTCTATTGTTGTCACTACATTATCTTTTACACCACACTGATCTTGTATTACACTATTCTTTAATCTAATTTTGACACTCACACCATACATATTTCGAAGTGTTTCATTTCAAGAGCATTTATTCTACTCGCGTGCATCTTCTGCCATACCCAAGATTCACTAGCATATATCGGTGTTGGAACCAACACACTTCTATGATCAGCCAGACGTGCCCTTTTTGACATAATTTGGCTGCCAACAAAAGCATGTAAGGCTCCATTGACACTATTTCCGGCTTTCAATTTCCATTCCTCTCACAATATCTTCTTCATACTTCCCATCTTTCACAAACACTTGCCAGATACACAAACTCTTTCACTTGTTCATCTTTCACGTCACCGATCATAATTTCACAATTTGTCATACTTTCCTCCTTTTCAATCACCATCACTTTCGTCTTACTTACATTTACTTTCGTACCTTTCCTTTTAAAAGAATCTTGCAAAATTATTACCAGCTCTCACAACTCTTCAGCTGGTGATGCTAACAGTACTTGATCATCCGATTAAAAAGATATTTAATGAGTAACTCATTGATGCGTAATCCACATTTACTGGCTTTCAAATTCGACAGACAGTTGTCAACAAATAAGTTGGATAACCAAAACGATGCTACACATCCCTTTCTGACACCTCTATGGATGACAAACTATTCAAAGTAGGTACCGTTTATACTAACGCAAGCATCACGCCTCTTGTAAAGAGATTGGAATGCCTGAATCACACGGTCGTTTACTCCGTATACAAAAATAATCTTAGTGTAGTACATATCGTGTATTTTGTTTTAATACTATTAAGAATTGACTAATGAAATTCCAAACAGTTATACGAAAACATTCAACCCGTTCCGCGCCGGTGTGAAGATGTATTAGTAAGCCGGTATTTGTACCGGTAGGCCGGCAGTTTGGTGTTAATACCGCGGTAATAGATCTCGGTGGGCTAATAAAGGAGGTGTAGGGTTAAATTGGTGAAGACATTTAGGGCCTTTGGGCGTTCGTGCGGGTATTACAAGTTACTTGCAGATACATTTTGTGGGGTGTTCTTCTATTCGCTTGCCGGTATTTAGAGATGAAGGTAAAATGTTCTGAAGGTTTTCTTTATTTTCTGTATTTCAGCTTATTAATCCACGAAATGTTTTTTTAAAAATGCTGTATTAGTAGGTACCTCTCTTTAACCTATTTCTACCGCCAAACAGTTCGCATTGCCGATTTGAAGAGCAGCGGCAGCGAAATTACTGGGCCATGTAACGTAATATCTTCAAGTTACATGGTTAGCAATGCATTAGTGATATCTTTCTGATATTTCATAGTGTTACATGCTGTGGTGACGTTTACTATCACGCGGACTGTAAGGTTTTTGTCGACTAGGTCTAATTAAAAAAAAACTTAGGTGTTTCTAGAAGCCATAACACCAGCAATTTTTATTGCATGTTTTTTTCTGGTGGCTCGCCTAATGAACCTGCTATAAACTTAGTTATAAGACCCGCCTGGAGGTCGCAGAATGAGTGGACATTATTAGGAACCCTGGATGAGCTTTAAAACCTAATTGTCTACAGCGGTCACAATCATCATATCAGCCATTTGAAGTTCACTGATGGGCATAGGCCTTTTCAAGAAAGGTGGAATATGCTCATAATTGCCGCACTGGGCAGGCGTGGTGACAATTGCATAGTGCAGCTTTCGTGACGAGCTTTTTCGACATGCTGCTGTTCATCATATTTCGGATATACCGCCATCTGTCGGTTCTGGTATCTTAGTCGCCATTTACAACACCTGGTAGGGATAGAGGTACTATTCTACACTGCCGTCTCTGAAATATATTGGAAGCGAATATTTTCTTTTTACAATATTACTATAAAACAAAAAAGTCGAAGTATTACGTAACGGGAAAAATTTCAGTAGCTCACAAGGGCAAGAAACACTTTCTTCATTCCCAAAAACTTCCTTATAATAACAAAGTAATTTTTAAGAACCCCAATATGAAGACTTGGATAAAAGAAAGCCATCCATCACGACACTTCCAGAGGGAAGACAATAGAAGGAAACAGGACAACGCTCCTATTAAATACGTACATAAATAACCCGAGGTCTGGGGCCCGTGTCGCAAGCTGGAGCGCTAATATCGACCTTACGCCCTGGTTTTAAGAGCGCCTGCGACTGACGCTCGCTCAATGAGAAACTGGGTTTCACCGGGATCACTGAAGGTGTTTGGATGAGGTAATTTAATGTGCATTACATTACGTCACATTATACGGTGATCCAGTAACGATTTTTCACCCTTCACTCTGGAAGTAGACGTTGACCTCGTACATACCTCGTCTGCATTGATACCTCACTCTCACCTATTTTTACACGCACCATATTAGCTTTAGTTGTATGTATGTGTGTATGTTTGTAACCGACTCATTCGAACTCGATTTTGACTTTAAACAGACAGATTAAATTTTTGGATACAATATTTGGATAAGATTCTTATTATCTTGATCAGGTTCCTTAGGGTGAAAGAAATTCCTCTGTGAAAGAGCAACTGAGACATCGCAGCCTGCGCATGCGTACCGTCTACCTAATTTCCAGTTCAAGTTCTCATCTAGTTAATATTACATAACGATAAATCGAACTAAAAAATGAAAAATAACAATAAAGTTTTAAAACTAAAAAAGCACTCTATTTAAATACATCATACTAAAAAATAACAAATATTTTTATAACAAAGTGAAAATAATGATAAACAAAAAAGACTAGTACTACCTGAACGTGCGGTGCGTTGTGCCATATTATTCATAAACCTAGCAGAATTTTTTTCAGAATATTTTAATTATTTTTTTGTTCATCACTATTTTTTCCAACGAATTAATAGTGTTTGTATGCTGAATTCTGAACCGATAGGTGATATAGGAGATAGTAAGTGAAATTCCTAGTAAGTGTGATATCATAATTTCTTCAAACCGCAAAGTTGGCAATGCACTTATGATATCATTGTGATATCAAGCGTTATAGACGCTTACTTTCAGGCAAATATGTTTGTTTGTCGATTTAGTCATATAAAGAAAGATTTATCAATTGAAGGACTACTGTTTAGCACTAGAAATAAGTAAGGTCTGATGACCTCACTTATATGATGACGATTTATCATCATCGTTACAGCCATTGGAAGTTCAGTGCTGAACATAGCCTTTCTCGAGAAATGAGAGTATTTGTTCATGATTGCCGCCGTAGAGTACCGGCGGAGTAGATAAGATAGAATAGTACCTCTCTCTGTACCAGGTGTCGTAAGAGGCGACTGAAGTACTGGAACCGATAGATGGCGGTATACCCATCCGAAAACAGTGCAGCTCAAATGCACAGGGTGGGGTTGGACAGCAGCATCCTGTCGCATAAGCTGCGCTCAGCTATTGCAAACACGCTTGCCCAACGCGGCAATTATGGGCAAGATTCTCCCTATTTAGGAAGGCTTATGTCCAACAGTGGACTTACAATGCTTGAAATGCTGATGATAATGATGCCTACCCTGTGCATTTAAGGTACACTGTTCCGGATAGATATACTGGGCCTTATAACACCTAGGAAGACAGGGAGAAGTACTATTATTCTCTCCCAGTACCTCACGGATATAAAAGTGAGGTATGAGGTAAAATAAATTATTTTACTTGTATAAAACAAAGTTGCCATTCACGCACGCTCTCCTTTTTGCAGTAAGTATTCCTTTTAATTACGGTATCACACGAGAATCGATGGACCGATCTCGCTGTTTCTTTTGTCAATTTGTTTTTTATTATCAGAATGAGTTGTTGTGAAAAAAAAATAAATATTGCGGAAAATATTATAGAAATGAAGATATCTTAACAACCTGCATTTTGTAGTATGCACATTGCGATGAGACAGATGTCTAGCTTTGCGATATTAGATTTTTGTTATTTCAGACGGATACACTGCCATCTATCGGTTTTCATTCTACAGTCGCCTTTTACGACATCTGGTACAAAGGAAAGTGCTGTTTTACTCATGGCAATATTGGAATATAATCTTTCTTTTATAATGAGGCTTATGGGCTTACTAAACCTGATATGATGATGATGATATAAACAGAATGTACATTGTGATAAGACAGTATGTCTAGCTTTGCGATTATGGACTTTCACCAATTTCTTTTTTTAGACAGTTCCACCAATAATGGATGTGTGTGAAAATTTTGAATCGCGCTATTTCGGACGGATACACCGCCATCTATCGGTTTTCGTGCCACAGTCGCCTCTTACGACATCTGGTACAGAGGAAAGTGCTATTTAACTCATGGAAATATTGTAAAATTATCTATCTTTCTATGGATGGATATACCAAGGCTGATATGATGATATAAAAATTGTGTAGATCGATCAATCATAAATATTTGCTTCATCAAATTGTTCAACATATGCTTTTTGAAGATGTCAGTGATGGTTGCGATAGCTGGGAGCGTTATTATTTGAAGACTGGTGTGATACATCGATGTCCACAGTATGTCAGGTTTCCGTATGGGGGAGTGGTGAAAATTTTATAAGCGATACTGAGTTGTTTAAGTATTGCTAAAAAGCGTCATCTATTATGCTGTTGCAACACATATGTGCAAGTCGTCAAAGTAACTATGGATACAGGCCTCTCTAGGAAAGAAGTGCCCATAATTTGCAGCGCTGGGCAGGTGTAAAGGCAATCGCAGAACTCAGCGACTGGAATTCTGCTGCTCGTCTCCGCCCTGTTCCGTTTTCGCTGCGCTGTTATAAGTGGATATATGTACCTGTCTGTCCGTTCCGGAACCTCAGTCGCCTCTTACGACACACGGGGGTACCGGAGAAGGTACTATTCTACTCTGCCGGTACCTCACAGCTAATAATAAGTAAATGAATTGCCGGAATCAGGGAGTTGCTATGAAACTTTTTGTACCGAAGAGGACCTGCAGAAAACATAGTTGTAAGACCTGTCTGGTGCCCTCGGACTAGACTAGACTCTTATGACCCCCTAGGGTTTTTGGAGTCATCAGAACTATGAATGTAATAGAATCTAGTACTTCCTATTTTAAAATGAACATACTTGAGTATGTTTTGAGTTTGAGTGACGGAGAATCTGGCAGATAAAATGTAAGTATAGCTTCTATGTTACATAAAAGGAGCCGTGTCCATACTTTCCTATTCCTCCTAAAAATATGAAATCAGTTGTCCTGAGGAGAGATGTATTAATCTCGAACATTAGTCGTAATTTCACATTGTTTCGCCCTGTTCATTTAATTAACTTGCCAACGAAAAAAGAGCTATTAATCAATTTCTCGGCAAAATGTCTTTGTTTTGGTTTAACTTTGTTATGCCAATTGAATTGGTGGTTATTTTTAATATTGTTGAGGGTCCGATGCCTCTTTTTATAAATTGCACTCATTAAAACTGAAGTTAAACTAAAATTGGTCTTAAGGTCGTTTTATAATGTCATCAATACTCGTAGCTTTCTTGGTGGCTGTCGCTGGGCGTAGGTTTGTGTTGTGTTTGATTCTTCTCCTGTGCATTTAAGCTACACTGTTCCGGTTGGATATACCGCCATCTATCGGTTCCGGTACCTTAGTCGCCTCTTACCACACCTGTTATAAAGGAAGGTGCTATTTAGCTCTGCTGGTACCATACGGTTCTTTATACGTAGAATGAGTTACGTGCTTATTACACATTTTTGACATAAAAATGTGTACATACACTCATTTGCAAAAAAAACGGGCACCTATGCACAAACCATTTTAAATGTTACTATTGGTTCGTTTGATAATTATAGGTAGTTTTACTTTCACAATTTTGAAAATTAATAAGCAAATAATCGTTTTCGGCAGTATTATCATAAAATTTTGATAAAATTTATGGGTTTTAATGCTAAAGTTCATTAGTAGTGTATGCTCGCTAGTAGTGCATATGCTCGTGAAGTAAAAGTTTTTGTTCTTTCTTTAATAAAGTAAAAGCAGATAAATGTTTAGTATCGAGTGTGACCCCCTCTAGCTGAAATCACAGCTTTAATTCGTCTGGATATGCTAGCTGATGCGGATTACGTTTCCACTCCGCGGTAATCACATTCTTCAGCTCCCTGATGGTCTGCGGAGCCGGTTGTTCTGATCTCACGCGTCGTTACATAACGTCACAGACATGCTCTATTAGATTGAGGTCGGGACTTTGTGCTGGCCAATCCAAACGACGAATGCCGACCTCCTGCACATAAGCTTCCACATCGCCAGACTGGTGGGCGCAAGCGTTGTCGTCCATAAAAATTAAATCTTCGCCTAAAGCAGCCAATGCGGGTTGTGCATGAGGAATTAGAACTTCCGTTATGTGTCGATGTCTAGTCAGTGAGCCGTGCTCAATGAAGACTAACTCTTTACGACCCATTGAATTTATTCCTGCCCAAAACAAAACAGAGCCCCCACCATAAGGTGTCATTTCTTCAAAACAAGCCTCTGCAAAGCGTTCTTCTCGTCTTCGTAGCACTCGCCGACGTCGATCTTCACCGAATAGAGATATCTTGGCTTCATCGGAGAACAATACCCCATTCCAGTCTTCTTGAGTCCATGACTCACAATTTAATTGAATTCAAAACCGCCCGTCTTTTTTTCAAATGAGTGTATAATGTGTTGGTCGATCCCGATGGCGCAGATGGTAGCGGTCATTATCATATTTGTAAGAAATCGATGTGGTGTAAAAGATGAGATTGTGACCACAATAGAGAAAGGAATGTTGAGATGGTTTGAACATGGAGAAAGGATGTATGTACGTAGAAAGACTGCAGAAATATATAGAGCGGGAGTGAATGGAAGAGTTGGTATAGGACGACCGAGGCGAACATATCTTAACCAGGTAAAATAGAGAAGGGCCAGGTCAGAAGTATAAAGAATCAACGAGCGTGTATGAAAGGATTAATGCGAGTAAGAGATGCGAGAGTGGTATGCTAAGATTGTAACAAGTGGAGATCCTGTCTCTTTCTACCTCGATGGGACACAGGCGTGATGTATGTATGTATGTGTGTTTATTTATTATTATATATACGCATCATAAATATGCATAACATATCCAATTCCATTTATAACACTCCAAGATATGAAAACCTCAACTAGTTTTTGACAAAAAAATTGTCCCCACTTTTTAATTTCGAAGTAGGTATGTCGCACGTTATTACGTTTAACATTTTAAATGAGTTATCACATTTGTCCATAAAGATTAATATAACTGTCACAATAATTTAATTCCTGGCTGTGTGGCTGTAGTGCCACGTGACGTCACATCCGCTCAATGACCGGAAATGACGGAGGGATGCAACCCCTGTTATATTGTCTGAGTTATTAATAGTTTACATATTAATTAGGTTAAAATATAACACATTTATTTTATACTGACAGACATAGTTCTGTCTTAATAGGCTACTTGACTCTTATAAAAGTAAGTCTAATAACACTAATATTATATAGACGAAAGTTTATGAGTGTGTATGTTTGTTACTTTTTTACGCAAAGACCACAAAAAGGTTTACCATAAAACTTTATAATAATATACCTTATGTATTAGAAAAACACATAACTATCATTTATAAAGATTTATCTAAAATATAACAATGAATGTTATTTGAGCCCCTAACGCCTGCCAAGTTTCAATCACAAATTTGATAAAGATCGTGTTATCATTTACTTTTATTATTTATTATTCGCTTAGGAATGGGCACTACGCGAGAAAAAACGTGGAGTATTGCTAGTGATTATTAATTGTTCTTATAGACCAAAAAATAACTCTTCTACCAATATTTCTTTGTTCTTCATAATAAAAAATATACTTTTCATAAACAGGAGAAAGCGTGTCAGCCATATTAGTTATATACGAGTAGATTATCTGTGCTGAAACGTCATACTTGTAAATAGCCATTTAACATTTAAAAAACAGCTAAGATTTTATCAGAACCTACTACGATTTCCACTAGTTTAATGTCTGAGTGACACTAGTTTGTTTACATGTTTTATGACGTCACACAATGGCCGTAATTTTTATCTTTCCAAATGAATACAATCGATTTTTAAATTGAATGTTTGCGACCGTCTTGGACCTGAGATAACTGAATTCGATATTTTTTAGTTGCGAAAATCTGATATTCATTAATTGCACCAAATTTGTTATTATTTATTAATTTGATACATTAATTTGATACTAATTTCCAATTTTTGTTCTTTCCCACCTATTTCTGTCAAAAGGACGTCAAATAGCAGTGCTCGCATAACTGTGAGTCGGTTTGAAGAGTTAGGGAGACGCAGTGAAGTTACTGGGTAATGTGACAAAATATCTTCAAAATTCTGAGCAGTAATGGGCCTTGCGAAAAAGGAAGAAATTTTTCAACTACTTACCTAGATTCTTTAAGAAGATTAACTCTAGTTTAAGTTGCGGAGCTATTTTAACCGACAAGTTTGCGCCGTGTCCGGGCAAACAAAACTTAAAGGCAGATTATCTGAACCCATTATGTTATAATGAAAACTCTGGGTATTAAGGAACTTGGATATTATGTTGATGGGAAAATTTAAGTCTCTTATCGAAATACTCGTCGTCAGGTACCGGTAGTGAAGAATAGTACCTCCCCCCTTCATGTGTAGTAAGAGGTGTCTGAGTTACCGGAACTGATAGATGGCGGCATATCCCGGTGGATATATAAGACAGTGTCGTTTTAAAGGGCGTGGATGGCTAGTAGTCTCCCGTTGCGAAACTACGTTCTGCGATTGCGATAACGCCTGCCCAGCGTGGCAATAATTGGTAAAATTCCTCCGTTCTTGGGTAGGCTTATCTTCAGCAGGGACGTCAAATTGCTGTTATAGTGAAGGAAACTGAAAATATCTAATGCAGCTCTTCCGCTTTATCAAGAAAGTTCAACCGTCTAAAGCATGCTTACTTGCCTCAACTTTGGTTTAATTTGCAGTTATTTTAACTAGCTAAGTTTGGGCGGTGTTTTGGGCAAACAATGCTTGTTGGTCGCTTATGATCCCATTAGAGTTCCGATTTAATAGAATAGTATTAAAAAGTTACTGCATTACTGTTATGATATAGAAGTGATTAAATATATATTTTTATTTATTTACAGATCACTATATTTTAGTACATTTAATTATAATGTAACTTCCGCTTGAAAGTGAAATCGTCATCTTCTAAACATTCTGCTGCCAAGATGCGATCGACGCGTGAGAACGGAATTGTGGTATCCATTTTCAGGCGCTCCAGCGCCACGCCATAACGGTGTAGTTTGGGAAAATTTGGGTTTTGTAGGACCAAGACCTTCTTTAAAGGGTCAAACTCCTCGTCAATGTCATTATACTGCAACGGAGTATCAAGACGGGCCGCATAGCGCTCTCAGGTTTGTTTCTCTCTTGTTTCTCTTTGAGTTACCTTTTAAAGAAGCATGATCTCGGTCTTACGAAGGTCAAAGGGCAGGGATTAACCAAAACTACATTCTTTTAGCTTGATGCTGCAGCGCACGAAAAGTAAGACTTGACTTCCATCATCACATCTTAATCAGGCAGTAGAATGCTCGGAAGATAAATACATCAAGGGGGTTTGAGTTGGTAAGTCGTGGGTATCTACGATTCCCCCTCGAAAAAAACGGAAAGGTCGAAAAGTAAAGAAACAAACCGCTTTTTAAAGCCATTAGTAAGTAATTTTATTACCAATATGAGGCAGACCTCATACAAAAGTGTGCATTGGTACCTCACTATTCGCTCTTCCTCCTTTGGTACCTCACCTATTTCTACCGGCAAATATCAGCGTTTGCATAGCTGTATTCCAGTCTAAAGGGTGATAGAGATAGTAAAATTACTAGGTACTGTAACATAATACTTTCAAGTCAGAAAGTTGGCAATGCGCCAAAAAACCTACTTGTAATATTACGAGCGTCTATAGTCTGTGGTGACACTTACTATAACGCGGTCAGTGTGCTTGCTTGTCATCCTGGTTCAATAGAAAAGAGAATATCAAAATGTTTTAAGGATACAAGTATACTAAGTAAGAAGGATGCATACCAACCCATAGTCCAATAATATTAACGAGCCACAAACAACTGTCCTCAACAAAGAACTGTCATACACTCAGTGTGAAGTTAATTTGATTTGCAGCTAACTTCAACACTTACTAGTTCCCTATCGATATTGTCCAAGTGCATTATACGATAAAGGTACCTCCTGGAATTCCATTGGAGAGTAGGAAGTAATTTCATTTTGTACATCTGTAAAGATAAAAGGAGCTGATTAACTGAATGATTGACATATCTACGCAGGGCCTAAAGTACAAGGTGTAAAAATGTAAAATTTAGCACAGAGATTTCTTTTATATCGTAAAGAGGCACTAAGAAAGGATTTTTTAAATTTAATCCCCTAAAGGAGTAAAGCAGAGGTGTAAACTTTATATGAAACTTTGCTGTTTTTGGAGTTTATTATAATAAAATTCAGTATAAATTGTGTAATGTATTTTTCAAAACTCATATCTTAAAGAATGATGCAAGGGGTGAAATCATAGGGTGCTGCTTATCTAACATTTATGGAAATTTAAAGCCGTTTGAAGAGGATGCAGTTAATTATAATAGGACGAATTTGTAAATCTTTTGTTTAAAGGTCGTTAAACTAGCATATGGTCTGCGATAGTAAACGTCAACCTATAGGTGCTTCTACACGGAGTATTACTAACCTTGTGACTTGAAGATTATATTCCACTACTCAGTTATTTCACTGCCTCTTAACGGAATCGTCAGGTTACTCAGGCAAAAAACCTTTATGATTTATATTTTACAGTCTAATTCGCACAAAACCGGGGTGGCTCGCTAGTGCAAATATAATTAAGACCTTTCTCCACCTGCACAATTCAATTACAATCGCAAACAAACGAGATCTTACCAAACACTGCTAATTGGAGTGCCATTCAATTCTAATACTGTCTAAAAGGCGGTCTGGCAATGCTACAATACAAACTACCTCCGTGCTCTAGTGGATAATCCGGCTTTCCGATCGAGTTCGCCGATTCGAATCCCGGAGGACACTTCAATTATAATAGAGCTTAAGAATAACATCTGATGACCGCGTTTTGCCGTGGGGTACCAGCTGAGAAGAATAGTACCTTCCCTGAACCAGGTGTCATAAGAGGTGACTGAGGTACCAGAATCGACAGATGTATATATGTGTATATATATAGCTGTGCCCGCGACTTTATCCACGTGGAATAGTTTTTTGGGTAACACACCTCTTTACCTTAACTTATATAAACTTTGAATGCCATGTTTCTTTATATCGAATGAATGGCCTGAAAAATAAGTTTCATGTTTCTAGCTCTGAAAATAGCGATATTTCCATACAACTTTTCATCCCCCTTTTCGATCCCTTACAACCCTCATTTTGTATTAAAAAATAGGCTATGTCCTTTCTCAGAGTCTAAAGATTGTCTGTGCCATAATTCATCAAAATCGGTTTATAGGTTTAAGCGGGAAAGCGTAAGACAGACAAACAGACAGTTACTTTCACATTTATAATATTAGTAAGGATAGTCCAGGTCGACAGAAAGCTTATAGACCGGTTTTTAGTAATCGTCAATCCTCCTTTTTTGGGGAGGCCTATATCTCGCAGTGGTCACCCAATGGCTGGAACAATGATGTTGACAACCTTGTGACTTGAAAATATTGTCTTATTACTCGGTAATTTGACTGCACCCTCCAAACTGAAATACTGCTATTGGGCGGTAGAAAGGAGAAAGAGTAAGGTACTGATACAAACGACCTTTTATATGAGGTATACCTCGTGTGAAAATATTTTTTTAATTTGATTAATGATCCCTCTAAAAGTACCCGATGTTTAAAGGTGTTCGTAAGAACTATGTACAATAAAACCAATTACGAGTTTTCTAGAGACTTGCAAGTTTAATGGCGACTAAAGAATATTGTCTTTCAATTCCTGCGCGACTAGAAGTACTCGGCAGACAGTCTCGGAGGCGATGGAGTTTGAGAGGTTTAGGTTCCGTCGAACGACTTATGTTGAGTTGAGGATATATATATAAGGAATACTATTCAGGATTGACATAATAAATCGATGGTGCAGGTGGTAGTGATCCTGTCTTTTGCGCCAAAGGTCGTGGGTTCGATTCCCACCCAGGAAAGTTTTTTCTGTGTCTGGGTGTTAAATATAAGTATTACAGTAGTATATTTGTGATTAATCTGTTGTCTGATGTCCGTAACATAAGTGCTTTAAGAGACTTCGGAATCACGTCAATGTATGAGATGTTGTCGAACCCACGGAAACCCACCCACCCACTACCACCTGTGACATCGGTGCCGTCAAATCAAACCACGTGATACTTTCTAGTGCACCCCCTTTCTTATGCAGAGATATTGTTGAATTATTATTAAACTAAACGGGCAAGGGTTACGATAGTCTTGATGGTATACGTGATCGCAGCCCTTAAAGATGAAGAAAGATGTCATCAGAAGGATATCATTAGCGTGTCGCTAACCCTGTAAACTGAAAATACCACCTAAAGATACTCACCCAGTAAATTAATGAAATTGGGAGGCAGTGGCTTCTCTCACCCTTCACAACGGAACACAGAGAGCACTGCTATTTGGCGGTAGAAATGAGTGGGAGTGAGGTACCAATGCAGTCGACATTTAGAAGAGGTTTGTGGTATCCTTTCAGAACGATTAAACTAAGTTTCTCGATCTACCACAAAGGTTATTTTTTATATCGGAAAATGTACGACGTCCACTGAATTTAGTTCGTTTTGAATTCAGAAAGAGGTTGACAAGGTTTTTATGACTTGGATATACCCACATTAACAGTGTTGCAAAGTTAGCGACTTATTTATTAATATGGCAATGTAGAGTCACCATATAGGCCAATGGGGATTGCAGTGTGCTAGGTAGCCGCACCTCTAAACTCCGCGTCTGATATCATTTGTTGGAAATGATCCAGGAGCTAACGCATACTGCGTTCAATTCGTTACATACGTTATATTGCCTATTTTACTTACATACAGGAATATAATGTATCTTTTATTATATAAAACTCTTCCGTAGCCGTGAAGTACCGGCAGAGTAGAATAGTACCTCCCCCTATACCAGGTGTCGTAAGAGGCGACTAAGGTATCGGAACCGACGGATGGCGTATATCCATGAAAAAAAGTCAGCTCAAATTGTACAGGGCGGGGTTGGCTTCCACGTCGCGAAAGCTTGCCGGCACGCTTGCCCAGAGCGGGAATTATGGGCAAAATACCCCCTTTCTTGGGGAGGACTATGTTCAAAAGTGAACTTTTAATGGCTTGTATGACTATTCTACTCTGCCTATACCTCACGGCAAAAATAAATAAATAAATAAAAAAGTAACATCACAAGGATAATGCAAGCGCGTTAGCAATCTTGTGACTTTAAGATATTGTCACAATACCCAGTAATTTCACTGCCTATTTTATCCTTCACTCCGGAACATTTTTATATCGCAGCAGAAATAAGTGAGAGTGAGGTACTAATGGTCTACAAAAAACTATGATAGTAATAACAAATTCCCACAAAATCTCATACATTGACTTCGCGGTAAGTCGCTTAAAGCACTTGTGTTAAAGATGCCAGACAACAGTGAAATCACAAATATACTACTCAAATACATATATTTAACACCCAGACAGAGAACAAACACAAGTATCATCTTTAAATATGAGCTCTAGGTGGGAACCGAACCTACGTCCCCTGGGGTACAAGATAGGTTCACTACCATCTGCGCCATCGGGACCGTCAACTATATCAAAACTTTGTTAAACTCACCTGACTCAAACTTCCACGTCATTTCCCTAAGCTGATTTCGTTTATCAACAAAACAATAGCCAATGAAGCGATCCAATCTCTCTAAAAAAACAAAATAAGGCTCTCAAAACTTGGAACACTGAAATATCGGTTCCTTACGCAAAATAATGCGATCGGCTACTGAAAAATTCGCCGCTATGTCTTAAGATATCCCTCGGGAAATCGAGCTGACTTGAAGATGGGATTAATCAGTCGTAGAGGAGAGGTATGGGATACAATATATCCCGGATGGATTGAGAGGAATTAATCTGGAGTCCTCTAGCAGGGTGTGTTGATTTTGGACGGTTTAAAAATTGCTAAATTAAAAATATCGGATGAGTAGAGTGGGACGAAGAGACATTTGCTTGCTTCAATTCTTGCGTATTGTATTTTGGATTGTTTTTTTAAAATACGTTCGTTACATTTGTCGTGTTCTTATTTATTATTTACATTATTATTCTAACAATATAAAGATTTGGGTTGTTGTTTGACACATCTCATTATCTCTCAAAATAAACGAACCTACTTTAGAAAATCTTTCTCTACTAGAACGCTGCATTATATTTGTGTTACAAGGGCTATATTGTATGTACAAAAACAAATAGAGTTTGCTACCTAAAATGGATCTATTTGAGGAATCTTATTTTTGTACATTTGTAATAAATAAACTCGAACATTACTGGTTTTTATTTCAGAAAATATTTTTTTAATAGATAGTTACATTATCATCACAGAACATTAGCTATATCACGAAAAAAGGATCTATGCGGATGAAATCGCGGAGTGCTTTCACATACATACATTACGCCTGTGTCTATTAGCAGCAGCAGAGACTATCGATCTCCACTTGCTACGATCTTGGTATACCTATCTCGCTTCCCTTACTCGCATTAGTCCTTTCATGCACTCTCGTTATTCTTGGTACTTCTGACCTGGCCCTTCTTTAATATCTCTTCGTCCTATACCAACTCTTCCATTAATTTCCGCTATATATATTTGTGCATTCATTTTATTTTCATCCATCCTTACTACGTGTCTTAACTATGTCACTATTCCTTTCTCTATTGTTGTCACAACATCATCTTTAGTCTCATTAAATATTACCTATGCCTATCAAATAGATGTCCTAGGAAGAGTCATAATACAGCGTTGAATGTAGGTCTCTTGGGAAGGTCTATGTGGCGGACGTCCTATGATATGAATGCGATGACCTTAGCACAGGGCCAGGTTGGGCACCACCATTCTTGACGTGAGCTTTAGTCTACGATTACCACCATGATTGCCCTGAGCAGCCAATCCTGGGCATAATTCTCCCTTTTTTAGCGAGGTCTACATCAAAAAGTGGATGTCCAACGGACAAGGAGATATACACGCGAACGAAGTCACGTACCATACATAGCTAGTGATAAATATAATTTTTAATTTACTCGAGAAGTATTTAAGATTCTGTCAATATCCAGCTATCTCATTAAATTATGGTAATGCGAGAACCACGAGAGACGATCACCGCCGGCTCAAAAATTGTCTGCTACCAACACATCTCTACGGTACTCGAACGAACAACTCCAAGAGGAAAGAAATCCAATTCCGACGTACATGGTATAATCAAAGTTTGTTGGCCAAATGAGTTTCATAACTTAATTTGATATACCTACAGATAGGGCTGTGGTTCACTGGCACTAGGGAGAGAAGCTAAAGCTAAAGATAATAACAATAATATACTCCAAGAAAAACAACAAGAACATCACAAAACATGGAATAGTAGGTACAAGAGGCGGCCTTATCGCTCAATGCAATTTCTTACAGGCAACCTTTGGAAAAGGAAATAATGTTAAAGCTGGTGGAAGTTAGAGGTGAATTAAGTACATCAAACAAACACAGAAATATATACATACACACATACATACATAAACATACATTCAAATACATATAAAATATATAGTTACAGAACAAGAAAAGTAAGTAAGAAAGTAAAACACTGATAGCTTTGCACCGTATTGTTTTTATAGACGCAGAATGATAAAAAAATTTGACAGCTTTTTGTTCTCCTGAAGCTTGTCGTTCTTTAACTGCAATAGTCCTTTTAATCCCTAAACACAATAAAATACATCCTACGGGAATCTTACATTCTTTCGGGAAACAGAAAGTAGTCTACATGCTTTTTCAAACATTTTGACGGGCCCGATGGCGCAGATGGTAGTGGCAGGATCACTGAGTTACTTGTGTGCCTAAGGTCGTGGGTTTGATTCCTCACTCACAAATATTTATGTTTGTTCTGTGTCTGGGTGTTGGAAATATGTATTTAAGTAGTATATTTGTGATTTTTCTGTTGTCTGATGAGTATATGAGATGTTGCGGGAATTTATTTATTTCCTTATATTTAATCGTCGTTTATGCCGTTTTCGTGTGATCGATTGACAAACGTTCACACAAATAACTGTATTGCGATAAAAGAGATAGAACTAGGGATAGGACAGGGACATTATAATCCTATTTTTGATATACGTAGTTAATATATATTTTGATGATAGAAATCGTATGTATTTATTACGTTAATTTATACAAATATGTATGTAACGTTTATCTATTTTGTATATATATGTTGTATGAACCACTATATATATTTTTTCTGTTTCGTGTAATGGTTGACTGGGAGATATTGCCAACTGGCATTAAGTCCGCCGTTTGTACATTCTGTAATATGTTGTGCAATGACGTTAAATAAATTAATAAATAGAAAGTCAAAAATGTGTATTATATTGGTGTTTATGATGCAGTCGTTTTATTTAGTTTGTTTTAGTTAACATAAAAGGAAAGGGGATTTCTTAAAATTAGGACCCGATTAATATAATTATGTTATCATCATTATTGCAGCCAAGAAAAGGGGAAATAGTCTATTATGGCCGCGTTGGACCGGCGTGGTGGTAATCGTAGAGCATAGCTTCGCAACGAGAATGCTTCTGCCCATTCCCACCCTTGAGCTACACTGTTACGGGTGGATATACACCCCTCTGTCGGTTCTCGTGCCTCAGTCGCCTTTTACAACAACTGGTACAGGGGGAGGTACTATTTTTTCTGCCGGCACGTCAAGACTATCTATATATATAAATATAGCTATGTGGTCTATAATAATTTAAACACCACTTTTTTATGTTATTTTATATTTATTAAAGAGCGATGCACCCTGAATTCGTTTAGGTCTATTATTTACAGATGCTGTTTTATCGTGTTAATCTCGTCACGATGCGAGTTTTGTACTGTTTAGATTCACGTTGATAATTTACGTCAAACGTGTGATAGA
Source organism: Heortia vitessoides (assembly GCA_020976665.1). Lineage (NCBI taxonomy): Eukaryota > Metazoa > Arthropoda > Insecta > Lepidoptera > Crambidae > Heortia > Heortia vitessoides. The sequence goes on along the minus strand of JACJUM010002842.1, from coordinate 1,934,537 downwards.
GAGAAAAGTGTTATATTGTTCAAAAGAAGTGAACATTTAAAAATCAAAAACACATTTAACTATTACAATTTTTCTTTCCATAAAATATTTTGTGTCATTATCGTACTAACCATTGGAAGTCCACTACAGGACAAAGCCCGCTCCAAGAAGGTTTTTCCTATTATCCAGTTATTGCGACGGGGTTGCTGTCGATCCCCGCCCTGTGCATTTGAGCAGCATTGTTTCGGATGGATATACCGCCATCTGCCGGTTCTAGTACCGTAGTCGCCTCTTACGACACCTGGTGCAGTGGGAGGTACTATTCTATTCTGCCGGTACCTCACAGCACGGCAAATATTCTGTAAGCCTTAAGAAAAATAAAAAGTAAATGCCTAGTTGGCCAAGTCATTCTCGAAATTAGCGCCAAGAAAAATTTTTCATTATTTTTATAAATACAAGATTATATCATTATATAACGTCTTATAAATACATTTAAAAAACCATTAAGCATTGTTAATATTTATTGCCGATTAATTGTATTAATAATTTTTGAAGATTATTACTAGATACTAAAATTCATTCAATCTAGTAGATTAAATAAATAAATACACACGACATCTTGTACATTAACTTGATTCAGAGATGAGTCGATTAAAACAATTGTGTTACAGACAAAAGAGGAATCTTATAGCTAACACCCAGATTCAGAAAAAACATAAATATTTGTCCTAGGCGCATAAGATAGGATTACTACCATCTGCTGTTTGATTTTTGCTGCCTGATTCGAAAGTTAAGTCCTTGTTGCATGCCCTTGTAACAAATGTGTAAAAAAAATAATCGCTTACTATAGTTCTTCTTTCACTGGAATCAGGTAATTGTGTTTATATTGAATAATATACGACAGTCACTTGACAACTTCACTTTATTGACTTTTGAAAATACTAACAGGAAAATCCTACTTTTTACGATCTCACAGTTGGACGCACTTCGTGTACGCTCTTGGGAGATTTTCTTATTTCGTGTTACATTAATCATGAACCAACAAACTGTGCCTTGAGGTACCGGCAGATTAGAATAGTACCTCCCCATGTACCAGATGTCGTAAGCTTAGATACTAAATTCAAAACGGATGGACAGTAGCATCCCCATTTTGAAAGCTGCGCTCTGCGATTGCCAACACGCTTTTCCAGGGTAGCAATTATGAACAAATATTCTCTTTTTCTTGAGGAGGTCTGTGTCCACTAGTGGACTACCAATGGCTGATATAATGTTGATAATTATTAAGATATGTAAGAGGATTTGAATTAATGATCATCATATCAGCCATTGGAAGTCCACTGGTGGACAAAAGCCTCTTCAAGGAAAGTGGTTTTTGCCAATAATTGCGTGTTTGCAATCACAGAGCGCAGCTTTCAAAATGAGGATGCCACAGCCCATTTTTACCCTGTGCATTGGAGCTACACTGTTGCGAATGGATAAGCCGCGATATGGCGTACCGGTTCTGGTACCTTACGACACCTGGTAAAGAGGTACTCTTCTACTCTGCCGGTATTATTCTATTCTACATCGTAAATAGCGGTGTAGTGTTTTGTTTTTCTCTTATTGACTATATATCAGGAAAAGTATTTTAAAGCCTTGTATTGTTTCTAGTAAGGCAGAGTAGAATAGTACCTCCCTTGTACCGGGTATCGTAATAGGTGACTAATGTAGCAGAACCGACAGATGGCGGTATATCCATCCGAAATAGTGCAGCTTAAATGCACATGGCGGGGATGGGTAGCAGCAACCCCGTCGCGATAGCTGCGCTCTGCAATTGCCAACACGCTTGCCCAGCGCGGCAATTATGGGCAACATACCTTTTTGGGAAGACCCATGTCCAATAGTGAACTTTTAAAGGCTGGTATGGAGATGAATGTTTTTAGTAATATTGAACATTTTCAAACCACCTTCTTGTTTGTATACAAATACGTGTAGACCAAACAATTCGCGCTTACAGATGACCGCGCTGCAACCGAAATTTAATCCATTCCTAATTCAATAGTCGTAAAGATCATTCACTCCTCATTAGCTAACAAAAGCCTCAAATGTCTAGGGTGGGGGGGGGGACGCCATTAGAGGTCCTTGGCGGGGTGCCAATATAAAACTGGACCCGCTTTATTGGTGCCTGAATTTTCACGGGAATTATAGCCGGTTCGACGGAAGATACTATGGTGGAAATGAGTGGAGCGTCTTGTGACAATATTTATTTGCTTACGTAACTTTCTTCAGTGTATTGTTATATAATTTCTTTTGGTTTTAAAATTGATGAAAATCCTGCTTATTTTCTTGACTGCTGCCGGCAGACTAGTTTAAGGTAGGCTTAATGAAATTGTCTGTGTTAGATGACTTTTATGACACTTTAGGTCATCAAGGTCGTCTGTATTACATATAAATATGGATTAAATCACTTCTTTTTTGGAAATATTATTATTATTACTTGTTTTATTATTATTTTATCGACGATTCAAAAGTGCTAGTAATGGGCCTACTTGAATAAATTATATTTGAGTTTGACTTTACATACATAAATAAATACATACATACATACATACATACATGCATACATCATGCCTGTATCCCACCGAGCTAGCGAGATTATGGATCTCCACTTATTACGATCATGGTATATCTCTCTTTCTTCCCGTACCCGTTCATTTATTCTTAGTACTTCTGACCTAGTCTTTCTTTAATATCTCTTCTACTTGGTTAAAATAAGTTCGCCTAAGTCATCCTATACCAACCCTTCCATTCACTTCCGCTCTATAAATTCGTGCAGTCATTCTAGTTTCATTCATACTTTCTACATGTCCAAACCATCTTAACATTCATTTTTCTATTATTGTCACAACATTTGATAGGCCCGTTGGCGCAGATGGTAGTGATCCTATCTTGATCGCTAAAGGTCGTGGGTTTAAATCCCACCCAGATCAAATATAGGTTTGCTCTGTTTCTGGGTATTATATATGTATTTAAGTAGTATATTTGTTATTCCACTGTTGTCTGGCGTCCGTAACACAAAGGCTTTAAGCGACTTACAACGGATTCAGGTCAATGTCACATACATTGAGAGAGAGAGAACATGTGAGAAATGAAAAGAAAAAAAAACATTGTCTTTTACACCAAATAGATCTATTATTACATTACTAGCTGTCCCCGCGACTTAATCCTCGTGGAATAGTTTTTTTTTCGGGAACCATAATTTTCTACCTCTTTTCTACTCTTTACCTTAACTTATATAAACTTTGAATGCCATGTTTCTTTATATCGAATGAATGGCTTGAAAAATAAGTTTCAAGTTTCTAGCTCCAAAAATAACTATACTTTCATACAACTTTTCATCCCCCCTTTCGACCCCTCACAACATTTTTTTCGAATTAAAAAACAATCTATGTCCATTCTCAGGGTCTAAAGATTGTCTGTGCCAAATTTCATCAAAACCTATTTAGAGATTTAAGCGGGAAAGCGTAACAGACAGACAGACAGAGTTACTTTCAGATTTATAATATTAAGTAAAGATTATTTAACCTTTTATTCACTTTAACTAATACAACCCATTAATATTTTTTCTATATTTGTGTCAACGCAGTCTACTCAACGCATTCCCCTGTTTCATTGTTTGAAGTGTAAGTAATTAAAATCGGTAGCAGTGATATTAGTTCTCACCGGGCTAAAGGGTGACGCGCCGGTATCTCGTGAGTGGATGGCAATAGACAACAATTTCTATCGCTAATGTTGTTGCTATCGGTTTCAGAAGGGAACCCTAATTAATTTTATTTGCGGCCCGTGACAGCCGAGGTCCTTTTGATAGACATTCAGAGGTCTTCCATTAATCACATAAACCCAACGATATACATATATATACTTCATTAACTCTTATTTACTTTACAAATTGTATTTATACTTCTGGATCCATTATTTGGTTATTGAAGTGAAAACTTCTTTAGACGCTGGAAATTTCTTGAGATTCAAGAGGAAATCTGCTGCCCATACCTACCCTGTGATTTAAACTGCACTGTTTCGGATGAATATACCGCCGCATGCTTGCCTGGCCGCTATTGGTTCGTTAGTCGACCTTTGCTCTCTGCGTTGAGTCCACGCTACTCTCATTCAAGAAATACATGATTGAAAAAATAAATTAGAAAAAGAAATGCTTTTAGTTGTACTGCTACAATTGAACGCACATCGATTAGAAAAAAAACGTCTTAACGTTAAAAAAATATATACATCACAAACATGACGATAATTATTTAATAAACTCTCGTCTGTGACTTACACGTGAGTCATTGATGCCTAGGGCTTGCGTGACCAGAACTGACGACGCTTATTCAAGAGCGCCTCTTTAGGCGCGGACCTTGACTTTACCAGTGCAATAATAATTAATTCCCACAACATCTCATACATTGACCTGACTCCGTGATAAGTCGCTTTAAGCACTTGTGTTACAGACGCAAGACAACAGAGGAATTACAAATATACTACTTAAATACATATATTTAATACCAAGACACAGAACAAACACAAATATCATCATGAAAATATTTGCAATGGGTGGGAATCAAACCCACGACCTCTGGCGCACAAGATAGGATCACTACCATCTGCGCGATCGGGCCCGTCAATTAAGTCAGGGGTTGGTGGGCAATCAAGACAAAGGTACGTTACTATAAGAGTAATAATAAGGGGGTGGTTGAGGGGGTCCGTCCGTACATAGGACAGTTCGTCCCGTCAGCAATGCTGCTAGTCCCGTCAGTAAGCCCATCCCCTCCCGGTTGCATTAAAGCTACATTGTTTCGCATGGATATACCGTAATCTGTCGATATAAGTACCTAATTCAACTGTTACGACATCTGGGGGAGGTACTATTCTAGTCGCCCGGTACCCTACGGCTGAGTTATATATATTGTTTATAATTTTAAGATGTCTTATACCTTTTAATATTAAATACATGATGAGTACTGGAAATGCGGTTGATCTCTGAACAGCAATTTGTGATAAATTTTAACTGCGCGGGTTATTTCTATTCTATTTTCATTTAGTGATCAAATATAACATCTTGTATTTATGAAATGATTTAGACTGATGTTTCTTTCTGTTCTTTTGTCGAAAAGCAACAAATACCCTTTCACTAATTTTCGCATGACTAGAAATTTATAAAACAAAATCTGTATGACTATCAATAGACGAAATAATTAAATATTCTTTCTAGTTTGGTTAAACAAAGAAAACATATCAGTAAATCCCCATAAAAATATAGATTCTATTGAACTTCTATTGCCATTAATGAAAGTGTACATGCAATACCACCGTGTCACCTGAAATTCCATATGGCGAATTTTCAGCGCGATTCAACCTGAAATCAATAGGAGCCCCTTTGCATACCTAACGCTTCGAACCGATGGGAGGGAACCGAATGTTATATGCTTCCATAAATACTAGGACAGAGATTTGCGAGTGGGTGGAAATGGGATGTTACAGTTATGTCAGCTAAGAGGATCATGTAAAATCCATACAAGGTTTCCTACTAAATTTTCGTGACAACTATCTATATACATAAAAAGAGAAGTTGCCTGTCTGACTGATACATCAACGCAGGTTCTAAACATAAGGGTAATAAACTTGAAATTTTGCATGGGGATTATTTTTACAATGTAGGGAGTACTCAAAAAGCACTTTTTTATTAAAAACATATTATTAAATGTTATCATCATCATACCAGCCATTGGAAGTCCACTGCTGGACATAAGCCTCCCCATGAAAGAGGGAATATTGCCCATAACTGCCGCGCTTGGCAAGTGTGTTGGCAATCGCAGAGCGCAGCTTTCGCGATGGGAATGCTGCCGCCCATCCCACCCAGTGCTTTTGAACTATACTGTTCGGTTCCGGTACCTTAGTCGCCTTACACACGGTCCGCTCTAGTAATTTCACTGCTTTTCTCACCCTTAAAACCGAAAAGCTATTTAAATACTTTCTTTTGGCGGTAGAAATAGGTGATAGTGAGGTATCAGTGTAGATGGCCTTTGTATGAGGTCGAACAAATATAATTAATTATTTAAATCATGACTGAATAAATACGTAAAAACTAATGAAAGGACATCGAATGACCTCTGATTAAAAAAAAAATGTTCGATATTATAGGCTTTACCTTGTTATGGACGATGATAGTTAAAAATCAATTTGTAATCAATTTAACAATATACAATGTTTCGTGCAAATTTGTAGACAGAGATGTATTCAGGTACAATATACATTCGTTCACTATAAACCATGCATCACAGTCACAGAATTCGGTCTAGACTTGATAAATCCTAGGTTTTCTTTTATATTATGAAGTCAGTAAACAAGCATACGATCCGCTTGATGATAATCGTGACCGCAGCCTGTAGACGCTCGTGTCATCACAAAGATATCACTAGCGTGTCGCCAACCATGTTAACTGAAGATATTATGTCATATTTACCTAGAAATTTTCCCTACTCCTTTCATCCTTCAATCCGGAACATAGCAATATGAACACTGCTATTTTCTGGTAGAAGAAGGTGAGAGTGAGGTATCAATGCAAACGAACATTGCAAGAGGTCTACTTCTAGTAAATATAGTTAAATATCTGACTAAAATTTGTATTTTCGCACTTTGAATGGTCCGTAACTATTGAAAAAAAACACGCATTTAATCAATAACAGAAATATAAGAATTTGACGAGCCCAATGCAAGTGATAGCGCGCCCCAATGCGCCAAAGATCGAGATTTCGATCCCCACCCTGGACAAATGTTTGTATGATAAAGGTATTTGTACTGTGGTTGGGCGTTTTTATATGTTTTTAAGTATTATATTTGTTATTCCTCTGTTGTCTCATATCCGTATAACGAGTATTTTAAGGTACTTATCTCAGAGTCAGGTCAATGTTAAAAAGGATACAATAAAAATTACTTAAAACAAGAAAGGAAGTCTGTGGCCGAGTTAATCTTCAAATAAACTAAAATACTAAATAAAAAACCTTTATTATCATCATATTAGCCAAATATCCTATTGCAGGATATATGTCTCCCAAAGAATATTTTATTAGATCAAGTAGATAAACTAGGATATAGTCCGCGTGATAGTAAGCACTGAAGCCTATAGACGCTCGTAATATCACAAGAATATCACTAGCGAGTTGCCAACCTTGTGACATAAAAATATTATGTCACTTTACCCAGTCATTTCACTGCATTTCTCAACCTTCAAACAGCAATACTGTAATACTGATATTTGGCAGTAGGTGAGGTACTAGGGAAACTAATTACGCAGACTGTTAGCTTACCACAACATCTCATACATTGTCCTGATTCAGTGGTAAGTCGCTTAAAGAGCTTGTTTTACGGACGCCAGACAACATAGGAATCACGAATATACTACTTAAATATATATTTTTAACACCCAGACACAGAACAAACACAAATATCATTATATAAATATTTGACATGGGTGGGAATCGAACCCACGACCCTCGGCGTACAAGATAGGATCAATACCATCTCCGCCATCAAATAAACAAGGTCCAAATGATCTCAACATATCTGTCTCTATTGTGCCAAAATCATTTTTAACACCACATCGATCTTTATGTTATGTAGTGTATTTTATAAAGTGGTTTGGCCCAAGCCCGACCCTGGTGGTCACAGTTCATTACCGTCGGAGTCCATTGGCTTGCGACTCAGCCACTTTTGTCATAAAGTTTCGGCTATTTGCTCGCTACACACAAACAACAATGAGATTTTTCAAATTATTATACGTTTTGTGTTTTTTTCTGCTGACGAATTTTGTGGTGAATGTACGTGACGTTATTTAAAATTTGCTTTATCCTTTAGTTTAGTACTATTGTTAGTTCATCACATCAGCCATTGGAAGTCCACTGCTGAACATAGGCCTCCTCCAAAAAGCGGGAAATATTGCCCGTGATTGCCGCACTAAGGAAGCGTGTTAGCAATCGCAGGGTGCAGCTTTCACAATGGGGATACTGCTGCCCATTCGCGCCCGTGTATTTAGCAGTAGCTTAATTGCACAGGACAGCGATGGGCAGCAGGATCTCTGTCGCGTAAGCTGAACTCTGCAATTGCCAACACGCTTGCACAGCGCGGTATTTATGAGCATAAAAACTACTTTTTGGAGAGCCTTATGTCCAGCAGTGGACTTTCAATAACTGGTATGATGATGAAGATGTTGTTAACTAGGACAACGTTTAGTCGGTTTAGCTTTGTATTTATATCCTATCGTTAGATTATAATTAATACAAAAGCTTTTTACTACATCAAAAAATATTAACGTGATAGGTATAGATTCTTCATAGTATTTTGGTTTTATTCAAAAGTTTCAAGGCACCATGTAGAAAAGGTACTAAGATGTGCCAGGCCAGAAGTACCAAGATATAACGAGCGTGTATGTAAGGACTAATGCAAGTAAGGAAAGCAAGAGAGGTATGCCAAGATCGTAACAAGTGGAGATCCATTGTCTCTGCCTATCCCGGTATACAGGCGTGATGTATGTATATATTAACCTATCATATTTATGTTTCCTCTGTTGTCTGATGTTATTAACCATCCGTAAGCCTTGTGACCTTTTGAAAGGGATGTTCACTTCATGTTATAAAGCGCTGCGACACTAGGGATATTGACCTCTTGACATGTTATGCTATTTTACAACAATAGTGAAATTCATAAACACTGCAAAACTGAATTTACTGCAGTACAAAGCACTGTAGATGACACATTCTCGCCGATCCAACTGATAGTACAACTTTAATCAATGCCTCCACCGCTTTACACTGGCACTCCACAACCACAAACAATTCACATACATTCTTTTTATCATCATACCAGCCATTAGAAGTCCACTGCTGGACATAAGTTTCTCCAAGAAAGGAGGTGTTTTGCCCATAATTGCCGCGCAGGGCAACGAGTGTTGGCAATCGCAGAGCGCAGCTATCACGATGGGAATGCTGCTCTAGATACCCACCCTGTGCATTTGAGCTGTTTCGTGTGAAAATACCGCCATCTGTCGGTTCTGGTATCTTAATCATCTCCTGCTACCGTGGGTGGTACTTCTATTCTGCCGGTAGCTCACGGCACCGGCATTCCTTTGATAGTGCAGTTTATTGTGTTCACCCGCGAACGCGTGCAGTCACTGCCCCTCGAGCGATAACCGACAGCAATAGTGCGGCTGGGCTCACTCTATCTTCCACTTTTGCAAGCACAACTCAACTGTCACCCATGATGGCCGTCACTGCAGGGTACGCAGACACAACCGAGATAAGAATCGCTCATTAATGACCGGTGTCCCCCCAGGTGCTAAAATTGACGTTTGATTAGGAATTAGTTTTTCCGAAAAAAAAAAGTAGGAAGACAGTAAATTTTTATAGCAAAAGGTTTAACACTTACCTGTGATATGGTCATCTATTTAAAACAATTCTGGGGCGAAAAATTACGTATTTCTAAGATCAAGCTTAATTTCACATCAGAGATTTATAGTTTTACTTATATTTAGTTATCATTAACATATCAGCCATAGGTAGTTCAATAATAGACCTTTATATGAGGTAGACCTTATATAAAGGTCGTCTATATTGGTACCTCATACTTACATATTTCTACCGCCGAACAGCAGAATTCGCATTCCAGTTTGAAAGGAAAGAGAGGCAGTGAATTTGTTAGGTAATGTGACTTAATATCTTCAAGTCATACCGTTGGCAACGCATTAGTGATATCATTGTGATAATACGAGTATCTATAGCCTACGGTGACACTTCCTATTGGGCGGGCGGTTTGCTTGTTTGTCAACTGAAATATATAAAAAAATAGGCACTAATCCTTCATCTAGCGTGATCTTGTTTTTCGGGTCTGTCTGGGCATATCCTAAAGAAGTATAATGAATAGTTATGTAAATTGACTGTAGAATTTTATGGCAAAAATAGAAATTATCGGGGCGTGGAAAAAAAAACTTTCATGGACGTTTTGATACAGTAGTAGTTCCAAAGTTTTGGTAATAGACTTCTGTAAACAAATTGAGACAAATAAAAAAAATATCAATATAGATTTATAAGTGTATATAGTAAGTTAAAGTGGCAGTGGGCAGGGTATTTGATGCGCAGAACCGATGGCCGATGGAGTCGTAAGGTTCTAGAATGGAGACCACGTACCGGCAAGCGCAGCGAAGGGTGTTCACCCGCAAGGTGGATAGATGATCAGACTAAAACCGCAGGATTGCGCTGGACACAGGCCGCATACAACCGGTCCTATTGGAGATTACTTGGGGAGGCCTATGTCCAGCAGTGGACGTCTTATGACTGATAAGATGATGGATTTATGGGTATCCAACTGTTCAGATCTAGATGAATTTTAGCACCTTCCCTCCCGATGATATAACTGCGAAAATCGCAGCCCTTCCTCGCCCTCTTACTGGCACAACACAATCACTTACACTCCACATGCACTCGTACAACAGAGCAGTACACCGCGTTCGCCGGCGAACGCGTGAAGTCCCTGCCCCTACGAGCGATAACCGACAGCCCTAGGGCTGTTGGGCTCAATCTGTCCGTCCTCTTTTGCTACAATTCATAGTAAATTCAACCCCAACGACGGCGGCCAAGCCTAGGTCGAGCCTCTAGAGGTGCCCTCGGACGCGCCGTCGGTCCCGCTCAAATCTCGCGAGCCATTGCGGGCGCGACCGCGCTAAACGCGCGGTCGTGGCCGCGGGGCACGCAGGATGAATACGGGCATCGGTCCTCTTATCTATGAGAGGCCCCGCCCTCTTTTTTCGGTGGCGCTGGAATTGACGCCTGAGTCGTCCAGCACTAGGTTCGTCCGAAAAAAAAACAAAAACAAAAGAATTTTAGCACGAGGAATAAAGATAGTATAGAGTAACACATTGGCTACTTTTTATCCCGAAAAAATGTTCCCGTGGGATAGACCTGGTTTTTCATTTTTCTCTGTGCAATCAGCACGATTTTTTGCACACATACCCTGTTCGAGAGCATCATATAATTTTTCTCCCAATAAAAGATAAGAGTTCCTCGGGAATGCGGGCCTTTGGTGCAGATGGTTTTATGCGCCAAAGGTCGTGGGTTCGATCCTCACCTAGGACAAATATTTATATGATGAAATTTATGTTTGTTCTGTGTCTGGGTATAAAATATATGGATTTAAGTAGAATATTTGTGATTCATATGTTGTCTGATGTTTAAAGCGACTTTTCACGGAATCAGTTCAATGTATGAAATGCTGTGGGTATAAAAAAAATGCGATGAAGTTCTCGCAACGAAAATCGTGATTAAACGGCTAATACTGCTTATTCTCCAAGATAACCATGAGAACCATGTACTCATATTGCCTTTTTTAAAAAAATAGCATGTTGAACATACATACATCACGCCTGTGACCTGTCAGGTTAGGCATAGACTATGGCTGCTTGCCACGATTTTAGCATACCTTCCTGTCTTTTTTTACTCGCATTAGTCATTTCATACACGCTCGTTTGTTCTAGGTATCTCTGACCTGGCCCTTCTTTAAATGCTTTCTACCGGGTAAAGGTAACTTTTAAATAATTATTAACTTTTACGATTGCAGAAGAAGTTTAAGTTAAAACTGATAAGAGCCACTAAATGCAGTATCCCTGAAGATAAGAAGGATCCCGCCCCGCCGACTTACACGGACATTTCCACGAGGAAGGTGAACCGGGAGGTCTCCCTCATCAACGCCAACTTTTCCATCACCAAGAAATATGGCCCTGTGGTGGTATGATTATTACTCCCCCAATAATAATGTTAGCCGTGAGGTACCGAGGAGGTAGGAGGTAGGTAGAGTACAATTGAACCTCCCTCTGTACCAGGTGTCGTAAAAGGTGACGGTAATGTACCAGGACTGACCGATGCTGGTATATCCATCCGAGACAATGTAGCTCAAATGCACAGGGTGGGGATTCGCAGCAGCATCCCCGTCGTGAAAGCTGCGCTCTGTAATTGTCAACACAATTGCCCAGCGCGGCAATTATGGGCAAAATTCTCCTTATTTTTGGGGAGGCCTATGTCCAGCAGTGGACATCTAATGGCTGAAATGATAATGATAATAATGTTAAAAATTATAGGACTTGGGACATTTGATATCTGTTGCTGTGTTATGTGTTGTACTGTGCGCAGTTTGATCCAACTTGAGAGATAGGGTAGTTAATACCTCAATTTGTAGTCGCAATATGTTTTTCATGACATACATATAAGCGTAGAAAAGATAGGACAACGTCTTTTATTTTAGACTAAGGCGACTAACAAAAATACAGTGCGCGTGATAGTAAGCGACACTGCAGCCTATAGACGCTCTTTTTTTTTGGACGAAACTATTGCTGGACTACTCAAACGTCAATTCCAGCGCCACCAAAAAAGAGGGCGGGGCCTCTCATAGATGAGAGGTCCGATGCCCGTATTTATCCTGCGTGCCCCGCGGCCGCGATTGGAGCGGGGATATAGACGCTCGTAATATCACAAGGATATCACTGGCGCGTTGTCAACCTTGTGACTTGCAGATATTATGTCACATTACACTGTTATTTTACAGCCTCTTTTACCCTTCAAACCGGAACACAGTAATACAAACACAGCGAACTGGTAGAAACAGATGAGAGTGAGGCACTAATACAGACGGTCTTTGTATGTGTGTTACCTCATGTAATGACTGCCGGGTTAGCTAGTATCAATGTATAATGACTTCCAGTTTGGAGGTCGAGGGTATCAGCTAAAGGACAATGCAGCCAGGGACCTCATCTTCAAACTGGAGAAGATCAGCTGCCACAACCCCATCTCCTTCCAAATCATTAGAATGGCAAACCTGAAGTTTGATAAGAACTGCTTTTTTGAAGTTGTAAGTATATTTGAGTAAGACTTAGTAAGGTTTTAATAGATCTTCCCGGCACTCTAGATTTGAGTTAACGAGCTTGATGGGGCAGATGGTCATCCTATCTTGTGTGCCAAAAGTGGTGGGTTCGATCCCCAACCAAGGTAAATATCTATATGATAATATTTTTTGCCGTGAGGTACCAGTAAAGTAGAATAGTACCTCCCTCTGTACTAGGTGACGTGAGAGGCGACTAAGATACCTGAACGCACAGATGGTGGTAATTACAAATTTGTTTTCTGCGATTGCCAACATGCTTGCCCAGAGTGGCAATTATGGGAGACCCATTTCTCAAAGAGGCCTATGTCCAACAGTGAACTTTCAATGACGGATATGATGATTTGTATTTTTTCTGTGTCTGGGTGTTGAATACATTTATTTAAGTATTATATTTATAATTCCTCTGTTGTCTGATGTCCGTTACACAAGTGCTTGAAGCACAAGAATTCATCTTCCCTTTGCTGGGGAACTGCGCTGCATGTCGAAGTCCTAACTGATACCAAATACAAGTTCCAATTGTTGTAATATATGCATGTATATATATACGTAAAATATATTTTTCTTAGTTTAAAATTTTCTGCACATTCGCGCGTCTAATGTCATTCAATTTTATCTGTGGTTAAATAATTATAACCTATATTAAATGTCGTTTCTTTTCTTACAGAGAAACTTAATATATATATGTAATCTTTAATATAATATTCAACATTTTCAATGCTCAAAACTAATAAAATAATAAATTTAAATCATCGTCATCATATAAGCCATAAAAATCCACTATTGAACATAGGCCTACCCATGATACAGGAATTTGTGCCAACAATTACCGTGCTGGGCAGACGTGGTGGCAATCGCAGAGAACAAATTTGCGAGGAGAATGCTGCACCCCGGATTTATAGTTTCGGATAGATACACTGCCATCTATCGGTTCCGGTACCTAAATCGCCTCTTACCTGGCTCAGAGGGTATTACTTTATTCAGTGGTCATTATTTTAGGGTAATTACCGAATTGTGGACTTAAATATTCAGAACATCGAATGGGTGTTGACGAAGTCTGCACTGGCTTCCGGAAAGTAAGTACTATTAAATCTATTTTTGTATATTTCGTGTGACGCAGTCATAATGCCTTAATTTTTCGGAAAGTAGGACGCGGGCAACTGTAAAGTTACTAGGTAATGTGACATCATATCCTGAGGATTGGCGATGCACAAGTCTAGCTAGCTATGGGTTAAGGTTGTTCCTAAAAATTTAAAATGGCAGCTAGAGATGTATGACTTAATTTAAGTCTCAAGATTGCTGATATTGTCTAAAATCACGTTGACTCAAAATCTACATGTTTGGCGCTTTCTGTTTAGAAGGTTATATTTTCTATTAAAGTGATATTGTTGTGTGAGTTTTTGACTGAGGTATATTTTCGGATTGAGTTAATATTTTTCCGCAAATATCGTGATCTCTGTTCATAAAAAAAATCGACGTTGTTCACGCAATTGTTCTCAAGATCAGTAGTAGTGAACTAATGCACTAAAAAATGGCAATAGATAAAAAAATAATCTTCTTATTTTATATATTTTAGGTATAAATACTCTTTATTGATATAATTAGTAAACACGAATATAGGTACTTTCATGGTTTTGTTATTTATATGAACGGAATGAACTTCTAATTGGTTGCACCGATTCCAATCAATGTTTGCTTACTGTCTACAGCATCCAACTTTAAGCAGGAATAAGTCCGTCGGGTGTAAATTTATAAGTCTACTATGCCGTGGGGGCAGAACAGAATAGTACCTCCCTCTGTACAGGTATCGTAAGAGGCGACTTAGTTATGGCGTTACATATGGTGATATATCGATCTAAAGCAGTGTAGATCGAATTTACAGGACGAGGCAACAGCATCTCCACTGCGAAAGTTACGCTCAGCAATTGACAACACCCTTGCCCAGCGGGGCATTTATGGACGTAATTCCCCCTATCTTTGAAGGCCCATGTCCAACAGTGGACTTCCAATGGCTGATATAATGATTATTTATTTATTTATTATTGGTTATTTAAATGTATTTTTTTATTAGTTGTTTAAATATTACTTAATAAAACAAAGGATAAAAATGTTTGTCTTATTTTTCAGGTACGCCTACGAGCTAGATTTTTCGTATCCCAAAGGAATAACTTCATGTATCTATATTATATGCGAATTGAAATTTCTGTAAGTGTGTCATACAACTACATTGTATTGACTAATAAATAAATGGCAATGAATGTATGTTTATTTATAAATCAACTCTTGATTTCTTTACATATAAATAAACTTTATACAAAAAAAATATAATAATGTTTCAAACTTAAAAAAAAATTTAAAATGTCCCCTTGTCGTAAATTTTATCCCCACCCAGAACGAATAGTTTTACGAGCAATATTTTTGTTTTAAATTTGTATTCAAGTATTACATTTGTGATTTCTCTGTTGTCTAACATCCGTAATGCCTAACACAAATGCTTTAAGCGACATATTTTCGAGTCAAGTCAAGGCATGACATGTTGTGTAAGAATTCATTTAAACCTATAATAAATAATAAGTGTTAAAACACTTTTACAAGCTTCTAACCCTTATAGATTAAGTCATACGTCAAAATGTCAGTCAGTCAATCAGCTTCTTTTAAACCTTCTGTTTAATCGGTCTTCATCTCTTTACCTTACAGATCTTTTTCTACCATAACCGACGAGACTGTACCAAAAGTCGAGGGTTTGATTCGGTTCAATTTTATATGTTTAAGTATTATATTCTTTAAGCTACTTATCCTGGAGATAGACCAACGTATAAGATGTCGAGTGAATTAAATGAGTCCCCTAAATAATGACAAATTCGGTATATCCTTTTTGATCTAACATAATCTTCCTGGAAAAGCAACGGCCAGTTCTGAATAAATCTTTGGAAACATCTTGAGTACAATTAACGCGGCGTAAATTGCCGATATATAACTTTAGTGACTCCGGCGAAGAGGTTAATTTACCCCAATTTATTGGCCTCCAATTGTGAATATATTAGAGGTA
Source organism: Heortia vitessoides (assembly GCA_020976665.1). Classification (NCBI taxonomy): domain Eukaryota; kingdom Metazoa; phylum Arthropoda; class Insecta; order Lepidoptera; family Crambidae; genus Heortia; species Heortia vitessoides. Next base: position 1,918,558 of record JACJUM010002842.1, on the reverse strand, counting down.
GAGAAAAGTGTAGGATTTATGTACTGCGGTCGCCTCGGTCTATTAGGCCGGGAGTTGGCTGGAGGCAACAATGAACAATATTTTCATTACGCTACTTCTTACCTATTTTTTTATCTAACATTTACAACACTTGTTTATACACATAAAATAAAATTATATATATAAGTATATACCTAAGACAATAAATTGTAATTTAATCTCAGAAGTGAAATAGAACTCCAATTTGTTTCTCTATAAATAAAAATAGCAATTTTATTTGAGTACATCGAGAAGATATCCTCAAATATATTTAAACAAATAACCAAAAATCTTACCTGTTAATAAAGAAACGACAATTAAAGTTTATAATTATCACCTCACGATTTATACAACTTAATATTAATTAATTAAACAAAAAGAAAATTATAATAACATTTCATATACAGAACATATTTGTCTTTGACAATGACAGCTAGATTGATGCGACACGCGAACTGTGTGCGCGCATATACAGATTAAAGAAATACATTTCTTTACATATATATATTTATATACATTCAATAAATTACTTTTTGACGGCTTTCAAACACGGTCTGTTATTCGATGGCTAACCGAAACGTCGAACAAAACATATAATAAGTTCAATAATTCGCGTTTTAAAGCCGTTAATAGAGTAGTTTTATTATACCTGAGTATGCAACGGGAGTCGTGAGGTACCGGCAGAAAAGAATAGTACCTCCCCTTACCAGGTGTCGGTATATAGGTGGCTAAGGTACCAGAACCGACAGATGGCGGTATATTCATCCAAAACATTGCAGCTCAAAAGCACATGGCGGGGATGGGCAGCTGCATCCCCGTCGCGAAAGCTGCGCTCTGCGATTTCGAACACGCTTGTCCAGCGCGGCAATTATGGGCAACATTCCCCTCTTTTTTGAGGAGGCCTATCAGTGTATTTTCAATGGCTGGTATGATGCTGGTATGATGATGAAATGAGTCTGGATAAAACTTGGCACATACATTATTGGTAGTCTGAAAGAAAACTAGGACTACTCTGTATCCCGAAAAAATCTATCTTGAGATAAATCTTTCTTGTATTTTATATAGAATCCTCACGACTTTTTGCACAATTTAACTGTAAGGGAGTAGCATAGAATTCTTCTAGGGATGACAAAAGTTCCTCATCATGTCAGCCATTGGAGTCCTTTTTTGGACATAGACCTACCCAAGAAAGAGGCAATTTTCCCCATAATGGCCGCGCTTGGCAAGAGTGTTGGCAATCGCAGAGCGTAGCTTCACGACGGGGATGCTGCTGCCATTCCCCGCCTTGTGCATTTGAGCTACATTGTCACGGATGGACATACCGCTATCTGTTGGTTCTAATACCACAGAGATAGGTCTTGCGAACAAAGTCGCGGGCTAAAAGTTAAATGGGGATCGAATAAGTAAATGACACATTTTTATGGGTACCTTTTGCAATACATAATTAATCATTTTAAACAAGCAGTTGTCACTACACCTTCATCATTGTCATAGAATCCACAGACCATCCACGGCTAGACAAAAACCTCCCCAAGAAAGAGGGAAATTTGTGATCTGACTTGGCCCGTCTTTAATACCTCTTTTATCTTGTTAAGATATGCTCGCCGTGGTTGTCTTATACCAACTCTTCAATTCTCTTCCGTTATATATATTTGTGCAGTCATTCTACTTTCATCCATCCTTTCTACATGTCAAAGCCATCTTAATTCTTTTCTCTATTGTTGTCACATCATTTTTTACATGACATTAATTTTTTATCAGACTATTCTTTAATCTATCTCTCAAAATCACATCACTCATTGTTTGAAGGGCTCTCATTTCAACAGCATTTATTCTTACCTTTACCTTTACCTTAGCATACCTTTTCTTAAGAATATGCTAAATATAAGAATACAAAATGTCTGACTAATATATATTCCTAGCCGGCTCCCAGAGTACAATTCCAAACGGAGCCGGTTGCGGCCGGTTTTATCCGGTTGCCGCGTCTCCAGCCCAAAATGGCCGCCGAATTTAGTCCGCTTTGTGGTGGAATCCGCCACAACTAGAGTTTAGTTCTTTAATAGCTGGTACCTTTTGTAAGAGGAACATTTTGGAGCGTTCGTAAAAGGTTTATGGTTTTCTTTAATTCTAACAAGCTTGTGTTAAAAAACTGGTTGGTGCATTTTTTCGTAATATTAAAATATTATATAAATAGTGCAAATTAATTTAAATAAATGATTAGAAAACAAATATATGCATATTTTATGCTTATTTTAAAAAGCCGTTTTTTGCCCGTTTTCGCCACATTTTTGATTAATGCTCCGCTTCTGTCTACTGTAGCGTTATGTTATACAGCGTAACTTACTCCTTATTACATAAGCTACGTGCCAGTGAAAGTTACGTCCAAATCGGTCCATCCGTTCCAGAGATTAGTCAGACCAAACAGACAGACAGACAAACGAAAAGTGTAATGAATTATATTTTGTTATGCCTACTGTATATACATTCATATGCATGCAGTAGAAAGTGATTTTTTTTAATATTACAACAGACACTCCAATTTTATTTATAGGTATGTATAGATGATATTTAGCTATCAATAAATGGATTGATATCAGAATAGTTTATTGTAAATGCTGGTCATTACTGTATTGCGCGCAGAAATTAGTGTGATGAGAAGGGACGAGAAAAATATTTACATATAAAAAAGAAATGTCGTCATCATCATACCAGCCATTAAAGTCCACTGTTGGACATAGGCCTCCCCAAGAAAGGGGGTTTGTTGCCTATAATTGCCGCGCTGGGCAAGCTTGTTGGCAATTGCAGAGCGCAGCTTTGGCGACGGGGAAGCTGCTGCCCATCCCCGCCCAGTATATTTGAGCTAACTTTTTTGCATGGATATACCGCCATCTATCGGTTCTGGTACCTAAGTCGCCTTTTACGACACTTAGTACAGGGGGAGGTACTATTTTACTCTGGCGGTATCTTACGGCTAAAAAGAAATGTATATACACCCAAAGCAATAAATCCGAATATTATATATATTATCCTTACATTATTTATAATGTCTACTCAATTTAGAAAAAAAAAATGGTACTGGTAAATATGTGTCATTGCAATCACAATGCCAAAACACTATTTCAAAAAGAGTGTGTGTCAACTAACACCAAACGGTGGTTAGGTTAAATTAGAAATGCGGCCAGTGAGAAATATTTTAATTATCATCATCATTTCAGCTATAAAAAGGTTACTGTTGGACATAGGCCTCCCCAAAAAAGAAAGATTTTTTTCCATAATTGCCACTGGGCAGGCGAGGTGGTAATCGCAGAACGCAACTTCGCGACGAGGATGCTGCTGCCCATACTTATAATGTAGTATTTTAGCTGCGCTGTTTCCGACGGATACACCGCCATCTATCGGATCCGGTACCTCAGTCGCCTCTTACGGCACATAGTACAGTGAGAGGTACTATTCTACTCACAGGGCTTAAAATAATAATTCTTTTTATTCAAGTAGATTGGCACAGGCAGGAAGAAATCTGAGACATAATACAATAAATAAATCCCATTTCCTGCGAATCCATCTTGAGTGAAAATCCGCCATTTTGAAACTGAGGCAGTATTATCCGGTTGCAACTGGATTTAGTCTAAAAATGCAGACCGGCATTTATTTTTATTTCTAACCAGTAAATCGCTTTCACTAGTAGATAAACTCCAATTTTGCTAACAATTTAAGTAAAAAAAGCAATGAAGTTACTTTGCCTTCCAATTGCTACTTATTAGGACAGAAATTAAATTACACAAAATTACATGGAAATAATTATGAAATTGAATCTTGTCTCCTCTCTGTAGATCACGATTAGGCCATAATTCTCCATAAATATATTTAACACCCAGATACAGAACCAACATAAATATCCTCAAATAACTATTTGTCGCAAGACAAGATCACCAACATCTACGCCGATATATTTACATTGAAACAATATTTAATTTAACCAGAGAAGCATGGTCAATACAATTTTCTATTAAATATTCAAGTTAAAAAATAGTTAGTCTTATATTTCTAAGTTGTATTAAATTGATTACCAAGTAACACACAGGAGTGTTAATGTGTTCTATATATTGCATCTTGGAATTACTTCGGACTTAAGTTCTGCGCACAAACGTTATATGCGTAGCCTCGTGCAGCGCTTTTATAACTGCCTGAAATAACATTCCAAACAACAATGCTCGCTTTACTGTATTTCGGTTAAGAGGTTGAGAGAAACGATGAAGTTTCTGGGTACTTTATACGTCGGGATTTGGAAGAATAGAACAGTACCTTTCCCAACGCCAGGCGTCGTAACAGATATTGAGGAACGGGAAACAGACGGTATGTCTTAAATGCAATGGAACGGGTATGGGCAGCATCTTCATCGTGAAGCAACGCGATTGCACCACGCCTGCCCAGTGTAGCTGTTATAAGGCAAAGGTCCGAAATGCTGGTGGATCACTGGAGGCTGATATAATGATGATGACTAAATATCCTAAGCTCGCAGGATTCGCGATATAGGATATAGTTAAGAGCCCAATGGTGCAGAGGGTCATGGATTTGATCCTCAAGACAAATATTGATTTCAAAAATATTTGTATTAGTTCTGTGTCTGGAAATTGAATAAGTGTTTAAGAAATATAATTTCTGATTTCCGTAATACAAGTGCTATTGTCTGATATCCGTAATACAAGTGCTTTCGCTTTAGTGACTTATTTCAAAGTCTGGTCAATGGAAGAGATGTTGTGTGAAATTAAAAAAAAATAGAGAGGCTAAAAAGTTAATAACAAGAACAATTTCAATACCAAACAAAACAGAAACTGCAGCTTCGAGAAGCAGTCACAGACGTAAAAATAAAACAACATTTACCCCCTAAGACCATTTTTTACATCTGCAAATAAATCTCAAAAAAGCTAACCATTTGTAGGCAAATCTTGAGACTTGGTTTATCCTCTTGTCGGGTCTTAAGACCAAAATGGCGGAATAATCTAGTTCTCTGCGGTGAGCTGGGAATTTTATTCTAGGTCTTACTGTCTGCTAGTATCTGTGATAAAAACTGTTGAATGTTGTTACAGGGATAAGGTAAATTTTAAAATGCATCGTGGTGACGTTATTTTGATATAAAATAGACACAAAAATATATAGAAAATAGCCTTTTTTGTAACACTCTAATATAAAATACACATTGATAAAAGAACTACATATATTTTACCAATGTTTAAAAAATATATATCAATATAAATATCTGGACAATTTTACCGTGAGGTACCGGCAGAGTAGAATAGTTCCTCCACCTAGTCGTAAGAGGTGTCTGAGGTACCGGAACCGGCAGATTGCGGTGTATCCAACCATGCGTGAGACGAAGCATTCCCGTCGTGAGGCTACGCTCTGCTAATACGCTTGCCCATCGCGGCAATTATGGGCAAACACTCACAATATTCTTTCCAGCTTGCATGACACGTATGAAATTCCGTGATTTAGTTTTGTATTTGTCGCTAATGTACATAAAGAACTTTCTAGATCTACTGATCATGTATATTATAGCGTAATGGATTAAACAAATCATTCAATGGCGGCACGTTTGCCTAACAGCTTGTTATGATTATTAGCTTTGTTGATTTTGGCATGTTTGATCCCGGAAAAGCTCCTTAGGGACGCATAATATAGTGAGGTTTACGAGGACGAATACGCGGTTACAAAACAATTAATTCAACACTAGGATTTTCCAGCGCTTTCGCCCGCGTACATTTCCCATAAAACAGTACTCTCTCAGAGATGAGAAATACTATCCGTACTAAGAAAGTGTATATGTGTGTCTGTTTCACCATCATCATCATACTAGCCATTGGAAGTCCACTGCATAGACATCTCTAAGAAGGTTATTTGCCTATAATTGCTTTGCTGGGCGTGTTGGCAATCGTAGAGCGCAGCTATCGCGACGGGGATGCTGCTGCCCATCCGCGCTCTGTGCATTTGAGATACATATTCGCTATATATTTTTTCGGATATATATATACACATGACAAACAAATATTTATTTAATGAAATTTTATTTTCATACCACCTCTTCAAATATTTCTTGATTAGATTAATAGTTAATTAAATAGTATTTTATTGGTTATTTCTCTTAATTTGTTTTATATACCTACTAGTTAAGCGTATGCATATAATGAAGCTCCTATAATCCCCCATTAATTTTAGTTCCCCGCGTTTCCGCTCCTTCATACGTCAAAGTATAATCTGTGGTGACAGCGCTTCGCATCATGATCATTCTAGTATTTGACATATAGAAAGAAAATTGTCTCTGCTTGTATAAAAGCACATTTTATTTCTTATTGTAAAAAATATTATTTGAAGCAGTAGCTTTTAATGTTATTTCTCTTTACAGAGCAACAATTAAACTGCTTGTTTCAATAAACAACATATTACATACATACATTTCGACAATTCCTTTATCTATATAGATTCTAATAAACCTTTCAAAAACTAGCTATTTATGTCCTCGTAAACTTTCCCACGACAAATTTTCAACGATACTTCTCCTAAGGGTCAAAGTTCAAGATTGGGGTCAAGCGTGAACCCTCAAAACGGATCGGCCTTTTAAAGGGCCATTACTAAAAAAAATAGGTGAAGGGTGTATTCTTAAGTTATGAAATGGATATGTTATATTTTTTAGATTATTTTCTTATTTGTGTAAGGGCAACTCTTGGTTAGAGTGGAGAGTTTTAAGAAGGGCTTTTTGTTTTTTGAGACGAGATTGTTTTCGAGTTTTACTTAGAGATTTTTTTTAACTAAATCTTATTTAACTCATATATACCTGACTCCATGGTACTCCATAAAATACAGATATTTAACACCCAGACACAGAACAAACAGAAATCTGTACTAATATCATAAAGCTTGTTTGTTTGTTTGTTTTAACCGCGCTAATCTTAGGATCTCCTGGTCCGATTTGAATAATTCTTATTATATTGGATAGTCCATTTATAGAATAAGGCAATAGGTTATATAACATTACGCTGAGACTAATAGGAGCGAAGCGTCGGTGACAAATGTTGCAAAAACGGGGAAAATTATTCACATTTGTGGTCTTTCGTCGCATGCGCTGCATAAACGGTTTAAGTTATTGAAAAACTATGTGGCCATTATAATGTGCAAGTAGGCCGCGCGGCGGCGGGTGAGGGGGAGGTGGGCCTCGCCCAACCGCCGTGCTTGCCACTACCACTTGCGAGTGTATCTTTGCGAGGTACCATACCGCGCGGCTCAGACGCGTGGTCGGCTTCCTACGGAACGGTTGAATAGCGTGCTTTTATTTTAAACAAAAGTAAAAATATAATTTATGCCGAAGTACATTGACCCATTATTTTAAAAACATTATTTTTTCAAATATTATTTAAAAAAAATCTTTCCTACAACCACGCGGACGAAGCCGCGGGCACAGCTAGTATCATCATATAAATATTTGGTAGGAATCGAACCAACGACCCCTGGATAAGATAAGAAGATATAGATAGATAACTATAAAGTTTGGTTTCATTTGCAGGCCTTTGTAGTCAATGATTACAAATAGACAATTATGTTAAAATAATTGTAAAGGCAAACTATCCTTGAAACAGAAAACCTATCAAATAGTTTAGTATTTAATAGAAGGGAAGGACTTATAATGTCCTTTCTTCTCTTGTCACTGAATAACTATCATAACCATTTAGGTAGACCTTTACAAAGGTCACCTGCATTGGTACCTCACTCCACCTATTTCTACCGCTAAATATCAGTGTTCGCATTGCTGTGTCCCAGTTTTGAAGGGTGAGAGAGGCAGCGTTATTACGTGGTAATGTGCGAAATATATCAAAATCACCAGGTTGGCAACGCGCTAGAGATACCCTTCTGGTACTACGAACGACTCTAGGCTGTAGATTGCATGCTAGTTTTTCAACCTCGTTTTGTGTATGTAGTTGTGTTTACGAAGGATAGTTAAGAGCGTGAAAAGCTTATAAACAATCCTACCACCGTCCCATAGCCATACCAGTGGGGACCTCCCAGACTTTGTGAAATTCACTCGTGGGGCACAGAAACGGCAGCGAGGCACCAACCTTCAAAATAACTTTCTGTGCTCCTTTATTGGGTGTATCTAAGCGGCTTCGCCCCATGTCGATGATGATACGCAATAACTCAAGATTGATTGAAAATCTTAAAGAACTTGTCAAGCTATCTTGTCACTCACTGATATCAGATAACAGAGGAATCACAAATATAACACTTTATCATATATAAACAACACCCAGACATAGAACGAATACATTAAATTTTCATTACATGAATTTTTGTCCTGTGTGGGGATGGAAGCAACGACCCTTCGCGCATAAGACAGGAGAATCTTTTGCTATCGGACCCGTCAATAATTGGGGCTACAGATACTTATGTATACAATTATAGTATTACCTAACCGATGCGTTTGTCGCTTAGGGGTTGGTATTGAAAAAGTACCAGTGCATTGTAGTGTTCGCCCGCTGGTGTTTTTCTCTCGCTAGAATATTCCATCCCTTTGTGCTCGCTCGGATTAAAGACCGATTGTAACTTGAGCTCTCTCAAAGAAGGCTTTCCATGTACAAAATAGTTTATTCTCGTGGACTGATGTTGGTATTGAAAAATAAGTTTATCAGTGAACGCTATCGTTGTGAACATATCATTAAACATTTTCATTAATATATAAAAAAATATTTTTTTTTACTAGCTCAGGTCGACAAACAAACATACAGTCCGCCTGATAGTAAGCAAATTAAAAGTCAAATGTATTTTATTCAAGTATTCCCATTACAAGTATTTTTAAATCGTCAATAAATTAAATAATAAAAATATAAGTAATAATAGTAACATGAATATTTCCAATAAGTAAGTGATTTTAAGCATTTTATATATAACACAGATGACCCTGATGACCTAAAGGATCATAAAAGTAATCAACACAGATAATTTCAGTAGGCATACCTAACTAGTCTACTGGCATCAGACGAGCGGTAAAACTAAGTTTGCTTCAGATTCATTACTAGACCTATTAGAAAGGAATTTGTAAGCGTAACTGCAGCCTATAGGTGCTCGTAATATGACAAAGATAGCACTAGCGCGTTGCCAACCTTGTGACTTGAAGATATTATGTCACATTACCCAGTAATTTCACTACCTGTTTAACCCTTTAAACTAGAACACAGCAATGCGACCACTGCTTTTGGCGATAGAAATAGATTAAAGTGAGGTACCAATGCAGAAGATTTTTCTATGAAGCCGTAATCGTGTAAAATTTAAATATACATTAAAAAGTCGGAATATTAGAATGGTACCTCCCGCAGTACCAGGTATCGTAGGCTTCTAGGGTGAGGAGGAACACAACCGCCACATCTGAAACATAAAACGCAAAAGGATGGGGGTGCATTCTTTGAACGTTTTTTGGGAAATGTAAAACTAGAAGTGAACACGTGTAACGTAACTCTGTCTGTCTGTCTGTATGTTAGGCTTTCCCGCTTATACCTCTAGACCGATTTTGATGAAATTTAGCACAGACCCTGAGAAAGGCCATAGGCTATTTTTTAATTCGAAAAAAGGGTTGTGAGGGGTCGAAAGGGGGGATGAAAAGTTGTATAGAAGTATCGCTATTTTTGGAGCTAGAAACTTGAAACTTATTTTTTTATTTTCAAGCCTTTGATTCGATATAAATAAACATGACATTCAAAGTTTATATAAGTTAAGGTAAAGAGGTATGGTACGCAAAAAAAAACTATTCCACGCGGACGAAGTCGCGGGCGCAGCTAGTTGTGAATAAAATATATGGCTGGTCCTATGGTAGCACGTGGTCTCGAACTCGATCCTGGCGCGTTCGTAAAAGCAATGAGGAGATCAGAAATCAAAACAAGTGGATGTTTCGGATGGATATACCGCCATTATGGCGGTATATCCATCCGAAACATTGTAGCCTTAATGCACAGGGCGGGGATGGAAAATGGGCAAAACTTCCCGTTACTTGGGGAGGCCTATTTCCAGCAGTGGATTTCCAATAGTTGATATGGTGATTGTGAGTGTTGAAATCAATGTTAGAACATATTAAAAAGCAATTTTCTTTTACAAACCAGATAGAAAGTTCATTTTACGGACGAAAACGTAAGTTAGAAAAAAGTATTTATTTGACCTCGGTGTATACACATCTCACAAATCAATTATTTTATGTATAAATATCTAACGTATAGACATGTTTCGCTTACTATTTTATCATACCTATATTTTAATTATTTGTTTCACAATAAACTACAATTTTCTCATTGCCTTTATTGAAAACAGTTATTAAATTATCGATCACTTGAAAGGAACTACTTCCTTCTACCTACTAAAAACCAAAGCACTATCATCATCATCATGCCAGCCATAAGTTCACTGCTGGATATAGACCTACCTAAAAAAAGGAGATTTCTACATACATAAATACATACATAAATCACGCTTGCATCCCATCGAGGCAGGCAATGACTATTAATCTCCACTTGTTACGATCTCAGCATAACTCTCTAGCTTCCCTGACTCTTTCCTGGTCCTTCTCTGACCTGGTCCTTCTTTAATATCTTTTCTATCTAGTTAACATAAGTTTGCCTCGGTCGTCCTATACCAACTCTCTATTCACTTACGCTCTATATATTTGTGCAGTAATTCTACATTCTACATTCATCCATCCTTTCTACATGTCCAAACCATCTCAACATTCCTTTCTCTATTATTGTCACAACACCATCTTTTATACTACATCGATCCCTTATCACACTATTCTTTAATCTTTCTCTCAAACTCACACCATTCATACTTTGAAGTGCGTATAATATATAAACACTATACTAAATATGAAATACTAGCGTTCAGTAAAACTTTACACCCCCCTTTTACCCCCTACCCGGTCGGTTAGGCGTATATTTCTTTCTGACACACCGTTATTATTGATTACTGATCAGAGAAATGTGGACGATTATTATTTTTCTTATTCCATAGCGAATCTTAAAAAATATCGCTTACGTGGATCTTTCACAGGACATGGTATTTGTTCACTCCCTATTGTGCTGTCCCGGATTAAAAGCCGGATTGTAACAGGAGTAAACTAAACCACACAAAGGCTTTATACGGGGAAGATAGTCTGTTTTCAAGAACTGTTGTTCCTCAGGAAGATGTAATATCCTTCGTACACCCATTCAATATGCTCCGAGGTTGGAAAATAGATTGGTGCTTCTTATCTAGTCTCTTATTCTTTAGGTCTTGTATTGCGATCTGAAGAAGCTATCCTTTCTATACGCGATGCAATATAGATTCTGCTATAAAATAAATTATCTTGTTCTATATAAATAAATACAAATTGCCTTGCTTATATATGTTACAGTTGAAACTAGTTTTTAGATTGAATTGAAAAAGATTTATGACGATAAGGAACAGGGAATGTTCATTTGGTAATGTTACTGCAAAGAATGTCTGATAACAACTGAATACCAATAATGCATCCGTGATGCAAAATGTATGCAATAAAATGACGGTATAAGTGTTTCATTAATTACTAAAGTATCCACTTGAATAAAAAATTAAATATAACATATGTTAGGTTAATTGTGCCTGTTAGCATATAAACACTTGAAATAATATAATAGTTTTGCCCGGTGCCGTGAGGTACCGGTATGCCGTGAGGTACCGGCACAGTAGAATTGTATCTTCCTCTGTATCGGGGGCCGTAAGAGGCGACTAAGGTACCAGAACCGACAGATAGCGGAATATCCATCCGAATCAGTGTAGCTCATATGCACACGGCGGGGATGGGCAGCAAAATTCCCCGTGAAGGTTTGCCCAGCGCGGCAATTATGGGCAAAAATCTTTCTTATTTGGGGAGGCCTATACCCAGCAGTGGACTTCTAATGGCTGATGTGATGATGAAGACGATTTCTCTGGTAAAACTTGTTCAAGCTGATATTCGATTAAGGCATTATTTATTCTAGTAATATCAAAGGCAAACATTAATAACTATTATAGTTCTAACTAAGGAAAACGCGCTCTATTCAAAAACTAGTTCCAACATTTTTAGATAAGTTTTGCCTAACAAGATGTTTTAAAGAAATGTGTAAGTTTAGGAGAGATTTGAACAGCAAAGGAGATACATGGATCTCCACTTGTTACGATCTTGGCATACCTCTATTGCTACCTTTAATTGCATTAGTCTTTTTATACACGTTCGTTTATTCTTGGTAGTTCTGACCTGACACTTTAATACCTCTCTCTTCTACCTGTTTAAGATATGTTCGCCTCGGTCGTCCTATACCAACCCCTCCATTCACTTCCGCTGTATATATTCGTGCAGTCATTCTACTTTCATCCATCCTGTTTACATGTCCAAATGAAATGGATGGATGCATGAATAATAATTGCAGGTTTAGCGACGGGGAACGGGCCCATCCCCGCCCTGTAAATTTGTCCTGAATTTTTTGCATGTATATACCGCCATTCGTCGCTTCTGTTACATTAGTCGCCTCTTACGACATCTGGTACAGGGGGAGGTACTATTCTACTCTGCCGGTACCTCGCGGTTTCTGCCGGTACTTCACGGCCTCTGCCGGTACCTCATGGCCAATGCATATGGATGCTTAGGTCTTTACAACTACGCAACAGATTTTGTTGCGCTATTTTTAAATAGATGTGATTCAAGAGGAAGGTTTATAATAATATGTATAGTAGATACACAATATGCGATATGTACTTGTGTTTATTCTATGTCTGAACGTAATATATACCTATGTATTTAAGTATTAAATTTTAATTCTATGGTGTGATATTCGTTACACAAGTTATTAACGTAATTTATTTCGGCATGAATGTATTACATAAAATGTAACCAGCGACCCTGGCATTTAAATTTTTTTGTAGACATTTTTAAGGTGTATACAATACTGTAGTACATTATTTTAATATATCTCGTTGGGATCGGCCAGAGTTCTCAATGTAAGCTCAAAAGTATGTCTATTTAGGACATGACATTAGTAAACTCTAAAATTATCATTGTTTCTCTACTATATTATGCATGTATTATACATATAAACCTACCTCTTGAATCACTGTATCTATTAAAAAAAACTGCATCAAAGTCCGTGCATAGTTTCAGAGATCTAAGCTTACATACAGACAGACAGCGGAAAGAGACTTCGTTTTATATTATGTAGTGATTTAATAGAAAAGATACATATTTTGTCATAGTGTCGTGTCAAATGTATTATTTCCATAAATATATAAAATCAAAGCAAAATATTCTTTATTCATCAAAAATAAAAAATAGAACAAATATGAAGTAATAAATCGAATTATTTTCATGAAATTGATGACCTTGAAGACCCCACGGGATCATAAAAGACATCTAATATCTAAATTAGGCCTTGTACTGGACTGCCAGCAACATAACGGGTCTTAAAACTAAGTTTAATGCAGTTTCATCACACGAGCCACTAGAAAGGAAACTTCTAAAGAAGTACGAAACTTCTAAGAAAAACTGGATGTGGTAAAGGTTCCATCAATACTAAATAGTTAGTGTTAATGGAACCCCTACCGGCGTAGGTGCTAACAAACCGTTGTCTTAAAGCTGGGTTAGAGCAATTCCATCCCAGGTCTCAGTTTTATCATTAATATAATCTTTAATGATATGCTTTAGAAGTAAGCTTACTCTTTACGTTATTTTTAAATGTATCAATCGGTAAGCTGTCTGGTATTTTATTGTAAAATATTTTGCCCTTGAATAATTGCCCGTAATTTATTTGCGTAGTGTGCCGTGTGGGCACTGCGAGCTTATATTTATGCGAGAATATATACTTGATTCATTATCATCATTGCAGCCATTGGAAGTCCACTGCTGGACATAGGCCTCCCCAAGAAAGGGTGTATTGTGCCCATAACTGCGTATCGGTAATCGCAGAGCGCAGCTATCGCGACATGGATGCCGCTAGCTGTTGGTTTTGGTACCTTAGTTGCCTCACACGACACTTGGTGTAGCGGGAGGTACTATTCTACTCCGCTGGTACTTCACAGGTCAACAATTAAATGTAATAATAATTGTGACAGTTGGCTACATTTATCGACGAAAATTCGTACCGAAAAGCATCGGTCTCCGATCGCGAGTGCTCCCAACTTAAATGAGATTGGTATAAACGTATCGAGAACTTGATTAACAAACTCAGAGTTCAAACTCAACCGGACTCAGATGAATGAGTATGAATTTTAAATTGGCTAAGATACGCGATGTGCCTCACTCCCTATAGAGGCTGGGCCCGCTTTAGTTTGAGTTTCAGAGTCCTGAGGTTAGCTTTGAGAAGTTTGCGCCTTTTAGTGAACTTGGCTCTTTTATCATGTTTCAATGAGAATTTATAACAAGTCATTACGTAATTTTCGACAGGTTTTACAATATAAAACTTAATATTTATTTTATTAATTAGAGTTTGAGATAGATTTAAGAATAGTGTGATAAAATATCGATGTGGTTTAAAAGATGATGCTGTGATAACTATAGACAAAGAAATGTTAAGATTGTTTGGACATGTAGAAAGAATGGAGGAAAGTAGAACGGCTGCACAAATATGTAGAGCGAAAGTGAATTGAAGAGATGGTATAGGACGACCAAGGCGAACATATCTTCACCAGGTAGAAGGGGTATTAAAAAAGGGCTAGGTCAGACGTACCAAAATCAAGCGAGCGTGTATGAAAGGACTATTGCGAGTAAGGTATGCCAAGATCGTAGCAACTGAAGATCCATAGTCTCTGCCTACCCCGATGGAACACAGGCGTGATGTATGTATGTATGTCTCAAATAGAACTCAGCTCGGAACTATAAATTTATAACAGTAATAATAAATTCATACAACATCTCAACCAATGACCTGATTCCGAGATAAGCCGCGACGAGGCCGATGGCGCAGATCGTAGTGATCCTGTCTTGTACGCCAAAGGTCGTAGGTTCGATCAACCACGACAAATATTTTTTTGTTTGTTCTATGTCTGGGTGTTAATTATATGTATTAAAGTATATTTCTGATTCCTCTGCTGTCTGATGTCGTTAACACAAGTGATTTAAGAGGCTTATCACGACATTAGGTCAATGTATGAGGTGTTGTAGGATTTATTTTAAAAAAACACTTGTGTTATGATTATCAGACAACAGTGGGTGTATAGAGAAGGACATTGACAGCTTTCTACCCGATAAAACGCATTGTCACTGGAAATTTTCAATTTTGGTACAATAAGCAGTCAAAAGATGGCGCTGTCCGATTTTTAACTGCGCTATCGCATAAAAATTTTTCATTCTAATTATAATACCAACCCGCTTCCAATTTTCCTATCATCATACCAACCATTAAAAGTCATACATAGGTTTCCCCAAGTAAGGGTGTACGTTGCCCATAATTTTCGCGCTAAGCAAGCGGGTGGGACGGTGAAGATGCTGCCCATCCCCGCCCTGTACATTTGAGCTGACTTTTTACGTGGATATACCGCCATCTGTCGGTTCTGGTACCTTAGTTACCTCTTACGACAGCTGGTACAGTAGGAGGTACTATTCTACGCAATTTCTTCTTATCACATATAGCTAATACTATATAAATATTAAAGTGAGTTTGTTTGACAAGTTTTCACACTTTATCTTTTTACCCGATCTTTGTATAAATTTCACAAGAAAAGCTAACAGCACATTTCATTCCTTAAGAGTGCTGTTTCGAAATGATATTTACGCGTACATAGCCTCACGTAAGGGCTTGTATTTCGTAGCTTCGTAGCAAGAATGTGTGCAATGACTTTGCCATGATTGTAACTGTAATGAGGACGCATTAGCTTTGTGTAAATTACCATCATCATCATCATATCCGTTTGCAGGACATGGCCTCTTCCGGTAAGCGGGCTGCATCCAGCGCGATCCTTCAGTTTTAATCAGATTGTCAGTCTTAGTCGAGGCTGGACGTCCTACGCTGCACTAACTGGTAAATAGCCATTCCAGGATCGTATGCCTCCATCGTCCATCGGTTCTACGTGCTAACTGTCCTGTCCACTGCCACTTCAACATGCTAATCTGCTAGGGCTATATCGGTAACTTTGGCTCTTTTACGGATCTCTTCAAACTATGTTTGTTTTATTTTTATTATTGGAGATTTAGTTTTAAGTTTGCCGCAAGGTACCGGCAGAGAAGAATAGTACCTCCCTCTGTATCAGGTGTCGTAAAAAACGGCTAAGACACCAGAACCAGCAGATGGCGGTATATTCATCCGGGACAGTGTAGCTCAAATGCATAGGGTAGGGATGGGCAGCAGCATCCTTGTTGCTAAAGCTGTGCTCTGTGATTGCCATCACGCTTGTCCACTGTGGTGGAAATCTCAGAGCAAAGCTTACTGTGTCAGTAAGCAGACGAATCACAAATATAATACGTAAATAGACATATTTAACAGACAGACAAAGAACAAACGCAACTATCATCATATAAGTTTTTGTCCTGCATGAGAATCGAACTAACTAACCTTGACATACTAAAAAGGATCACGTCCACACCCACCAAGTTTATGAGGGAGCGACACAGCTATTTTCCTATAGTTCCTTAGGAAAACAGGTACGGGATTCTGAAACTTATTTTCAGGACAAGATGCATTATATTTAGTTAGTCAGCCAATTCTTGATTGTCATCTGTCCAATACATATGTCGGATAATAAGCATTCATTGGTGCGTTAATCATTGCTCGTTAATTTTGATTTAATACAATAGTTAGATTTAGGCATAGTCTGAATCCAATATTATATAACAAACTTTGCATTATGCGAATCCAGTTTCAGTAATTGTTAATTATTTATCATTGTGCCAACGTTATCAACATCATCATCATACCAGCCATTACAAGTACATTGTTGGACATAGGCCTAGGGAAGTGGCTGCCTATTCCTGCCCTATACATTTGAGCCAACTGCGCCATCGGGCCTAAGTAATAATAAGGTTTAGCTATAATAGAATTTAAATATATATTGCCACTCTCGTTAAAACCCTGAGATCCAAGAAATGTTAAATTAAATCATATAAGTACTCTCAAAGGTAAAATAAAAAAGGCACAGCTGAGCCAGTTTTTTTATCACATCAAGCATTCATACTAATATCTATTTCATTTGCCTGACAGCAATGCATTGCTTTGTTTTAGTTTTCAGGATAAAAAAATAGGTTATAGAACTCGCGATGCTCTGAACATATCATTGTGATGAAACTATTATGAATATGCCGCTTATCATCACTACCTGTTATCATCACTGCTTGAAGCCTTCCCCAAAGAAGGCGAATTTTGCCCATAATTGCCTCGCTGAGAAGGCGTGGTGGCAATTGCAGAGCGTGGCTTCGCAACGGGAATACTGCTAATTTTACTTATCCTTGGCCTGTTGCCGTATCGGATGGATACACCGTCATCTATCAGAGGTGCTACTTCTTTGGCAGTTATCTATTGCAAACTTAGTATTAAAAATAATAAATATTATAAAAAAATAATGATAAGGTGGTTTAGACATGTAGAAAATATGGATGAAAATAGAATGACTGTACAAATATATAGAGCGGAAGTAAATGGAAGAGTTGGTATAGGTCGACCGAGGCCATTGTTGGGCAAGTTTTAATTGCAAGAACAATTAAAGATTAACAATCAATTAATTGGTAAATGTAACCACAACAACTAGCAATTAATCAATTGTAATTGTGAAAAAATATAATTAATTTTTATCTGTATTAGTAACAATTAACAATTCATTAATTTTTAATTGTTTTGTTAAATGTAGTTAAATAAATATGTTGGCAAGAAGTAAAAGACCGATCTAAATAATAATCAATACCTTTAATTGAACATGATTAGACAGACATTAACAATTTAAAATTACACTTCAGTACCGCTCTCTTCTCGAACATGCTGACTGACAGTTTGTGACTCTATGGCAGATTTGTCATCGTCGCAAAATAGCTCTTTGGAGCTCCCATGCTCAAGTGTAAGAGTAAGAGAGTAAGGTATAATAATGTGATAGTCGCCTCTGATATTTTTTTGTGTATTTGGAATTATTAATAAGAAATTTTCGTAACATATTTTCTAAAGTCTTATTTAAATTGTTAGGCTATACTCTAAAAATATAATAAAGCTTAATTTTCCTAAATCCTTACTAATTTCATTTTGATACCGAAAGTTAATTGTTAGATTTAATTGTTGTATAAAACAACTTAAAAAGTTAATTGCAATTATTTTAATTGTGAGTTGCAATTTTCACACGTTAATTAAATTAATTTAATTGCAAAGTGCAATTAAAAGTTCAATTGCGATTAATTTAATTGTAATTAATTTAATTGCAATTACTTTTTAGGTCAATTGACAAATTAATTGATTAAAGCCCAACACTGACAAACATATCTTAACCAGATAGAAGTGTTATTAAATAAGGGCCAGGTAAGAAGTATTAAGAGTAAAAGAGCGTGTAGATATGAAAGTATTGAAGCGGAGAGAAGATCCATAGTCTCTGCCTACCCCGATGGGGTAGACTACGACGACCCCGATGGGACCCAAGCGTGATGTATGTACGTTTGTATGTAATAAAGAAAGTACTAACTTACCTATACCTGCGCAAATCAACAGTTATTTGCATCATCTAGATCGCTTCCCACTAAATCCCGATCGAGATCACACCACCAAAGATCACATTAGTTTTTAATAAAAGTATAAAAATATATCGATATAATTTTCCTGACAGCTAGCACACCTCTCAAAGCCGGACAAGACATGGTATGTATTATTATTTTCCATCAATAATATAAGATTTCGCCGAAGGTTCCAATAAGAGATCGCGATTTGCCGATATTTCAGAAGACCCCATACTCGGGGAGACGCGACGTACGGTCAGCAAAAACGTGCAGGTTATTTATTACATATTTAAGAGATCTATAAAATAACAATTTCGCATCTTGTTGTTTGTCCGGGATGATATGACAATTTAATAAGGGTGGGAAATAAAAAAAATCGCAGCACACTGATAAATTAGCAGTTAGCTTCTCCTTTTCAATATACAGTTCAATCCACAAATCCAATTCGGCTGGGCAGTGTTGAGAAACCTGCGAAACATCTTTACGTCCGACATACCTCAGTGTCTTAAGTTCAAAGTTTTCGACCAATGTTTGTTATCAGCGATGACCAAAAATAGCAGCGAAACATGGTCTCTTACCATTGGCCTTCCTGGCCAACTGAAAGTAGTTCGACAAGCTAATGCTCGAAGGGTAATGCTCAAAGTTTCTTTGTGTGATCAAATCAGGAATGAGGAGGTTTGTAACAGAATCAAATTTACCGACATTGCATATATATATATATATATATATATATAGGAATATATATATATATATATATTCCTACTATCTCTATTTATATACACATACACACACACACACAGATATATATAGATACTAGATACTATCTCTGTATAAAGAAATAGTAGGTATCTTTTCAAATTGTATGCTTATAACTATTTCAATACTTGTTTATATATATCCTAATTAAACTTGGCTTTAAATATAAAATTTAACATTATTTTATGAAAAATGTAGGTAGTAATTTTTGTTAGTATAATTACATTTATTAGTTATATATTTTTTTACATAATTCAAAAGATTTCTATTTTGAGACAATTAAGTCGTATGAAAATATTGCATTACATTTACAAATCAAGCTATCAAATATTATAATACCGCAGTTTTGAACATATAGAAAATTAACAAATATAAGGATCCTGTGTTAATTACTTTGAGAGGTTTTATGCATAGAAAATGTTGGTATATATTTAAGATGACATCGACAAGAAAAACATCAATTTGTCTCAGTTGTCAGACGGGACTTGAAAGACTTCTAGTAAATATCAACTTAAATGTAATCCTACATTTTCTATGCATAAAACCACTCAAAGTAATTAAATAATAATTTCTTCTTTATCGATTGCTTCAAAACTTGTAGAAGTTTGACATTTGAATATTTTTAATTGATCTACATTATTGAAGAGATGACGCTGTGACCACAGCACAAAACGAACACTAGAAAAACTTCAATAGCACAACGCTTGTGGTGACTTCCGGTATGGAAAAGATGCAAATTTGATTCCGGCCTAACACCTGAAACAAGTTGAATTTTATCTAGTAAATATCATTGAAGACGTGGTGAACCGACAGATGGCGGTATATCCATCGGAAACAGCGCAGCTTAAATACTACAGGTTGAGGACGGGCAGCGGGATCCTCGTCGTGAAGTTGTGCACTGCAAATGTCATCACGCCTGCCCAGCGCAGAAATTTTGAGCAAATATTACCCTATTATTAAGAAGCCTATGTCCCATAGAGGATTATCTATGGCTGATGTGAAGTTCTGAATGTCAGCTTATAAAATATTATTTAATTATACTAGCTGGTTAGATAGACGACAGCCGTTCTCCGGACCTTAACATAGTTACGTTTCTTATGATAAGGAATATACGACTAAATTGAGATGAAAACTTTCCTATCTCGAAGTTGGATCTAAATGTAGGTACACATTAAGTAAAAGAGTGATATATCGAATCAAAATATTTTTAATTCAAGTAGGTCTATTACAAGCATTTTCGACTCTTTCAACTAATATTAAAAAACTAATAATAAATAGACATATGAAGTATTTAATTGAATTAAATTCATTATACTGAAAAAGATGGATATTTCTATGCGTTTATTCCGATGATTATTTACATCTGAAAAATCCTTCATTGGCTGTAAGTTTTGACATTATATATATATATATATATATTATATACATTAGAATATAAGAGCTATAGATTTTTAATTTATAAAAATGAAAAGTAAATAAATAGTGGTTTTGAAGTTCACTCCGGACAAACTCTGAGACACGAAATTTTTATATATAAAGATAATGTTTTACTATGTGCGTTTAATTTATGTAACGTGAGACATTATGTCTACTGGTGTTTTTTTTGCTTACGCTACGTCAAAGCTTAGTTTAGATTCCTCAAGTTTTTTTATATAAAACAATATGGCGACGGGTCAGCTCTTCAGACATCCGGTGAGGACACCTTATTACGAAATCTGATTTTTAAATTAAGATTTTCATATTGTATTTTTATTTACTTATTCACAGATAACTATGTCAAATTTTACTATTTACTATTCATACATTGATCTGCCTCCATGATAAGTCGCTTAGAGCACTTGTGTAACAGACAACAGACGAATCATAAATATACTATTCACGTACATATATTTAACACCTAGACACAGAACAACACAATAACCATCGTATTAATGTTTGTACTAGATAGGGATAGACCCCCCAAAAATTTGCGTACAAGATACACTACAATCTGCGTTATTGGGCCCGTCGAATTGCTTATAAATAAATATATCGTAAATAATATATAAGTTCACACTACATCACATATACTTATCGCATAAAGCATTTGTGTTACGGACATCAGACAACAGGCAATGACAAATATATTATAATTATTATTAAAAGTTCACTGCTGGACGTATGCCTCCCTAAAAAAAGGGGGAGGTTTGCCCATAATTGCCGCGCTGGGCAAGCGTGTTAGCAATTGCCGAGCGCAATTTTCGCGACGGGGATGCTGCTGCCCATCTCCACCCTGTGAGTTTGGGCATCACTGTCTCGGATAAATTGAAGGTCTAGATTTAACTTGGCTAGTTTTCATCTATTGGTTATACATATCTTATATTTGGCTAATCAACTTATTTTCCGCATGATAAAATGTTTTCTTATAGAAACTAGCCAAGTCAAATCTAGACCTTTAATTTATTCTAAGTTATAAGCTTTGTGTTTTAATTTTACTATATAATGTTGTATATTTTATATTAATAAATTTCAAGTTTATCTTATAAAATCTATTGTCGGAAAAGTCGACATCCACGCATTTGAACTTGGCCCCTTTTTCACGTTTATGTTTTTGTATTCATTACATTTAGTAAATAAATTATTAGTAACAAAATAATACGAATTATAATTTGATAAACAAAGCGATGTGACAATTGAAATCAATAGAATGAAAAAGTTTATGTTGCGATTATAATAGTTTTTCAAAGGCGTTAATAAAATTGATTTAAAAAAAAACCTTTAAAATTTAATGTTTTTTGTTTTTGGCCTTTCTAAACACACAGTTGCCTAGCTGAATGTCAAATTTCAGCTTACAAGGTCATCTGAAAGTGGTCAGTCAGTGATAAAAATGTCGATTTTTGGACATTAATACATTTTTAAATAACCGTATACGCTGTATTTATGAAATTTATGATACTTGTTAAACTAAGAGATTTTAATATCTGCTCCGAATTTCATATGTTTATCTTAAATAGATTCTGAGTTAATAAGGGGTAAAAAGTGGCTACAAACGGTTCGTGTAAAAATAAACACGCTGTTTAAAATAATTCCTATTTTTTAAATGTAACATATTTAAATTTGTTATTTTTTAAGTTTGTCTGTAATTGTAATAATTTATTGTACTTTCTTAATACTCTGTCTAATTTTCGACATAAAATTTTAATTCAGCCCGTACGTTTGTTCGTTCTTAAATAAAGTATTAAAGTTAGAAGTTATTTCAGTATACCTTAGTCACAAAATAATTAATGGCATTAGAAATTTCACCGTATTACTTTCAGTTCTTGAATTTCAATTAACTTGTTTATATTATTTATTTATAGAGTCTGCTCTAGAATTTGTTAACGATCTCTAAATTAATTTTAGCTTATGTTTTCAGGATTTTCTAATTTGAATATATCAATAGTTATTTTTAGATTTCTCATTTTTATAATTGGATAGGTGCTCTTGAAAAAGGTTATAAAATCGGTTTGTTGCACCAAATCTATCTTGAGATATTTGTTGAAATATCATAATTAATTTGAAATTTAATAATTTGCACTTAGAGCCTAAAATTGATTACATTATATTAAAATAATATGATATTCAGGCAAGGTAAGTCAAACAAGTTCAAGAAACAAGTCAATTGCCGAATCCTACTCGGCTGGGCAGCGTTCGGAATACTGCGGATCATCTTTTCATCCGACATCAACGAGTGTTACCAGTGATGATTTATAGCAACGAAACGTGGTTTCTATCTGTTGGCCTTATTAACCTTCTCAAAATAGCCCAACTATCTATGGAGAGGGAAGTGATCGGAGTCTCTTAGCGCCATATAAACAAGAAACAGCAGATAACGTAAAAGAACTAAAGATTGCCTGGCGGATTAGTAAGTTGAAGTGTCAGTGGGAAGGGCATTTTGTAGGCAGAACTGATGTACATCGAGCACCACTTGGACACATACAAATATTCATCATATAAGCTGAGGTACCGGCATAGTAGAACAGTACCCCAGTACCAAGTGTAGTTAGAGACGGCTAAGGTGCTAGAACCAACAGTTAGCGGTATATCTCAAATGTAGCTCAAACGCACAGCGCTGCGAACTACGCTCTCCGTTGTTAACAGGCTTGCCCAGCGCGGCAATTCAGGGGAAATTTCCACCTTTTTTGGGGACGTCTATGTCCAGCTGTGGACTTCCAATGGCTGACATAATGATAATGATGATAAATGTTTGTAGCAAATGCGCTATTCCGTCCGTCATAATTAATGTGCCTGTGAAGAAATAATAGCGAATGGGGCGAAAGAAAACTTCTTAATCCAGGAAGGAATGGTGCAATGTTACAAACAAAAGAAAGATGTAAGATCGATAGCCAAATGAGGCGAAAACAAATGATACATGATATATTTATTGGTAGACTAGCAACGTGTGATAAACCGGCGGACTAGAAAAGTACCTCCCACTGCGTAAGAAGCGACTAAGGCATAAAAACCGACAGATGGCGGTATATCCATCCGAATTAGTGCAGCTGAAATGCACAGGGCGGGGATAGGCAGCAGCATCCCCGTTGCGATAGCTGCGCTCTGCGATTGCTAACACTATTGCCCAGCGCTGCAGTTTGGGCAAAATACCTTCTTTCTTGGAGAAGCTTATGTCAAGCAGTGGACTTCCAATGGCTGGTATGACGATGATGGTGATCATATATAAGTACATTACTATGATTACACTTGATGTAGATTTGGGTGAAAATAATTTAAAAGGAGACATCAGAAAAAAAAGAATTTGTGAGGTTCTCCTAAATGGCAAAGGTCGTGGGTTCGATCCCTAACCAAGACAAATATTTATATGATGATATTTGTGTTTGTTCTGTGTGTGCGGGCGTTGTATTATATATATTTAAGTATTATATTTTTATCTCCTCTGTTGTCTGACGTCTGTAACACAAGTGCTTTAAGAATTTTTAAAATAGCATCTTTGGCTTTAACATTATAAAACAAAAATACTTTTATAATAATAGAATTAAATTAAATAAGTCACAAAACACCGGTGTTATATTGTCAAGGGCGCACCTCTTTAAAGGTTGTCTGCACGGGACAAGTGTCTCGTGATATTTCTTTTCATTGCTGGCTGTTCTTGAGGTTTGAATTGTGATGATTTATGTCACATTACTTTATGGAATGTTATCTCCTCTACTCCTTTTAACGGTAGTATTTGATGAGAGGATGAGGGAGAGGAGGGAGAGAGAGAGGATGAAATAAGCCGTGAGGTACCGGCGGACATAGACCTCCCCAAGAAAGGAGGAATTTTGCTCATAATGGCTGCGATTGGCAAGCGTGTTGGCAATGCTGCTGCCCATCCCCCCATGCTTTTGAGCAAGTGTCTCGGATGGATATACCGCTATCTGTCCGTTCTGGTACCTCAGTCACCTCTTACGACACCTGGTATTGTAAGGTACTATTCTACTTTACCGGTACCTCCGGCTGGTCAATTTATATATATATACAGATATATATAAAAAAAGTTCATCTGGATAAGAAATAGTGTCAATAGTTGGAATTCGATGCGAAACGCAGACCGCAATTGTAAAGTCCACTCTTTTATCTTCAGACGCCTCAGTTTTGAGCCAACGTCCCAGAACTTATAACAGCGAAATGAAACAGTATCCTTAAACAATTATACTTTGTAATTTTTGCGGTTCGTTACAAAATTTCGCAGAGTTTGAGAGTTTATTCAAATCGGTCGTTTATGAATTTCAAATGACTTAACACTCGTCAGTCCGAGTTTATCTTTGATACGAAAAAAAAGCATTTGCTGTAAAAGATTATTATATATTACATTTTAAAATTCGTTATAAAATAACCTTGTTTATATGGCTAGGT
>JACJUM010002842.1:1856463-1893209 GCA_020976665.1 Heortia vitessoides | reverse complement strand
AGTAATTATGTATTTTAAGTGAAAATAAATAAAACCACACAAAGTAACATGTAAGTATGCTTTAATTCAATTTATGCCGATTACACAATAATGAGCTTTAAGTACGTAATATTAAAGTCACATCCGGAATTATCGAACAATTTACAACCTTATTCAATTATCGAGTGGGCATATTTTACAATGAGCGAAGATGATTTTTTTTTAATTATTTTTAATTCGTACCATTCAGTTTCTGCAGCGTCCCTCTTCGTAAATAAAGATCGAGTATCAAAGACATGCTGGAGAAACCGAAGCGCCTATTTTTACATTTATTTATAATAAACAATTATTGAAACCTCGTTATATACTTTTTAAATTTAAAAAAAATGCATAATTCAACACTGTCTATACGCTAAAATCAGAAACAAAATGGAACATGTCGCCACACCATATTTTTAACTTTAAATATATACCTGACATTCCATTTTATCCAATCATTTATTATATTAAATACATTATCCATATTGACAGTATGTTTTGAACCTTTGATCAGTTCTTAAATCTAAACAACAAGCTCTGGCTTAGACTTCGAAACAAATAAAAGTAAAATTACCTAATAACTTTTGTTACTACATTCAGTGAAAAAACTGAAAATGACATCTCGCGAAGTTACACTATTTTTACAAGATCACACGAGGTATCTAAAAATGTAATGCTACATCAATTCAAGAGAACATAACACTAATAAGTAATGTTTTCATTATGAATTATTTTTTGGCTCTCTATTATTATTATTACTTGTTAAATTTTGACACAAACAATTTTTCAGTCTTAGTACGTAATTTAAAAATAAATGTATCGAAATTTTCAGTTGGACTGGAATGCCTCATTAATAAAGAAAAGGTCGACCTTAACACCTAGAAAGTTCGCTAGTATTTTAATTCTAATATTTTCGCAATAATATTATGATATTTTACTCACAAAATGGCGTAAAATTATAAGGCACGGTTTTAATAATATATTTAACTTACATTTATTTACGATGTATTTATTTACGATGTGGGGACGTATATTGCGACTAAATGTTCGCTATCTAATCTTATTCCATAATTTTAGCGAAACCTTCTACATTTGGCACATTTTCCGTTCAAAACGTACAAGACTTAAAGAAATAAAATATAATAACAAAACATGTCTCAACCAAAAACACGCCATATATTTGATATGTTTTTAAAAACGGTTCATTAGATTTTTATAAAAAAAAAACAAAAGGAAAAGAAAATAAAACAAAAACGTCATTATTAGATTTTTTATTTAAATTCGAAATGTAACAGTAAACATTTCTGTAAATATAAAATCGTATTTATCAATGGATGGATTTCAAATATTTGAAAAATATCTTTTTTATTTTCAAAATAAATAAAACCATACAAGTTTTCAAATGTCTTTTTAACACGTTATGTGAAAAACGTTACAATTTCGATTTGTAATTAAAAAAACAGAAATAAAAGAGTAAGTAGCATAGGTAGCTAAATAACTTAAAAATAAAATTAATCAAACTTTGGTATTTGTATTAACCGATTAAATTTTCAAGTAGAAAAGCTATTATATTATTTAAAAAAAAATACACAAATGTATTTACAATCGATCTATGTTGCGTATAGTTTATGAAATTAATTAAAACAAATTATAATTATTGTCAGTTCGCGTTTTGAGTATTATTTTATATTATTTACATTTACACGTCTGAGATGAGAAAAACTATTATGTAAAATTTACAAACTAACCTAAAAAAAATCGAGAGTCTTTTTTAGTCATGTAGTCGTTTCGAAATGAGTTCAGTTCAAAATTAGTCATTTGGATATTATTTTTCAATTGAACGCTTAAATCAAAAATAATTAATAGTTAAACTTATCCAAATGTAATTTCGAATCCAAATATTTGGCAGTACATTTTTTTACCGTTATGTTGAAATCATTTTATAATAAACAAATCAACATACAAATAAATGCTTTTTATATCAATTCTAAGAATAACCTCAAAACAAACGGTTATTAATAACCGAGGGAGAAATTCTAAATTTTCCCAATAATTTTCCATTCTTTCCCACATAATTATTAAAATCGAATTTTCTATATAATAACAATCATTAAACATTATCGAAAAAACTTAAAGAGATCCATCGAAGGAATCGATTTTTTAGCAAAAGGAGAAATTATTATAAAATTTTAATTATTACCTAATTAATTATAATTCCTAAAATGATTCATTACAATTGGACAATGAGTGTCGTTAACATCATTATGTCGTTTGGACGTTATTAATTTTATTATTAATAATAATGATAAGTCAGTCGATTTCTACAACCAGACTTTATTCAGCCCGACAAAAAGACGGCGAACCGTGAGTGACTCACTGTGAGCTTTTATGGCAGTGAGTTGTTTTTGAAACCCAATGAGTACAAATTGAAAATAGACTAATGTACTCACTTGTTTACGGACAACTGTATACGGTCATATTGAAAAAAATAGTATTAATTTGGCATTTTATTATCTGCAACTAAATACTAAATTATCTGACTCAGTTCACAGTGGGTTCACCTCCTAAAGTATAAGTGAATCTCTTTGTGAACTGTTACACAATATCTTTATTATTATTCACAGTTCGTGGATTCGTACCGTCCTATAAAACATACAAACATAAAACTCACTGTTCGAACACCACAATGAGTCGCACTCACTGAGTCTACTCGGTTCCCGCGAGGAGACTGTCACACAATATTTCATAGTCGACTATCTAAACACAACACTCGCACTTGTTTATCACATTCAAATTTTTCAAATCTATCTAATAATTTCATCTAGTCCACTTCACTTTTTATGTACATATACATTCACACGACGTGCGTCTCACTTCGTTTGTTGTAGGATTCGTCTATGGTCACATTTTGTTTTTTGTCTTTCCTAATGGTGCCATACTGAGGGACGTCCGAAGTGAGGTTTTGTACTGTAAGTATCTGACTGGAGTTGCTTTGAGGAGTACTAGATGACACGGGACTACCATATTGGTTCCCGTACTTGTGCCTCGATGGGTCCTTGAGTATGGACTGCGGCTGCTTCACTGATGGTGTTTGGGATAAAGGAAGATGCTGTAACAAAAAATATATATTTTAACATTTTTATTTAATATTTTTTCCTACATTTCTTATCAGCTCATGTAAAATATTGCCGTGGGATACGTAGAGTATAGAATCTTACACCAGGTGTTTTTCTTCAAATATAGGTGGAGATGGGCAGCAGAATACCTGTCAACATTTCTCCCTTTCTTTAGGAGGCCTATGTCCAACAGTGGACGTTTAACGGCTGATATAATGAATGAAACATTGGGTTTATTATTGCAAATAATATTAATATAACTGTTTGATGAAAGTAAAAATACTTTGCATGGACTTTGATGAGATAAACGAAAAAGTATTACTGTACTTAGGTTTATTTACATACATATCAAAGAACCTACCCAGTATATTTTGGATATGTATGTAGATGTAGTCATTTAATGATATGTCTATAGTTATGCCATAAAATGTTAATTTATAGTTTGTAGTTATTGAATTATGGAATATATATATGTATATATGTACATATATATATATATATATATAAATTCTGTAATATTCTAAAATTGTATTTATTGAAACTAATTGTACTACCAATTTATATAAAAAAACAGCTGTGTTTCAATTAAATGATAGATTTGACCATCAAGTTGAGATAGAACACGAAAAACAAATCGGAAAAATTTCGGAAAATATTCTTAACGAAGTCCCGTTATGCAAAAATTTAAATTCAATGTAAATTTATAATGAAGTTGTGATCTTGGAAACAGCTGCTTGACCTCGATAAGAAGGAATCGGGTCGATAACAAAACATACCTAATTAAACAACGTTAAAAACATACTTCCAATAAAAATTATCCAACACCCACCACAGTACGATGTATTCTTTGACTACCACAAGCTATGTCCCTGTGGCGCAGAGGATAGCGCGTTGGACTTCTAATCCAAAGGTCGTGGGTTCGATCCCCACCAGGGATGGCAGGTATTTTTTATATATTTCCTTCATGATATCGATCATAATTACTTGCTCTATAGTTTTGTAGCAACAATATTTATTTATTAATTAGAAAATTTGTTATTATTCTCATTTAATGAAATGTGTGATTTGAAAAGTAAAATGCTACGGTTGTTTTAAAAATGTCGTAATTTTAAATATTTCTTCATAACAGGTCTTTAAATTACTTTTTTTTTATTTTCCGACATAACTAACAACTAACTTTTTTTTATAATAATAAAGAAGATACATTTTAATCAACTTTACTTCCGATATTCTCCTTGAGAAAAAAATCAATATTAATTTATGTATTGCCACTTACCAAAAATAAAGTGACGTTTATAGAAAGTTAATGATTTTAACAATAAAAACATATTTTACATAAAATATCTTCATTCCGCACATTTAAATTTTATCTATTAAAGTCTGAAAGATAGTTATTAATGGATGACTCTACATTTTTGGCATTCAAAGTGAAATAGATTAATTAAAATTAATTACTACATATGAATATAATGTGAAAATATATAACACTACTAGCGCCCTGCGGTTTTATCTGCACAGTTCGCGCTCCTGTGAGAATAATAAAAAAATACGAAGTAGCCTCAGATACTCTTTACAATATCCGATATTTGATGTGATGATGAACAGATATCTTCGTGAATGAGGGAGAAGTTATTAAGAGTAATTTTTTGTAACATTTTCTTTAATATACATTTAGAAAAAAAACTGTAAATTGGGAATTACAAACAGACACATAGATTTCATTTATATGTATATTACCTGTGTACAGTTGCCCTGATGCAGGACAGTGACGTCAGGCGGGGGAACCGCCATTTTGTCGAGTCTCTGCCGCCGCAACGTGCCGCCAGACGATTGTCTATCTAAAGCTGGTGGAATAAGGACTATTTTAATTGAAATATTTATATCATGAATATAACTTCACTTGGGGTTAATATTTTACAGCGGAATAGAAGTTTTTAATTACTGTATTTAATTGATTAAATAAAAAAAAGTGGGGAAACTTATCTCGAAATCAGGTCAATTTATGAGAGGTTGTGTGCATTATTTTATTAAAATGTTTAAACTCAATCTGACTTGTTACAATTACTAGGTAAGGTTAAAATAGTAACATACCATCGAGGCCGTACGTGTGCGGGGGGCTGGCTAGGTGGGAAGGAGACCCACCCGGGACCCCCCCGTTCATGAGGTGGGGCTTAGGCAGGGGCTGCGCCCCGTATTGCTGAGGGGGCGTCGGTGTGCGGCCTGCTTGCTGCGAGGGAAATATATAAATATTATTTTTATACAACTGATTGATCAGAACTCTTCATTTGTAATTACTCTATTAAAGAAAAAAGAAGGAGTTTATATTTTGTTCGTGTATCAATATGAATTTATTCAATAACACCGACCTTGACGACTAGAGGTTAATGGAACCTCTTTCCGCCAGTTTTTAGAACCTGCTATAAATTTAGTTTTAGCACACGTCTGGTGCTGACAGACTAGTTTGAAGTTGGCCTATATTTTCAAATACCTCTTGCAACCTCAAAGGTTATCAGGGTCATCATTCACTTAAATAATATTGCAATATTTTTTTTGCGATTGTAAAGTGCCTATGAGAGGCTTCTTAAATATATATATATATTTATAGTTTTATTGGAAAATTTATTGCCACAACATATACACTGATATTTAAGTACCAGATTGATGGAAGTGTATTATGAATTAATTATTATAATATTAAAAATTGTGTAAATTTGTATCATGGTTTGATAATGTTACGTAAGACTACTACATTAATTTTATTTAATATAAAACTACAATAATATAGTTAATCACATAGAATAACATTTACTCAAATTTAGGTTCAACAATCAGCAGGCATACGATGACGCAGGTGGTCGCTAGTGTAGTGAAAAATACCTTACCTGCTGTAGATACTCTCCGATGAGCGGTGGGTAGGACAGGTATCTATCAGAAGCCATGTTGTAGTAGGAGCCGTCCAATGGTGGCATCGGGCTGGGAGCTGGCACATAATTTTGTTTGCCTAAAGATCAAAATTATAATGTAATAAGCTATAATATTATATGCCATATAAACTATATAAAATAAGTAAACTTCTAAAACAGTATTAAAAATAGGGGTTAGTGATAGAAAGGTGAAAATGTAGAGCAGTATGTATTTTTAATGTCACTATTATGACATTGTAAGAAAATAAAAAAAAAATGTGTTTCCCTTATGACTTAGGGGTATGAAAAATAGATAGCAGCCGATTCTCAGACCTACAGAATATGCATGTGAAATTTCATAAGAATCGGTCAAGCGGTTTCGGAGTAGTATACTCACTAACATATTGACACGAGCATTTTATATATTAGATTTACTGTGGAAATTGAAGGTTTTCGCAACGGAAGAAGGAGAAATCAAATCGGCTTGCTCGATGCAAGGATTTTCACTGATCCCTGTTTTCCTGTGGCCTTAAAAAGTATACCTTAGAAGAGTTAGTAGTCGTTTGTTTACATTAAAGACATTTTGTATTTTTATAAGACCAGGTCATCAAACAAGCATACAAGTCACTGCAGACCTAAAGACGCTTGCATAACTTGAGGATATTATGCCACATAACCCAGGAATTTACTTTCTCTCTCACCCTTCAGACCGGAATACAGCAACGCGAACACTGCTATTTGGCGGTAGAAATAGATGAGAGTGAGGTACTAATGCAGACGACCTTTCGTAGGAGGTCTACCTCATTATAAAGTACTTAGTAAAATCTTTCTTTGGCAATAAAATTATTATAATTATTGTATGATTAAAAAATGAAAGATTAACACATCTCACTAAATAGATTATTAAACAAGTAATAACAATAAAAATCAGATTATCGGACACACATTTTTGGTAATTTTTCATTTTCTATATTTTTTTCTTTCCCTGTGTGATTGCACTAAAATTTTGCTTGAAAACTACAATATTCAGAATTTAAAAATTGATAGAAAACAAACAAACCGTTTAATGCAACTAAATACATAACAATTATATTTACTTCTGTATTATTTACACACGATAAATCTGTCACATCAGCTCCAGTCTAAACAGGGGATAAAATCGAGACAATAAATTTGAGGTGATCAATCGAAAGAAGTCTTCAGTATTTGATGTACGCAAAATTACAGTCATATATTATTAATCTTGAAAACAGTCAGGTCGAACAATCCGAAACTATAAATAGGTTTTAATCAATGAGACGAATAATTCGGCGAAGCAAATCCAACGTTTACCCTTCTGTTTGGAGACGGAGCCCTTTTGTTAATCATTCTAATCAACCGAATCCTTGCCTTAGTCCCAGTGGAGGCGGCACAACCAGTAACTCGACTTGGTCACAAATAACAAACTCCGCATAGCAACACACTACTGTTTGGTCTGGGATTGAAATAATTGTTGAACCACATGGAACCACTGCTGGACCCATTGGAAATCCACTGCTGGATATAGGCCTCCCTAAGGAAGGGGGAATTTGCCAATAATTTCCACGCAGGCAAACGTGTTGGTAATCGCAGTGCGCAGCTTTTGAGACAGGGATGCTGCTGCCCAACTCTGCCTTGTGCATTTGAGCTATACTGTTTCAGATAACGATATATATATATCTGTTGGTACTGCACCTTAGTCGCCTCTTACGATACCTGGCCGGTACTTCACGGCTATAAATATCATTTTTTGACTTTTGGCTCACAAGACAGGGTCCGTACCATCTGCGCCTTCGAGCCCGTCGTGTATTTTAGAAATTCCTCTGTTGTCAATCTGACGTCCGTAAGAAAAGTGCTTTAAGCGACTTATCTCAAAGTCAGATCAGTATGTGATGTTGTGTGAATTTATTTTTAGTAAATATATATATATTTTATCTATAAATATGCTTAATAGGCATAAATTCGATTTATAACAGTCAATAATATTTTTGAAATAAACACTATAAAAACTAAACGAAGAAATAAGTCTAAATTAAATGTCAACCAAAACATTATAAAAGTAAACAATATGGACCAAACATAAAAGGCTTAGTTGGATTATGCTTTGCTTGCTTCATTAATATTTCTCTACTTCTCTTCTACTCTCAGTAATCTTCTTCTGACAACTGACAAAAATAATAATTTTATTTAATAATTAATGAATACATGATTTCAGAATTAAGCATGCAATTGAACGGTCTTTTAAAACATACATAAGAAAATAATTTATACTAATATTATAACACCGTAGAGTTTAATTTTATTGTTTGTTTGAACGCGCTAATCTCAGGAACCGTTGGGATCTAAGGCATAAAAATATGACCAGAAAATATCCTCACTCAAAAGTCACTATTCTACGCGGACGAAGTCGTGGGCACTCCTAGTATAAAATATTCATACTATATCGTGTTACTGGTTTACCCTCTCGACTGTGACTTGGTTTTGATTATAACAGCTTAGTTTTAGATATTGGCTGTTTAAATATGGACTTTCACTAATTTATTTGCCGAGATATTTACTTGATTAATTAAGATTTCTTCGCTGTCGCAATTAGTATTTAACTTAATGATTGTCAGTTTGTTTGTCCGTCTATCTAAGTTATTGCACCGTTTTAATACAATTAGGAGTAGTTAGCATCAAGATAGGATTACAGCTATTTCTACAATGGAGAAGTCTAGTCTCTCCTAAAATCTTTATTTAATTTACTTTCCCACTAATTTATCCCTTATTTTAATCTATCAATTGAATTAATTCTTTAATTGAACCTAATTCCATTACTGTTATTCTGTTTCATGCATTTTGATATAAACAGAGAATTAGGGGATTGAGGGGGGTGGAAGGGGGGTAGGGGAAGAGTTAAAAATACTCACCAGCACTCCGGCCCAGCGTGCTATGTCCCGAGATGTCCTTATGCCTATGTGGGTGGGGCAATGTCCTCGCATGGTCTCCCTCGTATACCGCGTAGTTTGGTGGCGGGTAGTCCAGAGGGGGAGGGATGACTAGGCCTTGGTCGTCCATGAGGTATGCGTCCGTTTGCTAGTACAAAAACAGATTTCAATCTCTACTAATATTATAAAGAGAATTTTTTTTTCTCAAATACTACTAATTTGATTTTAGAAATTTTGTAACTAATAGTAAGCAACATTCTTACGGAATAACACAGACTGTTATTTAAAAAGAAAATTAGATCCTGAAATGGAAATATAATAATAATAATAACTTTATTCAACAAAAAAAGGAAACTTAAACTAAAATACATTTTGATACTTAAATACCTAAACTAGGTCTAGCCCTTTCTTATAGGCACCTATGCTCTGTAGTGTGCATGTAGGTATGGATGTGTGTGTATATGGTCTAATATAACACAAGGTTTGGTAAAACAACACATTATTTACGCACACATTAAATAAATACAGAGAATATGAAGCTATACTGTGTATATACAGTATACACAAACAATAATAGTAACAATAAATATAGTCCAGTCTAGCATAATATTGTTAGCAATTCCTCTGTCTTGTTGTAGTCCAATGTCAAAATATGTAAATGGGATTTGTATAAGGATTCTTTTTGTGATAATTACTCCATGTCGATAAACAAGCATACAGTCTATGTAATACTAAGTGCAGCCTATATACGCTCGTAATATCACAAGAATATAACTATCGCGATGCCAACTTTGTGACATAAGATAGTACATTGCCTAGTAAATGCAGTTACTTTCTCAAATTTAAAACTGGAACACAGTAATACATAAGCTATTTAGCGGTAGAAATAGCTGAGAGTAAAGTACCTTTGTACGAGTTTCATAAGAAATACAAACCTGGCTCAACATATGCCTGTTGGGCATGGACGGCACCTCCGGGATGGGGGGCGGTTGTCGATCTTCGTCGTCTTGGGAATAAGTCTCTGATTTCTCAGAGACAGAGCTCAAGGTCTCTCCAGTCATGGTGTCGTTGTAAGAAGAGGGGGCGTACATCTCTATTGTGGCGGATTTCGAAGCTTGGCCTGCTTGTTCTGTTCGAGAAAAGCTATATTATAATCGATACTTTAGTTTTGATGAAAGGCGTCGAAGCTACTGCTTCAATGAAAAATATATTATTTGTATCAATTGCAATCTAACGGCCTGATGGCGCCTTTATAGTAAAACTAGTCTTATTAACGGCTTTTTATTCATCGGCATCATTACAACTATTAGAAGTCCACTGCTGCCCACAGAAGCCTCCTCAAAAATGGGAATATCCTGCTCATAATTGCCATGCTGGGCAAGCATGTTGGCAGTTGCAGAGCGCAGTTTTCCCGACGGGGATGCTGCTGCCCATCCCCGCCTTATGCTTTTGAGCTTCACTACTTTGGATGGATATACCGCCATCTGTCGGTTCTGGTACTTTAGTCGTCTCTTACAACACCTGGTAACGGAGAGGTACTATACATTTTTACACTGTTTTCATAAAAACAAAATTCAGAGCGGTTGCTTTTGTCTTGCATTTTAAAGCAGTTAAATGATGAGTTTTCTCATGAGTAGTGTTTGCGTAAATGTTAGAAGACAATAAATTTGATAGTGTTTCTATCCTGTGCACCAAGTGTCACGGGTTCGAATCCCTCCCGTGACAAATATTTAAACGATGAATATTATTTGTGATACCTCCGTTATTTGATGTCCTTCAAACGACTTATCGAGTATTACCAAGTCAGGTCTTAGTATTAAAAAAATTGGGGGAATTTATATTGCCAGTTTGGCTTCAAGTTAATGCCAAATAGTATTAATAAATGAATTCCCACAACATCTCATACATTGACCTGACTCCGTAATAAGTCGCTTAAAGCGCTTGAGTGAAAGATATCAGACAATAGACGAATCATAAATATAACTCATAAATACAGGTATTCAACACCCAGACACAGAATAAACACAAATATTATATGGATATTTGTACTAGGTGGGGATTGAACCCACGTCCTTAGGCGCACAAGATAGGATCACTACTACGCCATCGTGCCCTTAATGTCAAATGGGCCAATGACCTTTGTAAATGTTTTTCTAACGCATACTAAAATCTGAAATTTAGTCTTTTATATTATATACACAAAATACCAAAATTGATTACGGCCAACAATTACATTATCTATTTCATTAAATATCGAACATTGATGGATGAGTTTAAAATTAAATCAAACCATTTTGTTTGTTTATGTTTGCTTTGTGTCCGACCAAAATTATTAGATCAGTCAATTGAATGATTTATTTTGTAACAATTTTCGATTCAATCAATCAATTACTATGGTAACAGAAATTACGCCCGTCAAATTTATTTTTGAATACTGTACGAGGGCGATTACAATTACTAAAATAAAAAAACAGAATGAACTATTATTGTCTATACCAAATTAACTAGAAAGCTGTTATTTTTAATCAAATGTAAGTCAGCCATGGTGGTTAATAATTGACTATTATCAGCGAGTCATATGGTTACTTCTTTCACGGGAAATTGTATTAAGTAGGTGGAATTTGATACCAACTATAATTTATGAATATAGAGCATTTAAAAATCCATTTTTTTTAAATATTAATTTTTTTTAAATACATAATAAGTATTTATAGTATATAATATTTACAATTTATTGGTCAACATTCTAAAAACTGACAAAAGATTGCATCAGGCATTTGAAATTTACAATTATTGCCATCACAATTTTTATTTGTATATAATTTTGTAAATTCATTTCCGTTTCCAGGGACGTCGAGAAAAAAATGTAAAAGGTCAATTAACCTCGTTTTAAAGCCTTTAAAAAGGAGTTTTATCGAAGCATAACATTTATAATATTAATGGTCTAAATATTACAAACAAAAGCTTGGCAAAATAAAAAAAAAAACTCACCTTTTAGCCGCCGAGAGCGACGTTTCAAAACAAAACAAGCGACTAATCCAGCATTAATCAATACCAAAATGGCGGCGGTTATTGAGACGTAAACTATTACTGATTTCGACATATCCGCCGTCTCTACGAACTCTGTTGATGACACTACATTCAGCTCGCCTACTTCTGATGATGCTGGTGAAGAAAATAAAAGAAATAAAAAATAAAAAGTGAAAGCACGCGTGCATGAAGAAAATGAATTTGAAAAAACGAATGTTGTATAACAGCTGCATAGAGCAAAAAGTTATTTTTATAGTTCGATAAACAAAGACCGCTTGATAATAAACGTCACCGCAATATCACAAGGATATCACTAGCGCGTTGCCAACCTTGTGACTTCTAGACGTTATTTATGATCCAGTAATTTCACTGCCTCACCCTTCAAACCGAAACACAGCAATACGAGCACTGGTGGTAGAAATACGTGAGAATGAGGTACCAATGCAGACGACCTCTTGAGGTTTAACTTAAGTGAAATATTTGAAAGTACAACTGTATTTCTTCAAATTCACTAGAACACTTAACAATACTATCTGCGATAACATTTATAGACACTGCTATATGAATTAATTTACAAGCTTATATATTTAACTAAATGTATTAAATCTACACAACGATGCAATCTACACATACAATAAAAGCTAATCGAATGCGAATCTTCATTCTATTAACATTGAAACTAATATCAAACCTCGGATCCTTTTATTTGTCCTTCTATGAAGACAACATCCGATCAGCAGTACGTTCAGAAGAATTAATGCTGTGCCCACAATTGTGCCAGCAATTATGATCACTCCGGGCACATTATAAGAGTTATATTCCTCTGAACTGGACTGTACTGATGATGGGATCATGTCTTTTGTTGCGTGGAAGAAAGTGGAAGTTGTTATCAAATATTCTTTTTCAACTGTTAAAGTAGAGATAATGACAACACTTTTATTTATTAACGATTTCACTTATTGATATCAGAAAGAGGGGGTAGGTATAACTAGAGGGGGGTAATTGTGCTCAACTGCCAGTGCTGAGTGGTAGTCTTTATACTCTATATATCTATTAAATTTGATTCTTAATCAATATAAACAAATTTAATTATCATTATTAATAGAATACTTACTAAGTGTCGTAGCTTTGGTATCATCAGGCCTGTATTTGCTTTGGCCTATATGATTGATGGCCATAACTGAGAATACGTAATCTGTATTCTTTTCTAGACCACCGATGACGTAGGACGACGAGTTTTTGGGTTTAACGTCTTCGTATTTGTATGAGTCATCATAGATTTTTCTAAAACACAAACGACAATTAATAAAACTATACACAATTTCTAGAAAGTATAAGATTTAATTGCATTGATTGTGTTTTTAATATTATTTTTTTTTGTAATATCTATGTAATATTTCTTACCTATATCGTATTCTGTACCAAGGGCGCATTCCTCCGTCGAAGCCTGGCACCCATTCTAATGTTACAGAGTTATACGTAACATTTGTCACTGTCAGCGATACCACTTGGTCTACAACATAGGAAAATGTTTCATGGAACGAACCAATAACTTAAACATTTTCATTAAAATGGAACATAATTGAATCAAAAACAAATATCTTATATTCAAATCTGATTTTAACCGTATCACTTAGTAAAGTTTGAGAATTCATTGTTGAAATCTAATAATCACCTGGGGCGCTAATGATATCCAGCTTAATTGACGAGGTGTCGAATCCCAAATCGTTGCTTGCTCCACACTCATAAGAGCCATAATCGGATGACGTGACTTCACTGATGTGGAGTATAGAGATGTAAGTGATGAGGTCAATTTTGTGCAACTCCGAAAAGTATTTTGAGGAAGTGTTTACTGGTAGTTTGGCACCATTTTTGGACCACGTAAAATGAGGCGCGGGGACAGCTTGACATCTAAAGATGAACAAATCGATTAGAACAACATATATGAAAATGCAAACAGCCATATAGATTTAAAGGTAAATATAAATATTAAAAAATAAATTTTCAAAAAATATTAAAAGTAATTAATATCAAGAAACTATATATCTTTTATATTTTAGGAGAATTAAAAACGTAAAATTTTAACTTTTTAAGTTTTTACTGAGGCCGATTTGGACTTTAAAACTTTTTATTTGAATTTTTATATTTCATTTTTTTATTGTAAATAATAACGATTTGAAATGGAACGAAGGTTATGTAAACTTACTTGCAAGTCAAATTTCCGACTTGTCCGACGTTGGACGCCGACTTCACCAAGTTTGGCGAAGAGTCCATCTCAGGTTTGAACTTCACCAACAACATGACATCTTGCTTGTTCTTCTCGCCAACACCGTTATCAACAACGCACTGGAAGGTACCTACATCTTCTCTGGTCGCTCGAGATATTGTCAGGTAACTAGTATTGTTCCTAGCTTCGAATGTTATGGCGTCAGATGGTATTTCATAGTTCTTACGTTCCCATTTTATGTGGTTTTGATTAAGAGGATTACCTAGAATTTATTAATCAATGTTAATGACGATGTTCTTTAGATTTGTCCTAAACATTTTGTAGTTACAAGCCTGTTTTATTTTTTATAAATAATTAACAATCACTACGTTATTTATCGTAAACAGACTTACCATCAGCAGTGCAAGATAGTACAGTATCTTCATTTGGATTTGCAATGCCATGTTGTTGAACATATTTCACACTAGCGGAATCTATAACAAAAATATTTTATATAGTTTCCAACTGATCTATAAAAATATGGTGGTTCTATCTCAAATTTAGTATTAATCTGTATTGTTTTAACAATAGATATACTTACATTGAATTGAAACTGATATATTAACAGTCGATGCTCCTTGTGAATTGACAGCTTCACACGTGTAGATGCCGGCGTCGCGGCGCGACACTCGCGTCATGTTCAACATGTTGCCTTCCGATATTATTCTGTCGTCTGAACATCAATAATGACATGTTAGCACACAAAAACATCAGAAATGTTAATACTGGTGTTCTTAGTCAAAGGTTTGTATCCTAATACTAAAATATGTTTTGGATCATTGCTTGTAATTTTCATATCACATATTTTAGAATAAGAAAGTAATATCTTAAAATATCTAAGTCACTATATTAATTAGTTCTGAAATTAATTTGAGAATTCTTTAGATAAATGTTATATGTATTACAGTATTATTTTTATAAATTAGATTTATCGCACCGTCTATATCTTTGAAAAGTTATCAGTATTTGTTAATTGCCAGAAATATATATAATGTCATGCAGATCATTCATTTATTTATATCATTATTTATCAGATATATAACATATCGACGGCCAGAAATTCAATTGGCGTAAGTGGCATACGGACAATTTTTTTTTGTATTTATTTATTTCTGATTATTGTAAATAGCACTGCTGGGCATAGGCCTCTCCAAGAAAGAAGATTTTTGCCTATAATTTGCCAACACGATTGCCTCGCTGGGCAAGCGTGTTGGCAATGGCTGCGCTAGCTTTCGCGACGGGGATGCTGCTGCCCACCCCCGCCCTGTGAATTTAAGCTGCACTGTTCCGGATCGATTACCCGCTATCTGCCGGTTACCTTAGTCACCTCTTACGACACCTGGTGCAGTGGGAGCTACTATTCTACTCTGCCGTTACCTCACGGCTTACCTCACGACGATTAAATTCTTCTTATTAACTTCTTGCTACTTACTTGAACTGCTATACGAAGATTGCGTAATCGGTAGACCATCTTTTGTCCAAGTGTAGGAGATGCTCTCAGGGTTCCCATGGGCACTCAAAATTATAATTCGGGACCCGTTCTCTTCGACTTCTACTTCTTTTGGTGTGCTCTCATCAAATATCGGTGCATCTACGACAATGTGAAAATCGATGTAATTTTTTCAAATAAATCCATTATCCCACTTGCCTAGAGGCGCTTTGTTCGTAATAATTATGAACAATAAAATTCGCTATCGGAAATTGAATATCGCTATCACGTTAGCGAAGTCGTCTAAAATGTAATTTTAAATCGGATCGATTATCAGAATCGGCTGTTCTCAACAGAAACAAAGAAATATGACAAACCATGACATAAACTTCTTTTGCACCGGAGAAATGCATCAAGTTACTGACGCAGCCAAACAATCTTAAGTGGCAAAGGGCAGGGTACATGACTGCATGATTGCGCTGGCTTGGGTTTATAACCTTATCATCGTTACAGCCATTAGAAGTCCACTGCTAGGCATTGGCCTCCCCATTGTCGCGCTGCCACGCAAGGCAAGCGTGTTGGCAATTGCAGAGTGCAGCTTTCGCGACAGGGATGCTGCTACCCATCCCCACCCTATGCCTTTGGGGTACACTGTCTCAAATGGATATAACACCATCTGTTTTGGTACCTTAGTCGATTTTTACGACACTTAGTACAGAGGGAGGTACTATTCTACTATGATAGTACCTCACGGCACGTATAATCTAATAATCTAAATCCTTTATCTCAAACTTCGTGTTTTGTGGAGTTCGCCTATCACCAAAAGTATGGGTATATTATTAGATCTAACGCTTTTGAGGATCAATACCAAGCACTCGATCCAGCAGGTCTTACTGATGAAGCATAGCCTGTTCATTAACGACTGGTAGATAGGGAACCTTACTCAACTTCCTCTTGCCCAGAGTTACCGGAGCTGCAAAGTCGTTCACTACTCTTAGTTGGTTACTACTAGACTCTATAAGCTGATTACCTCCCATTCCTAGCACGGTATGTAAAATTTAGGTAAATTATGATAATCTTATATCCAGCAGTGGACGTCCTACTGCTCATAATGATAATGATGCATTATCATCATATCAGCTATTGGAAGTCCACTGCTGGGACATACGCCTGCCCAAGAAAGGGAATTTTGCCTATAATTGCTGCTCTATGCAAACCTATTGGCAAATCGTAGAGCGCAGCTTTTGCGACTGGGATGCTGGTACCCATTCCCGCTCTGTGTAATTGACATTACACTGTCTCGGACAGATACGCTTATTACAACACCGTGTAGAGGGGAAGGTACTATTCTTCTCTTCCGGTACCTTACGGCCAATGTGTTATAGAATCACCATCATCATATCAGCCATCATACTAGTCAGTGTCTTTATAACGTATGAAGGTTTTTTTAAATACATCACATCACTCACGTGGTAGACTAAGATACTTACAAAGAACTTTCAGGCTGAGTGCATCGTGGACACTTCTCTGCAGCGCCTCGTTCATCGCTTGGCAGGTGTACACGGCCCCATTGAGGTCTTTCGAGATGTTTAACTTCAGTTCGATCGTGGAAACAGTTCCTCCGTGCAGGCCCTTCTTCATTTGCATTGGCAGTCCTAAATAGAATATGATATCTCGTGCATAAGCGCATATTTGATGTAATGTGTAGGAAATTATTACTAATTTATAATATAATTAAAATAGACATGACCCAATTATTATTAATTGCAACACCGCAGAATTAGCGTACTTACTGGTCAATCTATACTAATATGATTAAGAGGAAATATTTGATTAACAGCTTAGTACAATTTAACTCAAAATTGAATCAATTAACTAAATTAACTCTTTCACCAGATAACCGATTTTTTACCGATTACCATAGACTATATTATATTCGCTAAAATCAAACTATAAACACCTAAAATGTAATATAGTGAGGTACAATTTAAAATTGTGCGTTTGTAACAAATAAACTTAAAAACTGTTTGATTGAATTCAATAAATATTATTATATTCAAAAGCTACTTTATCATTAATAATTAAAAGCTATATGTTATTGCTAAATTCTTATTGTAACAGGATCTATGTGGCTAAAACCACGGGTCCATACTATAGTTAATGAAAGTGCTGTTCAGCTTTGCCTTACTAACAATGTAAATATTTAAGTTTATAAGGATATATAATCGTATGTTGCACATTCACGCTAGTGCACCAAAACAAATTACAATACAGTTCAGCAGAAGTATTATAAAGGATGAAAAACACGTAAACTAGATTTGTACCTCAAAAAATATATGGCATTGGTAGAAAATACTGGATTTTTAAAATCTCGAAAGGTTTGACGTTATTCTTTTTGTAGTTAATACTACAAGTATTGGTATTTATTACTATAAAGTACAAATCCAGACAGAATTTAATCTTTACCATTAAACCAGCTTGTGCAGTCTTTAAGTATATATCTTCCAAATGGGAAAAGGAAAGAGGAACAT
This sequence comes from Heortia vitessoides, assembly GCA_020976665.1. Lineage (NCBI taxonomy): Eukaryota > Metazoa > Arthropoda > Insecta > Lepidoptera > Crambidae > Heortia > Heortia vitessoides. The sequence goes on along the minus strand of JACJUM010002842.1, from coordinate 1,874,971 downwards.
TAATAAACGCTTAGCACCAACTAAGTTAACTCCACTGCCTTATCTTAATCCATAGCTGAATGTTTACAATAGTTAGAAAGAGATAATTAATATTTTGTTGTTGCGGTGTTTATTTCCTTGTCACAACTATTATCTGGTAAGATTTCGCTACTAAATGATTAATTAGAAAGATCCAGTAGAACCCGACCAAAATTAAGTGATCTCGTTTCCACCCACATAATTGTAATAAGGTACAAAGAGACGAATGATTACCTTGTACAGGGATTCCGTCTCTCCACCAGGACAAGGTTGCCGGTGGATTGCTGGACGCAGCATCGCAGTATAGAGTGGCTTCAATACCTGGCTTCAACTCCTCAGGTTCTGCTCTCACCTTCACTGCTTCAGGGGCAACTGTGGACAACATACTACATTTAAGAAAGGCTTATCAATATTTTCTTTCACTTAATAGATAAAAATAATATTAAATACATTCACACGATATCTCATACTTTAACCTGACTCAGATATAAGTCACTTTAAGCATTAATATTACGGACACTAGTCACAGAGGAGTCAAATATATAATACTTAAATATTTAACACCCAGACTCTGAACAAACTCAGATATTCATCATATAAATATTTGTTCACGACCCCTGGCACACGATAGACGCACCGTCTGCGCCATTGGGGCATATGTAAGACACAAGAAAAGGTTAATCCTAAAATGAAATTCACGCACAATGTGGTTTCATATGTAACGAAATTCCTTTTAAAATGTGCTCTATTAAAAATTAAACATAATGTTTAATAAATGTATTTACCTGTTATAACAATGTAGTTTAAAACTTTCCTTTTAACTCTACGCCATTTTGAATCTTCTGTCACAATTAATAGTGTAAATGTGGAAGTATGTAGTATGTAGTAATGTTTGTTACATGTTCACGCTGTATCTTCGTGACTAATCTTCATAATTTTTTTGATAAATATAGTCGAAAGTACAGAGGTCATGGACTCTACCTAACATTCCGACCGAAAAAACATTCTACTTCCATATGAGTTATGATAAACGGCAACTTTAGTACTACAAAAAATCAATAGATGGCGCTGATTTTGAAAACTAATCTAATAAGAATATTCAAATTTTTCGATCTAAACTAACTAATATTATAAATTTTAACAAACAAACTCACCTTAAGTTTGTCTGTTACCGCTTTACGTTTTATACATTCATCCGATTTTCATAAAATTTTATAAGATATATAGTAGGTATATTGATTTTGCTTTTTGATTCTGTCACTTTCCTTGTTCTGTAACTATATCTTTTATATTTACTTGAATGTATGTATATGTTTATGTGTATGTTTATATGTATGTATGATTGTTTGTTGTACTAAATTCACCTCTAACTTCCACCAGCTTTAACATTATTTCCATCCAAAGGTTGCCAGTAAGAAATTGTATTTACCGATAAGGACGCCTCTTGTACCTACTATTCCATGTTTTTGTGATATTCTTGTGTTGTTTTTCTTGGTGTACAACAAAGAGTATATTTTTATTGATATTATTATTATATTTCATCCCTAAAAAACTAATGTTTCCTTGGAAATATTGTAAGGGAAAAGCTAGTTAGTACAAAATACTTTCGCTTGCATATCTTCATCGTGTCCGCGGGAAAAATTTGGAAGAAAAGGTAATGGTCAGATTGAGAGGAACCCCTCAAAACTCGAATAATACTTGGAATTATGGAAAAGAAGGGAATTCTGAGTAGGTCTTAATTACAGGTCGCTCATTAGAAATTTAAATGAGGAGAGCAATATGAATTCCCTAATTTGGAAAGTTCAATGTAAATCATTATCTGAAATTTCCGCAAATTCATTGGAATGTTACTTATTTAGGGATTGTAATGTTTATAATAAACAAAAAAATACTCTTTGTAAAACTCGAGCGCCATTTGTCTTTGGATAGCATCAAATTAGCGAGAGAAGAAATATTTAATTGAAAACGATAAATTTATTATGATATATAACTTTATAAGCATTCCGTGAAAATCTGTTAATTTATAAATTAAAAACAGACACTTCATTTGGTCGTGTGGTACCGGCAGAGTAGAATGCTACCTCCACCTATACTAGGTCTGATCTATCTGAAGCAGTGCAGCTTAGAATGCTCAAGGTGGACACAGGCAGCAGCATGTCCGTCGTTAAGCTACGCTCTACGATTGCCAACTCACATGCTCAGCAAGACAATTATGGGGAAAATCCCCCCTTTCTTGGGGAGGCCTATGTCCATGTCTATTCTAACGGCTGATATGCTGACTTCAATTTTATATATACTATTTTATATATATACTGTTTTAATTTGTTTAGCGTTAATTGACATTGACAATTTATGACAACTGTTTGAAAGTAAGACAAGTGTTGTTATGTGCAATAGTGGATTCTAACGGCTGATATGCTCACTTCAATTTTATGTATACTATTTTATATATATATATTGTTTTAATTTGTTTAGCGTTAATTAACATTGACAATTTATGACAACTGTTTGAAAGAAAGATAAGTGTTGTTATGTGCAAGTGAAGTGAAACTATGAAAATACCAAAAATAATTTACTTTAAATAACAATACAACTATTTTTCTCTTTGTTAAAAATTTAATAACAAATTATCACAACATCTCATACTTTGTCCTGATTCTTTGGAAAGTTCTTTAAAGAACCAGTGTAATGGAAATCAGACAACATCACATATATTTTACTAAAACACATTTAACACCAAGACGCAGAACAAACATAAATATTTGTCCTGGTTGAGGCTTAAATCCATGATCTTTAGTGCACAAGAAAGAAACACTACCATCTGTGCCATTGGGCCCGTCACTAAATTTCATGTACCTAAAGATTATTTGAAAAAAAATTCTCGTCATATATATATATATACAGTTGATAAGTAAATATTATGTACTTACAATGCACGTTCAAAGTAACAGTCTCAAAAAGTGGTATCTCGGTGGCGCTGTTCGTCGCTTCGCATCTGTACTGTGCTTGGTTGTCCGTAACGTTCGTGAGTATAGATATCTCAGCTGACACCGACTTGTTGGAATTCTTCATCACCGAGTGGATCTGTGATAGAATACATATGTATAATAATGATAAATACCCACAACATCTCGTACATTGTCCTGGCTCCGTGGTAAGTCGCTTAATGCACTTGTGTTACGGACAATTGATTAATCATAAATATAATACGTAAATTCGTATATTTGACACCCAGACACAAAACAAACACAATATCATGGTTTAAATATTTGCTCTGGGTGGGGATCGAACCCACTACCTTTGACGCACAAAATAAAAAACTTAATATATGAAACCCGAACTTTAACAATATTTATAATAAAATTATTACAATTGTAATCAAGTCATTATCAAATCAAATATAATCAAATAAATATTTGCTATGGATGGGAATCTAACCCACTACGCTTGGCGCACAAGATAGAATCATTACCATCTGCGCCAACGCACCTGTCAAATTCGTCATCATCATTATCATATCAGCCATAAGAAACCCACTGCTGGACATATACCTCCCCAAGAAAGGGCGAATGTTGCCTTAATTGCCGCGCTGGGCAAGCGTGTTGGCAATCGCAGAGCGCAGCTTTCGCGATGGGGATGCTGCGGCCCATCCCCACCCTTTACATTTGAGCTACTTTGATTCGGATGGATTTATCGCGATCTGTCGGTTCTGGTACCTTCGTCGCCTCTAACGATACCTGGTAAAGAGGGAAGTACTCTACCGGTAATTAAATATTAGAAATAATGAAAATGACATTAGGCTGAAATTAAACTTTCTCAAAGGAGACCTATGTAATAGTATCATACATGATTTTTTGTTTATAATGATTTATGTAATTATTATTTCTATTTTAAAAGTATTTACAATATTTCATGAGACATTCCTTATACTCTTATATTCAAGTGTATAAGGGTCACTTAGTATACCATTAAATTCCTTACTCTATTAAGACATGCCCTCGAGAAATGAATTCCCCGTTCCTTCTTATCTTACATTTTAAACGGGAATTATTACACAATCCAGAGACTCCGTCAGGTTGATAACATTCCCAGATAATCAATTGGATGGGTTCCCCATCTGACTTATTACGAGTTTAATTTTACGTTTCATTTGACGTATTATGACTAATGAGCTTCCGTTCTAATTTTGGACATCTGCAATCGATTTCGTCTTTCGATATTGAAACCATAGAGCAATCATTTTTTTTGTTGAAATTGGGATACTAATTCTAAAGTCTATTCACAATGGTTGAGGGGACTATGTTCGATCTTTATTCATGCATTTTTGTTTTTCTATAACACCAAGTCGATAGGCAAGCATACTGTCCGCATGGTATCACATGGATATGACTAGCTAGCGCTTTGCCGACCGTGTGACTTGAAGATAATTTCACTGCCTCTCTCATCCTCCAAACCGGAATACAGCATTGCTATTTATAATAGTACCTTCCACTGAACCAGGTGTCGTAAGAGGCGACTAAAGTTCCAGAACAGACAGATGGTGGTATATCCATCTGAAATAGTACAGCTCAAATGCACAAGGCGGGGACGGGCAGCAACCCTCGTCGCGATAGCTACAACCTGCGTTTCCAACACGCTTGCCTAGCGCGGCAATTATGGGCAAAAGAACTCCTTTCTTGGAGAGGCTTGTGCCTAGCAGTGGACTTCCAATGGCTGGTATAATGGTGATGATGTAAACATTTTCTGTCTACAAATTAGATTTGTTTTCGTACTCTAACAATCACAAATGTGAGATCCGTGGGGTACCGACAGAGAATAGTACCTCTCTTCCTACCAGGTGTAGTAGAGACGGAGGTACTAGAACCTGACAGACGGTACCTTCTTATCGTTCTTGAACCAGGTCAAAGTGGCAAGGGGATTGCCTCCAGATGAGATGCAGGACAACTTTTGGACTGTGCCAGCAGCGAGAGTTGTTCCTGGGATGTAGCCAGTAATCATGGGCGCCGATGGGGGATCTGAAAAAGAAAGATAAATGTCAGTACATGATCACAAAATAGAGCGGGAATTGGCAGCATTAGGCCAGGTGGTGATCGCAGAGTTATGCATAGCTACCGCACCTGTATAGACAATATGTACAAGATATACTTCCCTAACTCATTATAACGGTCGTCTGTCTGGTGGTACCTCACTCTCACCTATTTCTACCGCCAAATAGCAATTTTCGCATTGCTGTGTTCCGGTCTGAAGGATGAGAGAGGCAGTCACTTGGTAATGTGACATAATATCCTCAAGTCACCAGGTAAGCAACGCGTTAGTGATATCCTTGTGATATTACGAGCGTCTATAGGCTGCAATGACGCTTACTATCACGCAGTATTCACACAATATCTCATACATTGACCTGACTCCGTGGTGAGTCGGTTAAAACACTTGTGTCACAGACTACAGAGGAATCACACATATAATAATTGAATACATATTTTAACACCCAGACACAGGACAAATAAAAATACCATTATATAATTTGTATCGGGTGGGGATCTACTATCTGCAGTGTTATATTATTTCTCGTTCGCTAGTGTCCGTAACTCGAGTGCTTCAAATGATTTATTTGGAAGTCAAGTCAACATATGAGATGACTTAATTTCTTTAATATTTTTGAAACAATTCTGAATTTTAAACAAACGCGTTAATAAAGGCTTAAAGAATACCTACGAGTTATTATATATTCTTGTTGGCAGTTATTTGTACCAACACACAATGAGTGCTGATAAGGGAATTATATTTAATAATAACGTTCACCATTTTCTCGGTTCAGTTTGCTTTTTTTTTATTTAATCGTTCTGTATATAATATATACAATCCCTACTAATATTATAAATGCGAAAGTAACTCGGTCTGTCTGTTACGTTTTCCAACTTGAATCTTTTAACCGATTTAGCTGAAATTAGGCAGAGACAATCTTTAGACCCTGAGAAAGGACATAGGCTTTTTGCTTCGAAATAAAGGTTGATGAAAAGTTGTATGGAAGTATCGCTATTTTTCGAGCTAGAAACTTAAAACCTATTTTTCAGTTCATTTATTATCATTTATTTATATCGATAAACATAATATTTACAGTTTATATAAGTTTCCACGCGGACAAAGTCTCAGTCACAGCTAGTTAAATATATATTTTAAAATAAATATTGAACATAATGGTAGACACAAGCAGCTGTAACACAGTTTGATACTAGCACAGCTGCCGACGATCACGTCTTAAATAATTTTATTTAGTATTCATAAGTACTGGTAATGTCTGAATTTTGAAATCATCCATTGAAATCCATTGTTGGACAAAGTTGTTTATAAAAAGGGACAATTTTATCTATAAATTCCGCGCTGGGCAAGCGTGTTAGCAATCACAAAGCGTAGCTTCGGGAGAGGGATACTATTGCCTATCCCCACTCATCCCCACAGCATTTGATACCGCAATCTGTCTTCTAGTCGCCTCTTACGACATCTGATATAGGGGGCGGTACTATTCTACACTGCCAATACCACACGGCTAATGTATTCTGGAATCATCATCATACCAGCCATTAGACATCCAATGCTGGACATAAGCCTCCCCAAGTCATTTCCAATATCGTGATCCTGCGGTTTTAGTCAGATCGTCTTGCGGATAGACGCCCTGGCCACTGCCACTTCAACTAACTAATTATAAAACAAAAAATATTAATATAATTGATTTATTTGCGAAATATATGTATATGTATATACATGCTTATATATTATACCATATATATTATGAGTAGTGACCGTGTATTAGTAAGAAAATATTTTAACTTGCTTCAGCTCAGGTAGGGCTGAAAAAAATAATAAATGAGAGGAATGCCAACGAGCCATATGCCAAAGCGCAAACGATAATCCATATTAAGCTAGAAATCACGAAGATCCGCCGATATATACCGTTTACAACACCCATTGGCGTCCATTCGGGTCACGTTTCACCCAACGACGGTACATGTGCCCGCGATTTGTGGCCTCTGGCCTATGTTATTAGTTACCGATATGTGATTGGAGAATTTAATGCTCATTATAGATTGCGGGGCGTGATGCTGAGTGTTCAATTAATGTCCTTTACCGGCCTGACTTGCATGCCTGACAAAGTTTTGCTGACGGGATGGTTACAATTAGTGAAGTTTTTTATTGGTTTTCATCATCATCGTATCATTTGACTAGCCTGATGGCGCAGATGATAATGATCATGTCTTGTGCACCAAAGGGTAGGTTCGATCCCCACTCAGGACAAATATTTATACGATGATATTTACGAGTATGTTTGCATCTTGGAGTCAGGTCAATGTATGTTGTGGGAATTTATTATTATTATTATATCTGTTATTGGAAGTCCACTGTTGGACGCAGACCTCCCTAAGATGAGGGAATTTCGCTCTTAATTGCTGTGCTAGGCAAGCGTGTTGACAATCGCTGAGCGTAACTTTCACAACGGGGATGCTGCGGCCCATCCACGGCCTGTGCATTTGAGTAACGCTGTTTTGGGTTGGTATCTCACGTTTTTACTTCAACAAAGGTTATATGTTACTATCATCATCATCATATCAGCCATAAGACGCCCACTGCTGGACATAAGCTTCCCCAATTAATTTCCAATAGGACCGGTTGTATGCGGCCTGTGTCCAGCACGATCCTGCGGTTTAACTCAGATCGTCTGTCCATCTTGCGGGTGGACGCCCTACGCTGCGCTTGCCGGTACGTGGACTCCATTCCAGAACCTTCCGACTCCATCGGCCATCGGTTCTGCGTACCAAATGCCCTGACCATATAATATACCATACATAAAAATGGGGTGTATATAAAGTTGTATAGTGCAGTGTTCTATAATAAGACATAACCTACAAACAGTCCAATTACCCCAACCGGGGCGGGGAGGCTATTATTTTAATTACTACCCCGCCGCTTGACTCCCCTGAATATTTACGGCTTTATTTTATAGAGCTGCAAAATGCAATACCTTTCTAGAAACGGAGCATTTCTTTAAGAGTTCACACTTTTATCGGCAGATCGGGAAACCTGGCGCTCGTTGTGTTTCCATTGGAGACGTAAAAACCGTTAATTGAATGTGAGAGATTTACGGCAAAACAAATCTGTGTATTCTAATGGAGTATATACAAACAATTTTTATTTTTATTTCCGTCACGAAGCTTTGTTTAGCAATTGCAACCACCAGTTCAGCGCGGCAATTATGGGCGGAATTACTTTCACCTTTTTTCTGGAGGCTTATGTCTAGCAGTAGACTTTCAATAGCCAGTATGATGATGATGATATCTCTACAATTTCTAATATAGTTATTATCAACTATGAAAAGGTTAATAACTTATCGCTTAACGTAGACTTTTTAAATTGCGCTACAATTTTGCGTGGAAGAATTGAAAATATTCAATAATAACTACTGCTCTGACTTCGTCCAGGTATTCTTATGTTACCTTGTTGATCCTGTTAAGTTGACATTTTTTGTTTGATTTGTCAACAGTGTATTTGTTTTGTTCAAGAGAAATGAAAATATAAAAAACAACCTAAAAGACACCACTTACAAAAGCCTCCTTTCTTAAAAAGCCAAGAACTGAGGTTTTATGCCCATAGTATCCGCACTGAACAAGCGTGTTGGTAATAGTAGAGCGCAGATTACGCGTTCCGGATGGATATACCGCCATCTGTCGGTACTGTCTCCTTAGTCGCCTTTCACGACTGGTGCAGTGGGAGGTACTTCACCGCAAGAAAAGATATATAGAATATATATATTATAAAATAAGTACGTATCAAAATAATATTATAAATCATAATCAATTCCAGTCGGTTTGAGTTCACTCCGCTGTCGTAATATTCCGTGTTTGTAATCCAATTTATCAAGTCGTATTACAGCTATCACGCCCTTGGGACCAACACCAAACGCCGAACGATTGATTGATTAACATACTAATTCCATTTGCGTGGGGAATTTAATAATTTCAATAATAATATAAAATCAAATAAATCTTGTATTTCTCTGAAAGTATATAAAGTACGCGCGACGTTATATCTTATTAATCTAAAAGGAATATACATTAATTATTTTTCAACAAAACATTTGTTGCACTTCGAAAATATTTGTTGTACTTTTATGTTAATCTACTAATAATAAAAAAAAACTAAGTAATATATTGTCATAAGTTATCTGATATAACATAATAACGAGGAATCATTCGTTTATTTTGCATGTTAGTTACCATTCCTTTATAAAAACTTAAGAAGAAAATTTATCTCATTAATGGAAAACTACATTATCCCCGTCGCAAAGGCTGCGTTTTGCGATTGCCAAGATGTTTCCTCAACGCATCAATTATGAGTAAAATTCCCTGTTTTATGCGGAGGCCTATGTCCAGCTGTGGGCTTCCAATGGGTGCAATGACGATGATCATAAAATTATTTTTACTGATTAACGCCCTTTGGATACCGGAAGAGTTGAATTGGAGTATCGGTCTGAATCAGGCGTCATAGAACAAGCTGGTATAATGATGGTGATAAATCAAAAAAATATAAAAAAAAAAAAGTTTAAACCGATAAACTCACAGAAGTCTATTCCTATTTAATCCAGAATCCAGAAATAATATACGAGTATATTTATAAATTTGTAAGTGTTTAATTTATTATTTATGAGAGATACACTAATAAATATATACTATTTTTTAAGCCTCGAAGTGTTCGTTTAGAAAAGGGATAGATTTATTATAGTTATATTTAAATACAGTTTTAAATCTATTTATATAACATATATTAAATATATAACAATCTTTCTGTTTCTATCTATCTCATTTATACCTTTTACCACCTCTCAGTTTCATTCGTTCTATCATCCAAATAGAATAATTAATAAATACTTTTTAATAAATAAATTCTAGAATAAATAATTTTGAGATGAGGCCGCCTATTATATTTTGTGATTATTTTTTTTTTGTTTTCTATATTTGTGTTTATTACAATAAAGAATTAATTATTACTATATTATTTTCATGACTCGAATACATTTTCCATGGTATTAGTGTCCCAAATAAAAGTATTTTCCAATGTTCATAATATAAAGTGAAGGTCGGACAGAGATGCATTACTATTTAGCAGAGAATATCAGGTTTAAGCGGGCATTTTATCATAAAAAAACGCTAACCATAACTTTCATAATAACAAACCGGTGTATATGCTGGTAAAACCACATCTAACGACATTCCTCGAAGATTGAACCTTTTTGTGACAGACAGACGTGCAAACGTTTACATAAAGCGTTCACTTAACATCAGTTTAATGGATGATGTGGCGTTGATAGTTCTATAATGGTCTTTTTGATCGATAGTTCTTATTGGTCATTGTGTCGACGAAATCTTTATGTAAGCACTTATTGATGAGCTGCTAATCGCCATTGGTAGGTACCGGCAGGGTGGAATAGTACCTATCTCTATACCAGGTGTCGTAAAAGGCAACTAAGTTACAAGAACCGACAGACATCCGTAACAGGGTAGCTAAAATTCTATCGTGAAAGCTGCGCTCTGCGATTACCAACACGTTTACCCAAATAATTATGGGCAAAATTCCCCCCAAAATTTCTTTTTAAATTCCAATGGCTGTAATTATCATCTGACTGACATCCACTGTTTGACGGTAAGCGGATTTAACTACCGCAGCCTCACTGACATGGTTTTGGTACCTCATCTTCTGCGACTTTTGTTACACAGAGAGGTATTATTTTAGCTGTGAGGTACTGGAAAAGTACAAGGGAGACTTAGTGTGGCATTATAAAAGTAACGACTTTAAGTTTCCGCAGGAATTGCAAAATGTAGTGCAAATATCTGGCCAATTTTAGATTTAAAATATGTACAAATGGTCCAACATTTGGTCACGACATCACCAGTTGAACTGATTTCGCTTATACTTAGTAATACTATTGTCTGACGTCCGTAAAACAAGTACCTTAGGCGACTCACCACAGTCAGGTCAATGTATCAGATGTCTTGGGTAATTTATTAATGTATTCAAGAATTGTAAATGCAGCCACACTTTTTACAATCCTCGAATATATTTTTCGCTATCGAACATCATTTATCATTCTTAAGAATGAAATAAATTCTTAGAATAACCTATGCAATCCTCGTAGGCTGAGTATCTTCAAATTGAAACCTAACCTTGATAGATTGATGCTATTATTTATCTAGACTAGACATTTTGTAAGGATTACAGTTATGCCACCAGCTGCGTCTTTACGTGTAAATTGAGGGTATTAACGGCATTATTTATGGATTAAACGTTAAGTGCTATCTCGGGGGTCGACTTTTAGCAAGTTAAGCTTTTAGCGCGCAGCTTAACGCGCTTACTGATGATGTTTCAATAATGTAGAGCATGACCTCAAACAAAAGTTGTCTGCATTGGTACCACTCTCTCACCTACCGAATAGCAGTGTTCGCATTGCAGTTTGGATTTACTGGGGAATTTACTGGGGATTTTAACATAATATCATGAAGTCACAAGGTTGGCAACGCGTTAGTGATATCCTGATGATATTACAAGCTTCGATACGCTGCAGTGAAGTAACATATCACACGGAGTGTTTGAAAGTTTATCAACCTAATTATTAAAATTGTATAATAGTGTGAAAGGAGATAATATTGCAGGTTTTATACATACATATATCACGTCTGTGACCCATCAAGGTAGGCAGAGACTATAGATTTCCAATTGCTATGATCTCGGAATACCTGCTCTCGCTTTCTATACTCGCATTAGTACTTTCTACACGCTCGTTTATTCTTGGTATTTCTGACCTGGAGCTCCTTTAATACCTCTTCTACTTGGTTTGAGTTATGTTTGCCTAGGTCGTCCTATGCTAACTCTTTCCTTTCACTTCTGCTCTATATATTTATGCAGTCATTCTATCTTCATCCATCTTTTCTGCATGTGCAAAACATCTTAACATTCTTTTCTCTATTGTCTTTTCTCTATTCTCTTATTTAAATAGTCTCTTCCTAATTTAATACATTAGATATCGCGATGTTCCACGTGGCATTGGATTATACTATTACAAATCATATGGCAGGCCACTACAAAAATTTAGTCAGTCCCTCCATGCAGTTCAAGTCCAGCTGCAGTGTTGTGGAGGCGACGAGTTTTTAATTTACCAACTTTAATTGTTCAGTTGGTGCTTCACACAACACTGGACTTTAGGGCTGTCAATTAGTAAATTAAATTAACATACTTATTCAGTTGATAGTACATGGATCAAGGTTAGAATCCTATTTACTGTACCGTTTATTTATATTTATATAGTATATGTATGTCTATACAATAAAACTTTTAAGGCTATCCCGCATCTCTTTTCAAAACCTACATCAAAGTAGTGGAGTTCAATAGTTGTCGCAGCCCTACCAGGGCTGCCAACGCACTGAAGTGTGAGTAGGTATGGACGTTTTTCAATTAAAAAGCATGTCTATCGCGCATTTTTAGAAAACGTTTCTTTGATTTTTTTCCTTGGTATAAAAATATTTTTAATACTTTGTTACATAACGGTGCAATTAATAGTTTTGCGATGACTAACAGGGCTGCCTCTGTATTTCCATAACATCTCATATATTAATCTGAGTCCAAGATCAGTCGCATATAAAACTTATGTTATCAGGCAACAAATGAATCACAAATACAACACTTAAACATTTCTAACTCCCAGACACAGAACATACAGAAATATTAAATATGTAAATATTTGTCCTGGTTGTAAACCAGCTCTTTGACATCTGGTGTATAATATGAAAACACTACCAAACGCGCCAACGACCTTTCTTTAATACTATATTTTAGCCTAGGTTGGAATACTAGCCATGATAAATAATTCTAGTAATCTTCTCGCTTCTGCTTTAGATTACCCGCAACCAAATAGTAATCCTCTTTATTGTAAAATATTTACATAAAGAAAAAAAATTACTTAGAAACTTGAATACAATCGGCAGTCTTATCGTTCAAAGCGATCTCTTCCAGGCAACCTTTGGATGGACATAAACGAAGAAAATATGATAGGGCAGTTATCGAACTATAACTTCTCGATCCAGGCTAGTATTCCAACCTAGGCTGAAACATACAACATATACAACAAACATATACACCAGATGCCAAAGGGCTGATTTACACCCGTGACAAATATTTACATATTTAATATTTGTGTTTGTTCTGTGTCTGGGAGTTAGAAACGTTTAAGTATTGTACTTGTGATTCATTTGTTGCCTGATAATCCAAGTTTTTTAAGCGAATTATCTTATACTTACACATCAGTGTATTACATAAAATTATATTACATAATAAGACATGCTTTAATAGATAACAGTAAGAAAACTGTATCAATGCCCGTTGTCGCTTTATAAAAGTGATAGAACACAAGAAACGACTATATGTTCTGTCTTGTGTTTAATAAGAATTACGCGTAAGCAACGGATAATGGGAAGCATTCCTCTTTCCTTGGGTAGTCCTGTATCCATCAGTGGACGGTCTACGGTTGTTATAATGATGATAGACTGATAATACTTCCTTTCAAGTGCTCTTTAATAATCATTCTATTGTACTAGACCCCATACAGAGGTCATTCGAATTGATACCTCACTCTCACCTATTTCTACCGCAAAACAGTAAGAGAAGCAGTATTGTATATGGTTGGTTAAGCATTTTGAATCAACTGGAGGATTTTTCCACGGGTATTCCATTCTTGATCAATCATTTCTACTAAAAATATTTTGATCTAAATATTAAAAGTAATGGGTGATTGTCAATGCATATATTGAACAGGCCTATTAAACTAATGATGTCCTTGTGATATTACAAGCGTCTATTGTGATGTGACACTAACTATCACGCGGGCCGCCTGTTTTCATACTTAGTGATATAAAAAATAATCCTTTTACTATAGAATAGTGTTATATGTATGCTTAATTTGAGATGAAAACTATAGTTCAGTAGCTTCAACATTTGACCGTTGGACCACCACCAAAAATCCACCGATCTTATTAAATGATCTTTATGACCAGATGTGGGTGTTTTCTCCACGTGAAACTGTGTTTTGTTGTTCTAGATTGATCTGTAGTCAACGCCTTCGGAATATAACAGAATAATAGTTGTCGCAGCCCTGCGAGGGTTGCCACCGCACAGCGGTAATAGTGAGCAATTAATTCGCGCGCCGTCCGCTCTCATTACTTTAATGAGGGCGACGTGCCGAGCGGTCAGGGCTCCCTCTACATGTACGTTGGGAAATAAGAAAGCATGCTCTGGCGCTTGATTATACTTTGTATACGTTTGGTGATTATTTTTTGTATACGACTTTGAGCATGTTATTGTGTTTGCTTATACTATGTATACGATTGGTGATGATATTTTGTATACGAATAGTGAATAAGCTAGGAAAAGTAGATTTATTCAGTTTGAAAGCTGGCTGCTATTTATTTTGCAAAATTTTTGTGATTCTTTTTTGTCACCAGCATTGTCCACAGTTTCGCTTTTGCGATTTTTGTTATCCTTATTCTATTTATTACCTACATATAAATTTCTATATCTCCTGCATATTATGATTAATTTCTTGCCGCACTGGGCAAGCGTCGAGGTAATCGAAAAGCGAAGCTTAGCCATGAGAATGTAGCTGCCCATCCCCGCCCTGTTACATTTGAAATACACTGTTAGTGTTTTATCGGGTCACAATCTGTCTGGTTGCAGTACTACAGACGTGACTTACCTCGTACAAGTGGAAGGATTCAACTATTACGGTACCCGTTCTCTTTTTGATTCCCTGTTTTAGAATATATATATAATAAATTCCCACAACATCTCATACATCTCAAGTCGCTTAAAGCACTTGTTACGAATGTCAGACAACAGAGGAATCACAAATATACTACTTAAATACATATATTTAACACCTAGACACAGAACAAACACAAATATCATCATACAATATATAACAACATTAAATATATATACACACATGTGTATATAATGCTGTAAGTTTTATAGTTAGTCTCAAAACTGTTTCTGACCTCCATTTAGATGCTAGCAACAATTTACTGAACTTCAAAGAAAAATTATAACTACATTAACTTTATGTAAATGACAGAATATTAATTTCTTTTAAACACACAAAGGAATTTTAGTCTTTTCATCTCCAGTGAAATGTAAAATCTCATCTCATCTTATAATTATTAACACTATATAAACTAATACGAAGCAGTTTAGAGACACCTTTATAGAAAAATAATGGAGGTAGACCTCATGCAATTATCGTCTGCATTGGTACCTCACTCTCATCTAGTTCTACTGCCAAATAGCAGTATTTGCAGTGCTGCATTCCGGTTTGAAGGGTGAGAGAAGCAGTGACATTACTGGGTAAATGTGGCATTGTATTTTCAGTTTACAAAGTTGGCGACACGCTAGTGATATCTTTGTGATTGCATGAGCGTCTATAGGCTTTGGTCACGTTTATCATAATGCTCTACAAATATATATACGGACGATCTTGCGCGCAGGGGTCGTGGGTTCGATCCCGACCCAAGACAAATGTTTATGTGCTGATATTTGTGTTATTTTCTTTGTCTGGGTGTTAAATGTATGTATTTAAGTAGTTCATATGTAATTCCTCTGTTGTCTGACATCCGTAACACAAGTGCTTTTAGCGACTTACCACGGCATCAGGTCAATGTATAAGATGTTGTGGGAATTAAAAAAATATAGTTATATATTGACCGGGCAACTTTAAAAGTGAAACAAGTATAAAAAACAAGTATGCATGTATTTATGTTAATAGCAATACATAAAACCTGAAGCTTTAACCTAAATAACATTCCAGTGAGGTCTCCGCCCACCATGAAAACCAAGTTGAACTTATCAACTGAGCGAGCTAAAACTCACTTCAATATGAAAATCTCGCGTTAATGAAAAAACATTTTCAGCCTGAAATAGCGAAACTATCTGAAAGGCGTATAAACAGTGCGGTGGCGCACTTCCGGTCTGAATTATCATATTTACAGAACCGGAAGCTGATGCCAACATGGCGCCCGTAGGGTTCCGTGTGGGAATTCCAAAATAGTTTTGTGGGCGGGTCAATTTAGCGATGAATTATTTAACAACTGGCTCGCCTTTGCGCGGTTATCTACCCCGCCATCTTTGGCAATGAACAAAATTGGAAATGAAGTTTGAAATAACCGCCTCACTCATGGTCAGTTAATGTATTTCAAATATGTTTGTGGTCAGTTTTAACAGAACTGCAATTTGAATTTAAGAAAATGGAATTGGAAATTGGAATTGAAATATTGTCAATGGAACAAATTGACAATTGAATTGGAACGACAGTTATAATTTTTTTTAGTGCTTACATGTTCACTAATCTTAGATATAAAACGCGGTTTGCTAAAATTTTTAATTTTTTTCTAGAAACTGTTGAAGGTTGTAACGTCGAAAAAAATTAACCGCGTTTTTAAGTCGTTAAAAGAGTACTTCATTACAAAACAAGTTTTGGTTTAAATTATTTGTCATGTGTCTCTTTAATTGTTTTTTAGCTTTTGTTTTTATTTATGTACTCAATAAATTATGCCGTCTTTATTATTAAATAAATAATTAATTAACTTCACATTCCATACGTAGATCTCACTCCGTTTTTACCCGCTTAAATAACTTGTGTTACGGAGATCAGACAACAGAGGAATCATATATAAGTAGTATATACTTAAATACATTTTTAACACCCAGATACAAAACATAAACAAATATTCATACATAAATATTTGTCCTAGGTGGGCATCATAATCACCTTCATCGCACAAGATAGTTGTGTAAATTACCATTATTGTTATTATTTGTATTCAAACACCACGTAAACTACTTTGTCTATTTCAACTACGAGAAATCCCAAATTTCATTATTCAACATTTACTAGTACCCACGAATGACGTCATGCACTGTATAGATAAATACTAATATACACTGGTAATAGTTTATTGATCAGAAATGCCATGAGGTAGAGTAGAATATTACTTCTCCCTGTACCAGGGGTAGAAAGAGGTGTCTTAAGTACCGGTACCGAAAAATGGTGATGTATCCTGAAACAGCTCCCAGCACAAAGCCACACTCTGCGGTCTATTTCCAGCAGTGGACTTCCAATGGTTGATATAATGACGACGATCAGAAATTGTCCGTAAATTAGATTATTGTCCTTAAAAGAGCAAGAAAATCTGCGTGCAAAACCTAGTCACACATAAAACCAAACCGTCCAAATACGTCACGTCCCCCCATCAAAAGCGTCGTCTCACGCATTCCGCCATAACATAACCCATCAAGAAATCCATGCAGATCACTATTTTATACGGAACCAATAACCCAATGAAATTCACTCGCCCCATATTTTTTCCTAACCCGATAAACCTTCCCGGATTAAGCCACGCTTAAGTACGTCCTCACCTCTCCCTCGCACGCGGTTCGCTATCTCCCTCTATACGTTATGTTGAGCCTAGATTGTATCGAGAGCTTGTTTATGGTGACTATCTCTCAGGGTATTGAAACACAATCACAGATTTAGGAATTTTCTACGTAAATAGGTTACATTTAGCGAACTTTTTATTGGCTTACTATGGCGTGAGGCACCGGCAGAGTAGAATAGTACCTCCCTCTGTACTAGGTGTCGTAAGATGCGGGTAAGGTATTAAAACCGACAGATGGCGGTACATCCATCCGAAACACTGTAGCTTCAAATACAGATGGTGGGTAGCAGCACGATAGGAAAACGTCAAAGCGCCCTCTGTAAAATTCCCCCTTTCTTGGGGAGGCCTGTGTCCAGCAGTGGACTTCCGATGGCTGTAATGATGATGTTCACTGGCTACTTATAAGGACACTTTAATATAAATACAAATATGTGTATATTAAATGACTGTTTTATTATTTTATATATATATATATACAATACAAGTAATATGTATATATTTATTACATGTATTGTCATAAAATGTTTGCATATTTGTCCCTTTCAGCCCTTGATATAATATTTTGCATGCAGTGTTTAACTGTTAAATTGTATATTTAACAAGATCTTATTACAATGAGAGTTATTTAGTAACAGTAAAATAATTGTTGAGAAACCAGTAAGAAATAAATAATAAAAAAAAAACACTGGCAACCCACTGGTAACATGACTGTTACTTGTATTGCTAGATAGCGGCAGTCGTATACCTAAATGAGAAGGCAGTGAAGTTTCTAGGTTAATATAATATTTTCAAGACACAATGTTGCCAACTGCGACCGTACGCAGTAAGCTTGTTTGCCAACCTATTGTTATCAAAGTTTTCTAAACTCCTAAACAAGTTTGTACTAGGATCACTATTTATGTACTAAAGCCTAGACTCAGTCTTTTACAAGAAACTTCATTATTCTATGTTATTTTAAATTGTTA
>JACJUM010002842.1:1685432-1856063 GCA_020976665.1 Heortia vitessoides | reverse complement strand
AGTCTTTTACAAGAAACTTCATTATTCTATGTTATTTTAAATTGTTATTGTTTTAATGCATATTTTTTTGATGTGGCAATACTGCGACTAACAGCTGTTTTTTATTAGTTCCAATAATTTTGTTCGTTTTAAACTCTTTAACCTGTATTTTATTTTATCACAGGGAACATATTAGTAATAACAAAAATATATAAAAATTAAAATAAAAGGCTACATAGAAACTTCTTATATGTGAGCATATTGCATCACAAAAATACTTCTTTAAACACTTAAATACAATGATAGAAACTTTTTATTTTACTATGCGAAAAAACAGGCGAGCTTTCATGAAAAGGGAAGCAAATTTATGTTAAATTATAAATACATTTTTTTATTATTTTTGTGTATAAAACTGACTACTCTGTGAAAACATGTTTTTATAAAACTATAAACTTTAAGTGATATAGTTATTGGTATAGTGACTAGGATATACCGCCATATGTTAGTTGCGGTACTTCGAACGCCTCTTAGCACTCAATACAGAAGAGTGAACTTCATTGTGAAGATTTTATCATCATCATCACTGCCGGACATATGCCTCCCCAAAAATAGCGGGAATTTTACCCATAATTGCCACGCAAAGAGCATTTGCAAGTGAAATACTGCTACACATCGCAATATGCATTTAACCTGCACTGTTTCGGATGGATATACCGCCATCTGTCGGTTCTGTTACCTTAATCGCATCTCATAACAACAGGTAAAGGGGAGGTACTATTTTACTGTGTCAATACCTCACGGCAAAAATGTGAAGATTTAAAAGCAAGTAATACATTCGCCCGTATTAAGTCCACCTGTTCTTTCACCATCTGTACATCGTAACTTATTTACCAGTTGATAGCAATTAAATGGTAATGCAAAGAGTTTTCAGTCTCGCAAACAGAATTTCAGGTGCTCTACTAATTGTATGAATTCCCTTTAAAAGGGCACATCAAAGGAACCCTTTTGAGCATATGCCCAGAACATTTGGACCGAGGACCGTTATCTGACAGCCATTAATCATACTTTTGACGCAGTGCTATTCAGGGGGAGGCAGCGATTTTATCTGCATACGTATGTATACATTTCCAGCAGGGACTGAGATATCATAAAATTATATTAATACTAATTTTTCGTCTGTGACCCTCCGCGAGGTCTTCATTTTATATCTCATCTCATCTCTTGTTATTCCTAAACAGGGGTCAATGTCACCCCTGTGCAAAAAGTCTTGCTATGAAGATAAATAAGAAACCAGATCTATTTCATATATAATTCACGGGAACATGTTTTCAGGATTGATGTTTGTATTACACGAGACTATCAATGATCTCTGTGCGAAATTTCATCTAAATCGCCGTTTCGCCGTGGAAGAATAACAAATGTATACATTCACAAACTTGGTGAAGTATATGGAATACTTTAATTACTCGAAAAGGTCAGCTCGAAGAGCTTGCTTCAAACCAGAAATCGACAAAACGAACACTGCTATTTGATTGTAGAAATAGGTGAGAGATATCAGATCAGACTAACTTGGTCTGAGGTTTATCTCAAAATACATTTATTAACCTAAATCGAGAATTTGTTCAGTTTTGGAAAGCAAGTAGACAAAATTTTATTTACCCTAGTTAACTATATAAATAATATTATTATATTATTATATAATTTAATAATATAGCTTATATTATATAGATAATGTTAGCTTATAAATAACATAGCTGAACAAATTGTTTATGAAGAACTCCTTCCTATTTTTCCCTTAAAACTAGGATAAAATCACTCAATGCTAAAATCCAAGCTCATATTTATTATATTTGTAATTTTCTAGCTGCTCCGTCTGGCTGTCTGTTAGTCACGGTTGACTGCACAACTGATTATAGATATTGGAATATAGAAAGGTTGATTCCTCAAGGAAGACATGGCCGTTTTATAATTCCAGAAATATGATTAAATTTCAACGAGAGTAATTCTTCTAAAGCATAAATTGAAAATTAAAAAAATCATTTAAAGGTTTTCGAAGTTGAATATTTGTGTTTAACGACTTACTAGGATAAATATTTATATTTGTTTTGAGTCTGGGTGTTAAATATATACATAATACAAGTATTTTAAGCGACTTATCTCGAAGTGAGGTTATCGCATGAAATTATGTGCAATTTTTTTTTTATTTTTTTTGGCTACAGCAGGATAACCAACAAGGGGATCGTGAGGTTCTGGAATAGAAACCACATATCAGCCAGTACAGGTTCATGGACATCCAACAGTTGTTGTGATGATGATATACTTTTTTAATAGACCAGGTCGACGAAAAGCATGCAGTCAGTAATGTCACAAGGATATCACTAACGCGTTACAAATATCACTTGAAGATATTATATCATATTTTACAAAGTAATTTCACTACCCCTTAAAGGTAGCGCTTTAAACTGGCACAAAGCAATGTGAACAATCCTGTTTGGAGGTAGGAATAGGTGAGAGTCTCACCTCGAGTATACCTTATCTGATCCCCCAGAGACTGGTCTGCAATCAGGTCTACCCACTTACCCCATATAACATCGTAATGCTCCCCAAAAGACGTACGAACCAAAGAAAAATAAATCAGAGACTTCACCAACAGAAATAAACAAACGATGAGTCGCACGTAATTAAAAAATAACAAGAGCTCGGGAAATTGGCCTCCATTGTTATATAATTAATTCAGATATAATTAGAAATGGCGAAATGTAATTATTGTATCGTGATTTGTATGAGATTACTGTGAGGGAGGTTTCTTTTACAACACACAGGCGGCAGGGGAAATGTTTAATAGCAAACGAAACTCTTTTATAAGCCGCAAGCATTTATCGATTGTGTTAGTTCAATACCGCGTATGTAAACTGTTGTAAATAAAGTTCAAAGTTCGATTAAAATTGCTGAAATTTAGACCTTATTCACTAATACTACATCGCGTATGTAGTATCACTCGAAATCTCTCGTGTTTAAACTACTCAACTACTAATAAAGTTGGGCCTGATGGTGCATTTTTTACACTGCGTGCTTGTCTTGTGCGCTAGGGGTCGTGGATTGAATCCCCCAGTCAGGACAAATATTTATATAATGAAAAATACTGTTTAACCTGTATGCTATTATGTATATACTAGCTGTGCCCGCAACTTCGTTCGCGTAGTTGTCCGAAGCTCTATCGAGATTATTTTTTGATTGCTCACGTTGGTTTATGTTATTGTATAGTCGTGAATAAGACTTTTTTTAAATAATATGTAAATAAATAATGTTTTTAAAATAATGGGTCAAAATACTTCGGCATAAATTATATTTTTACTTTTGTTTAAAATAAAGCACGCTATTCAACCGTTCCGTAGGGAGCCGCGCGGCATGGTACCTCGCAAAGATACACTCGCGAGTGGTAATGGAAAGCACGGCGGTAGGGCAAGGCCCACCTCCCCCTCACCCGCCGCCGCGCGGCCTGCTTGCACATTATAATGGTAGCAAGCCTTCTTCGACAAATAATGTTATTATGAGTATATCTTGAGAGATAGACATATACTGTTGCGGAATTTCTTTATTCTAAAAAAGTAATAATTCTTTCATATATAGTTTTTGAATAACTTAAACCGTTTATGCAGCGCATGCAACGAAAGACCTCAAATGTGAACAATTTTTCCTGTTTTTGCAACATTTGTCACTGACGCTTCGCTCCTATGGTCTCAGCGTAATGTTATATAGCCTAAAGTTTTATTCTATAAATGGACTATCCAACAAAAAAAGAATTATTCGAATCGTTCCAGTAGATCCTGAAATTAGCGCGTTTAAACAAATAAACAAACAAACTCTTCCGCTTTATAATATTAGTATAGATGTGTTATATAAGTACCTGTAACATAGTATGCTGTGAGGTACCAGCGGAATAAGTACCTCTTTGTATATCTATATCTCATTATTAGTACCATGTGACGTAAGAGGCGACTAAGGTACCGAACCGACAAATGGCGGTATATCCATCCGAAACAGTGAATTACTACAGCTTTAATACTACAGGGTGGGGATGAGCAGCAGCCTCCACATCACGAAGCGACGCTCTGCGATTGCCACCACGCCTGCCCAGCATGGCAATTATGGGCAACAATCCCCCTGTTTTGGAAAGGTTTATGTACAAAAATAGATTTTTTATAGCTGGTATGATGATGATGACCAATATAGTATATAGTACCGGCAGAGTAGAATAGTAGCTCCTTTTGTACCAGGTATGGTAAGAGGCAACTACTGCGGGGCAGTGTAGCCCATATGCACAGGGCGGGGGTGGGCAGCATGGACGTTTTCCGGCTACTATAATAATGATGACATGGTTTCTCGATCAATTTAATTCCCCACACAAATCGATATCAATTCACGCTTTTTAACCTGTAATATTTTTCGAATTAACGCCACATACTCGTATGTATACAGTCGCAAATGTTCTTTTGTGCTCCGAGCCGGGGCCTGCATTTGAAGGGTCGATCGCTCCCAATTGGAAGCCGGGGTTGGAGCCTTAAATATATAGTTAATACAAATCCTTGGGTGGGGACATGTGATGGATTTCAAAGTTTACACGTCACGCGTGTATATAATATTGTTTGGGTGGAACTTTAGTCGTAATTTTAAGATAACGTTTATGTCGCTTTTTTAGATTTTGCAAATAACTTGACTCTATTTTCTTGTATCTTTTATTTTCTCGTAACTTATGATTCGATATTGATTTGTTTAATTGTTTTTCCGCTAGTTGATTTTAAATCTTAAATAGGTCAATAAAGCTTTATGTAGTTTAAAAAGTAATATTGTTTAAAAAACTATAGTATACTACTAGCGCCCCGCAGTTTTACCTGCGTAGTTATCGTGAAAATGATAAATATAATAAAAAAAAGTAAGTAATTTGTATTATCCTGATCATAAATAGCTCCCAAGCAATCTTAGTCCGATTATTTGAATTCACAAAAATAAATGTCGGCAATAATCATTATTAGCAATTGATAACCCAAATATACCATTCTGTTGAAATTATTTAGAAAATCCTCCCCCCCCTACTTTACTGAATTTAATTCGAATAACTTCTAGAACGACAAAGTTTTATACTAGCTTCCCACCGCCGTTTCACAACCTTAGGGCTTCTATCATATACAGAAGTTTTGTTTTACTTTGCTACAGTGCTATCTATAAAATTAAACCAAAATAAATCTTTAACATCTACACACTTATTCAGACTCCTCGGGTATCGTACACTTTACGCCTTGACGCAGGGAAATAGAGATTATGATTACATAAATATATATATAAAAATAATATGACAAGTAACTTCTACCTGTCCCTAATTTAAATAACTAGCTCTACATTTTTAATTCCGTGTCTTTACAGTGGATTTGAGAGACGTTGTCTTCATCTGTCTAGATTTATAAATCTAAATAAATAGTTCTAAAATCTTTATTGGTAAATCTCAAACATCTAGGGAGCACACAAACGCATACAAAATCATTCAAATCGGTCCAGCCCTTTAAGAGTTCAGTGACATATACAAGAACATTATTATATATATAATAAAAGTTTGCATTTCAGGAGCTTAAATCAAAGTTGTTGGCGAAAATCTATAAACAAATCCGAATACGACGAGTCTCTATATCTCTACGTCTCAACAGTTTCTGTCATTAACATGTATCGCAAATTACGCCAAACTCTCGTATATCGCAGACTATTTCGTTTCACGTCACGTCTGCAACTCTACGGAACGACTGTTAAGGGGTAGAGTTGACTCTATCTAACTCAGATGGGGCAGAAACGTGATGGGGTTGTGATACTTCAGATTTAGCGATACCTTATAATGCAATTTTATTGGGCAAAGTGTTACGGGCTCTATTCCAGGTTTGGACATGGACAGGGCGAAACGTCACGGGTATTTTTTTTACTTTGACAAATAAGAAACCACAGAAAAATACTATGAAATGAACGCTGGGTATACAGACACGAAAAATAAAAATTACTTGGAGAGGTCTATCACCAACAGGGAACGTACTACCGCTTATAAAATTTCAAACTTTCGTTTGTTTAATAAATTTAATTGTAACCAAAAAACTTAACCAGACCCTAATTTCTACCTTTTTTAATTTAAATAACTAACTCTAAATTTTTTTATTCAGTGTTTCTACAACACATCTCCTCTAGAACCCTTTCAAAATGCTATTAAAACACGTCTCGTGTTAGACTCGAAGACAGTTATGTTTGTCAGTAGGCAAATGTAGAGACATTAGGGGTGATTAGGTCCCAACTCACGTGCGCGAATCTACGAGATGTAGAGTCGACTCTATCTAACTTAGACGGGGTGGAAATGTGATAGACTGAACATACATAGACGGGAAACTATATCAGCGATCAGCGATTAAATTTCTCAAGTAAATGTTGACAATTATAGATTGAAACAGATTATTTATTACTTTATTACTTTAAAGCACCTCTACTGATACTAGATTCTTTATCTGTACACCTAGACATTAAGAAAGCTTTTTAAAGGAATTTATAAATGAAACTAATAGGTAATTTATCCTAAAAATTCTTTCTTTGTACTCCTCTACGTTATAAAAGGAGCCTCTATAAATATATTCTATATACATTGCACCACCCTATCACATGTTCATCGTTTATGTCAATCCAAAGGTTGCCTGGAAGAGATCGCTCCGAGCGATAAGGCCTCCAATTGTATTACAATTTATATATATATATAGTCTAGCTAACTACATATAGTCACTGCGAATCCAAAAATTAAATCAGAGACACCGCGCGACAGAACCCTGGTAAGAACTGCTACATGGTTGGGCTAGTCTCTGAGTCTCTGGTAACCTTAAGTCTCGAAACAGACCTCGTGGGTTTTTTGTAAGCATTATCTTCTCGGATCCTGTAGATAGGGACGTATATAGGGATAGATAGACAGAGGGAAGGACTTTGATATGTATAAGGTAAAGAAGATTAATGGTACTTACACAAAACATTGATGGTGTGCGTTGCCACCACGTTCTCGGTGAGTTGCGCGTTGATCCCATGGCATACGACGACCACGGACGTCTTCTGGGGTTCTACCACCACGGTGATGTTCGATGTCGTTATCCAACCACCTATAAAGTACAGGAACTTTAAGTCTACAGATACATACAACTAGCGGACTCGACAGACGTTGTCTTGATAAATAACCAAGATACATTGATCATCGAAAAAAAATACATTGAATATAAATATTAAAAAATGGTTTCTTTCTTGTTAAAATTATTAACCTTTTATCTTATATACTGTCAAGGATTGTTCAATAACGCGTAAGAAAAAGTTATCAATTAAGTTTATATTTCAATAAAAATTGGTGAAAATTGAACCTTATTCTCTAATATCACATACGCGGTTTTGAAGTATCTGACAAAATATATAATTAATCTCTATTAAATAGCAAATTAGCCGTAAGGAAGAGTAGAATAGTACCTCTTCCTGGACCAGGTGTCGTAAGAGGCGACCAAGGTACCAGAATCGAAAGATGGCGGTATATCCATGGCGGTATAACATGGTGGGGATAGGAAGTAGCTTCTCCGTCGCGAAAGCTGCACTCTGCGATTGCCAACACGTTTACCCAGTGCGGCAATTATGGGCAACACACCCTCTTTCTTAGGAAGGCCACCAGTGGACTTTTAATGGCTGGTCATCATCATCATATGATGAAATAGAAAACAATAGAAATTCACCTTCTGGAGACATAGCAGTTCTATTGCTAGCTTCTCTATGCAGCTTCCCGGAGACTAGCCATTTAACCTCAGCTGCAGGGTTGGAAGGTGCAGTGCTGCAAGTCAGAGGTACTGGATCTCCGACTCTGGCTTCCGAAGGTCCGGAAATGGTGACGTGGGAAGGAGCAACTGTGGGAGAAAGAAAACATTGAAATTAGTAAAGATAGTGGATAAACATGAAATTTGTGCAACATTAACTAAAAATACAGTCTTTTTCGTCACCGTCACGTCCACTGCAGGAATGAAGCCTCCCCAAATGGGAATTTTCCTTACGGGCAGGCGTGATAGCTTATTTATGGGAATTTCGGGACTGGGATGCTGCTACCCAACCCCTATTGTATTTGAGCTACCTTATCTGTCTGTCGGTTCTGATACCTAACTCTACGACTGATGCATCAGTTAAATAGATATATGTCATTAAAAAAATATCTACACAGACAGATTTCTAAGATAAAGCAAAAAGGTTGTCTGAAATCACAAGGACCCTTTTACTAAAATGTATTTAGATTAATTCTCCGTAGATTTACAATTTGAAAAACTGCAGAATAAACTTAACTATGAGGTCGTTAGTTCAAGCGTCTGAAAACTTCGTGTCCCTAAAGAATATCTCGTATTAGCGAAGCCAGAGATTTGAGAATTCCACTTAACGCTGTAATTGGGAATAAAAATTAAGTTCAAACTTTTATTCAGTCAAATTACTGAAATCACCCGTTAAGGTTGAGCGGGTACGAACTAAGTCACGATAACTATTAACAATAAAATCAAACAAGATTTGCGATAACAATTTATTTGATTATTTGGTGTAATCTTTGAAAATAGTTCGAGTGGCTCTTGCATTATATATCGTCAACTTTCAAGTATATAATGCTTCATATCGATATTTTATGTAGTAATCAAGGAGACCAATGTCCAGCAGTGGACGTCAAATAAAGTCCCACAATTTAATAATAAATTCCTACAACATCTAATACATTGTCCTGACTCCGTGATAAGTCACTTAAATCACTTGTATTACGGACGCCAGACAGAGGGAGAGAGAGCACAAATATAATACCTAAATACATACTTTTAACATACAGACACAGAACAAACACAAACGTAATTATATAAATATTTGCTCTGGGTGGAAATCGAACCCACGACCCGTGGCGCATAAGACAGGATCACTACCATCTGCGCCACCGAGCCCGTCGATTTTATGTTAAAGATGAAATTTTATATCAACCATATGATATCTAAAATATCAATAAAAAGCCAATAGAATATTAAGTCTACAATAAACAATAAAAACTTTAATAAAGCTCGCATACGATAAATATTTTATAAACTAATTTTCTAGATACACGAACGAAATCAGTTACACTGAGTGGACATAGTTAGGGGAACAAAAATAATATTTAAGAAATATTATGTGACACCAATCAGTAGGAATTAAAAATGTAACTAAATATATACCTAATTACAAGTATCTTGAGGCTGATGGCGCAGATGATAGTGATCTTGTCTTACTCACCAAAGGTGTTAGATTCGATTCCCACCGAAAACAAATATTTATGCAAAGATATATATTTTTTTCTGTGTCCGGGTGTTGAATATTAGTAATTCAGAGTTGAATTTGTAATTTCTCTGTTGTCTGAAGTCCGTAATACAAAAAAAGGAAAATTGCCTGTAATTGCCTCGCTGGGCAAGCGCAGGTACTGGCCCAGCGGTGGGAAAGCTGCTGCCCATTTGTACCCTGTTGCATTTAAGCTACAGTAAATCGAATGGAAAGTCTATCGGTTCCAGTACCTCAGTCGCCTCTCACTATATCTTGCTTATTCGGAATGAAAACTTTTCTGCGTGTGTTATAATGTTGAAAGCTTTCTGAAGGACCTTACCCTTAGTTTCAATTCGAATTGTGGCAATTATATTATTTTGAGTTTATACAGTCTTCTTGAAGAAGTGTATTGACATTTTTAAATACATGAATGCCCGAAAATATTTTAAAATATTGAGTTATGCCATTAATTTGGCCCAAAGTGTAAAACAGGCATTATTATTCTACAATTGTTTGAGATATAAATATGTGTTTTTGTAGGCAATTTTAGTAATGTTTTAGATTATTTTAGGTCTAATAGAGATCGCGATATGTCTTTTGTGGACGGAGTAATTTATTTAAAGATAAATCCAGAGTTATTTCGCCAAATTTAGGATTCTAATCGCATACCCCCATTTGCTGAGTACAAAACTAAGTGTTATATATATTTGAGATGAATCTAGAAATATTTCTCTCGCAATAAAAAATCGTATATTTGAGGATTCTTTTCAGCCCCGCAAACCTTTTAGTGCGGTTTATTTCAAAGATTACTTACTTACATAGCATTTTTATTTGCTATCACAAAATATTGAGGGTTGTTAGATATTACTGCGATCTATTGGTAATATCGTGGTAATCGCTATTTGAATATCGGCTAATATAAAAAAAAAAACATCAATGCAATGCAAATATTTAATAAAAGCCGAGAGGTACCGGCAAGGTACCCTCTGTACCAGGTGTTGTAAGAGGCGACAGGTACTAGCACCGGCAGATGGCGGTATATCCATCCGCAATAGTGTAGCTTAGGTGCATAGAGCGGGGATGGGTAGCAGCATCCCCGTCTGCGTTTTGCGATTAACAACACGTTTGCTCATCGCGGCAATTGTGGGCGAAATTCTCACTTTCTTGGAGAGGTCTATGTCTTGCAGTGTTTTTAGCATGCAACAAAACATGTATGACACAAGAATAAAGGTTTTCTGTTAAACAAATTGACAACTATTTGCGTTTTAAAATTTAGAATATTCTTATACGTTTTCTCATCAATGTTACATCAACAGTAGGACGTTCACAACTGGACACAGGCCACCCCAAGAAAGGGGGCCTCCTCAAGTGATCCACAAATGCCGCGATGGACAAACGGTTGACGAAGGATACTGCTCACCATTTGAAATACCTACTGTTTCGGCGAAAAAAGTATTTTGTAACGATCCTTTGACAGGCCTGATAGCGAAGATGGCAGTGATCCTGCCTTGTGCGCCAAAGGTCGTGGGTTCGATTCCCACCCAGAAAAAAAATTCACATAATAATATTTATGTTTGTTCTGTGTCTGGGTGTTAAATATATGTATTTAAGTAGTATTTTTGTGATTCCTTTATTGTTTAGCGTCCGTAACACAACTACTTTAAGCGACCTATCACAGAGTCAGGTCAATGTATGACATGTTGAGGGAATTAATTAATTACTTATTTATTATCCTTTACTTTAGTCGATCGATGCCACACAGAAAGATTAGTGAGTAGGTTTACGTCAAACCGTATATATTTTTCATTAGTTCAACTAAAATTGAAATTTATGCGTGAGACTGCGTGCAGGTATCTTCGCAGATTCTGTCTCTCATAACTCAGTTACGAAGGTTGTCTGAAGGTCTGAAGAACGTTGGACCTTTAGAAACGAGTAAATATTGTTTGAAGCAACCCCTGTATGTTCTACGTGATACAACAAATGTTGGTGATATTATGTTTTGGGCTTGTTTAAATCTTTCATGAGTTTAATTGTAATGTTTTCTAACATTGACGCGTTCATCATACAAGCCATTGAAAATCTACAGTTGGACATAAGTCTCTCAAACAAAGGAGGTTTTTTGCCCATAATTGCCGCGCTGGGCAAGCTGGCAATCGCAAAACGCAGCTATGGCAACAGGGATGCTGCTGCTTATCCACGTCCTGTGACTTTGAGCTGCACTGTTTCGGATGGATATACCGCCATCTGTCGGTTTTGGTATCTTAGTCCCCTCTTACGACGCAGTAAACTTATGGTGCAGGGGAAGGTACTGCTTTAGTCTGCCGGTACCTCACTGCTAATTACATTGTAGTATAAAGTAAAAGATGAAAAATTGTGGGCTATTCCTACGAGGTAGACATATATTATCCGGGATTATTTTAGACATTTTTAAAGTGTACAATACTGTAGTATATTATTTTGATATATCTTATCGGGTTCAGATATCGTTTGCAGTGTAGACGCAAAAAATGTGTTTATATACGACATCACATTAGAAACTTTTAATGATCAGTGTTTCTCTACTACACTATGTATATATTAAATATAAACTCTATCTAATAAAAATAAATACATGAAAATCAGTTGCATATAAAAGTTTATATAAAAATAAACATAAGAACAGACAGACAGCGGAAAGAGACTTTGTGTTATGTTAGAAATTGTCAATCTTGAGAATGGTAATCAAAATATCGAACAAAAAATGTAAAAAGGTAAATAAAGCGGGTTTTATAACCAATTAAATCTATTTTTTTGAGCTTTAATGTGTTTAAAGCATTGTTGTTTAGCAATGGAGTTAAAATAAGTTTGTTTGTGACATTATAATTATTTTCTTCTATTTATAATTAATGTAGTACAATAGGCAGCTTTATATATATGAATGAACAATTGTGAAATCAGATAGCAAATACCAATTTATATATTCATATAAATATAATTGAGTTGAGCGTGTATTTTTATATTATGTAACCGTTTTTCTAAATGCATACGAAAAATTATGTTGTAATTACTTTAAAAAATCTGTTTATCTTTTTGTTTCAGTTGATTTCTGAAATGGCTGGTCTGATATTGAGTGGCTTGCTCTGGCAGATATCTGGTTTTATATAGAAAACTAAGGCTTATTTTTATATTTATTATGCAGTGAAAGGTACTACATAAATAATAAAGCAGGGCGTTGCTAGTTACTTTTAAAATCACGACGAAATCACAAAAGTTGTATAGGTCACAAAGTTCATCGATGCAGGAACCATCAACAGCCGGATCATAATTGTTTTATCTGCCAAAATTCAATCCTAATATATAATAATATATAATTCCAAGACTAAAACAAAACAAGTCAATAAAAAAATTATTAGCCTTTTCTGCATTATTAATATTAATAATGGTCGTGGAATAATAACAATCGAAATTAGAATGGTGGAAAATCATTAGATTGAAATGTCAATTTCTCAACACTGCTTATATCTTCTATCGTTACTCTTTCTAATATTTAATTTTTCATATTCATCTTTTACGGGCCTATTAGTGCATTCGGTAGTGTTCATACCTTGCGCGCCAAAGGACATCGGTTCGATCCCCGCCGAGAACAAAAATTATGTGACAAAAATTTGTGTTTTTTCTGTCTGAATGTGAGGAATTACAAATATACTACTTAAATACATATATTTAACACCCAGACACAGAACACACATTAATATCATCACATAAATATTTGTCGGTGGGGATCGAACCCACAATCGCACAAGTGGCGAACTAAACAGTATCACTGATCTGCACCATCAGGTCCGTCAAATGTCCGAATCATAATCAGATTGATGTTTAATCTGCATTATTTCTTATGGATAGTAAACAAAAAACAAGCGACTAAATCTAAAAAGCAATTACAAAAATGGTGTTTTATTAAATGGAGAGAAATCACTGAGAGCAATATCTAAAAGTTGGACAAGCGGGGCGCCAACTTGCCGATTGACTTGGCGAACTGAACTTTTTTATTGCCGAATAAATGTCGATTGGAATTCAGGAATCTTTGCTATTGATTTACTTATAAAATAAACGCGGTTCATTCCCGTATGTTTATGAAAGAATTTTCCTCATTAAAAGTATTTCTTTATTATTTTTTCACATGAAAATATTTACAGACAAAAATTGAGAAAGAAAACATGCCAATTATTTACGGTTTTGTGAAAGGAATTTTAATTGTATTTTTTATGTTTCGAAGATCATCTGTTTTCTCATCCATTTCTACCGACAAATAGCTGTGTTCGCTTGCTGTGTTTCAGTCTGAAGTGAAAAAAGGCAACGAAATTACTGGGTAATATGATATGCGTTCGTTATATCCTTGTTATATCACGAGCGTCTATAGGCTACATACAGTAACACTTGCTATTACTGCAGCCTATAGACCGATAGAATTGCCGATCTGGTCTAATTAAACATCAGAAAGGGAATATTGCCTTATTCATTCAGCAATCCAAACTATGCCACTTATAGCCAGCAACAAATAAAAATAAAAATATATTCTTTAATAATTTTTTTCAATTAGGCCTAATCATAGACATCTTTGAATAGTTAATATAAAATAGAACTATTCTTCTGATTACACGAAACTAGGATGCGCACACAGTCACATATCGCATTTGTCATCATGCAGTTAGTCATCTAAGTGCCAGATCTTATTACTCCTCCATCAAATCAGGAAATATAGAATACCCTTTGTCAGGTTGTCAGAACCTCCATTAAAGAAGGCGGTTACAAAACCTTTGTCTTAAAACTAAACAATTATGTCTTTTCGGGAAACTCACAAGGTTTCTCTAAAGTCATCATTATCATATCAGCCACACGAAGTCCACTGCTGGACATAGACATTCCCAAGAAAGGGGGAATTTCACCCATAATTGCGGAGCACAGCTTTATCATTGGAGATCTAATCCCTGCCTTGTGTATTTGAGCTGCACCGATTTGGATGGATATACCGCCATCTGTCGGTTCTGGTACCTTAATCGCCTCTTACGACACC
This sequence comes from Heortia vitessoides, assembly GCA_020976665.1. Classification (NCBI taxonomy): domain Eukaryota; kingdom Metazoa; phylum Arthropoda; class Insecta; order Lepidoptera; family Crambidae; genus Heortia; species Heortia vitessoides. The sequence goes on along the minus strand of JACJUM010002842.1, from coordinate 1,841,677 downwards.
TGGTTCAAGAGAAGGCACTATTCTACACTGCCGGTACTTCACGGGTTTGGTAACTTCACCTCAAATGGTAGTCATTATAAAAATAAAATAAATTACATTTCATATTAAGTATTATGTTTTAATTATTCATATTCATATCATTCTGTGTCTGGGTGTTAAGTCTATGTATTTAAGTAGTATATTTGTGATTCCTCTGTTGTCTGGCGTCCATAACACAAGTGCTTTAAGCGACATACCACGGAGTCAGGTCAATGTATGAGATGTTGTGGGAATTTATTATTATTATTAAATATAAAAATAGAAACCGCAAGTACATAACCATCTTCAAATTGCTTACGAATTACGCCCAATTAACTAATCCAAAATCCCCAAACATAAAAGAGAACTTCAAACCAATATCCGTCCTTTGTTGGTGGGTACGCCGAAAGACTTTCCGCTCCGCTGATCCGAGTTCGATGCTTGTCGTGTGCAGGCCGAGTTAGCTTATGTGTTGGAAACTGATATTGAATATTGCGTCGTGGAGAAATACTGGCCGGTCTAAATGTGTTAACGCTACGGAGTCCATTTTTATGTGTCCGAAAGGTAGTTGAAATGTAACTAAATCGAGGTGAGAAACTGATTTCTTAGACAGTGCAATGGCGTTATAATCGGATTTAGAAAAAAAAAACAAACGAATCTACGAAATCGATGACTGGATTAAATTTGAAATAATGCTAAGTGAGAAATGCCAAGGAGATTTGTATATATATATATATATAAATTAATCTCTATGTCCCTTGGTCACGCCATCATGCGTGAGAGGCTGATTTCACAATTTTTTGTTGTTGTGTTTGTTTTTGTCAGGAGATGGTTCTTATGGACGGAAAAGTTCAAAGAAAATTAATTGCGCGAGAAATAATAAAATTTAAGTATACCTAACGACCATATAATACTCATGTTATTATATTTAAACTTACCAAAACACCATATTAAATTAAACTTTTAATTTTAGACGTAATGGCTCTGTACTAATCACGCTCTACAATAATCATTTTTCTTACATCCTTTTTATGGGAAATAATAAATTAATGATTTGATATGTAATTTTATCAATAAAATGACTTCATATATTATTATATTCAATTTTTTATCCTTTTTAATGATGTTTGAACACGCATTCAGAAATAAATAAAAACTACGAATATTGTATACCATAAAGCTTTAGAATAATAAATCAACTTTTTTATTCATCAACATAATTTTATTAAATAAGACGTATACTATCTAACCTTAACTATACCAATTCTAAATAGTTATTGCTAAGACAGAAAAACGTCTGTCGGATCAGATAGTACTTACATAAAAATTTACACATCTCATACATTGACCAAACTGCAAGATACGTCGCTTAAAGCACTTGTGTCACGGACGGGTGATAACAGACGAATCACAAATATAATACTAAAATATATAAAATTTAAAATCCAGACAGAAAAAACACAACTATCATCATATGCATATTTTCTCTGGGTGAGGATCGAACCGCACAAGATAGAATTCCTACCATCTATTTTAAACTACCAATATATTTTAAATCAGCTCTCTCTGCAGTTTTGTCAATATTAAAGATTAATTAGACGACGACACAACAATGTAACGTTCCGGTATTTGACATGATAATTTGCAATGAATACTGTCTATATTACGAAGGTTTTACTTACAAAGCATCAACTCAAAATTAAAAGCCATGGGGTACCTTCGCAGAAGAATAGTACCTCTCTTATAACCAGGTATCGTAAGAGGCAACTAAGGTACCGGAGCCGACAGATGGTGGTATATCTATCCAAAGCAGCGCAGCTTAAATACTACACGGTGGGGATGGGTAGCAGCATCCTCATCGCGAATTTGCGCTATACATTTTCCACTATGTCTGCCCAGCGCGGCAATTATAGGCAAGAATCCCCCTATTTTAGGGAGGCCTAGGTCCAACAGTAGACTTTTTATGGCAAATATGATGATGATGATAATGAAAATTAAAACAAGAAACACATCTGACAGATTTCATTCTAAACAAGCTTCGTCATCATCATAGCAGCCGTAAAACGTCCACTGCTGCCCATAATTCCCGCGCTGGGCAAGCATGGTGGCAATGGTTGCTTCGCGATGGTAATTCTACTGCCCAACCGCGCCCTGTTGAATTTGAGCTAAACTGCTTCGGGTGGATATACCGCCATCTTTCGGCGACTGAGGTAGGTCTCACGATATTTAGTATAGGAGGAAGTACTATACTACTGCCGGTAGAAAACGACCGTGCACAATATTGGACGATAATATTACCCACTTGTATGCATTAAGAAAACATTAACCGGACAAACCGCGGACAGCTGCTAGTTTGAATCCAATATAAAACAACCCTTTTTAATTTATTGACACAAAGCCCAGAACCACTTTGACAACCGAAGCAAGAAGGGTGTAACTTAGAAATGCGAGTTTTGGAAGGTCGAAGCGTATGCCCGACGGGACTAAGTTTAAGTTACCTGCTCTTTGTAAATAAACAATGTGACAGGGATCAGAAGCGATATCGGTGTCCATTTTATGAGAAGGAGCGAGTTTACGAGACTTTTTTATTTTGTGATACATAGGCGGAATGACCCTATATTTCTCATACGAGAATTCTGAATGTCGCTGTAGTTCTTAGTACGGTACGACAATCTCTTTCATTGGGCCTGATAGAGCAGATGGTGGTGGTCCACCTAACTTGTGCGCTAAGGGTTGTGGCTTCAATTCCTGGTTGGGTATTATCAATATTTGTGATTGTACTGTGTCCGAGTGTTATATAAATTTATGTATTTATATATTATATTTTAGTATAAGATCTGCGATTTCTATGTTATCTGATGACAGTAACACGAGTGATTGAAGCCACTTACTTATCTTGAAGTATATTTTGTGCGACATTTCTGGAAATAACAGGAATTTGAATTCGAAAAAAAAATAACACTAATATTTTTAAGAAGGAAGTAATTAATATTTTGTTTATAATAGGCGACCATGATAACCCAAGGGATCGAGATTTTCTCAAACAGAAATTAATTAAAATCCGTGCACCGGTTGAGCTGAGAGAGCGGAGCAAACTGATGCGTCTGGAAAATTCTCATTTACAATATTAACTATAAAAATGTCAATTCCCTTGAAGGTTTTCAAAAATAGGTTCTATTTTTTTCTGTTACACCTGGTCGATAAACAAGCATACATTCCGCGTGATAGTCAGCGTCACTGCAGCCTGTAGATCTCGTAATATCACAAGGATATCACTAACGAGTTGCCGGTCTTGTGACTTGAAGATATTATTTAACATTTCACTGAAGCCACCTCTCACTTTTCAAATCGGAACTCAGCAATTAGAACACTGCTATTTGGCGGTAGAAATATGTGCTAGTTAAGTACTAATGCTGACGACCTTTATATGAGATCTACCTCAAGTAATTCTTTTGATAGCATTCTGATATCACATTTATCCTCTCTCGATATCATATAATTTGCCGTATGATGACTTAGAAGCAATAAGCTGTTGACCACTATTGATGTTATAACAATATTATTAATATTCACACAACATCTCACACATTGACTCATCTATAAATATTAGTTAATATTTTTTTCCATATAAATTTCGCATCCCTTTGTCCTTACAATAATAAACACAACAAAATAAAATACTATCAAATTTGGTGCAGCTCTTATGGAATATCACACGTTCATAAAATTCTTAGTATTATTTTTATTTACATGAATAGATTGTCATGTGAAAGTTCAGACTCTCACAAATTGGGACACACTTTATTCGAATTACTCTGCTTTTTGACTGTAACCAGTTTGATAGGGTTACTTTAGCAAAGGGTTTCGGGGCACCCGTGAAAGAGAAAAGCGTGGAATTACTCAGGATCCACAGCCCCGGGGTTACCCTTCCCCGGGAAATCCGCTGAAGACATTTGAAGTTTACAAAATGTTAATCCGACGCTTTATCAATTATTAACGAGTACAAAAGTATTTTGTATACAAAATTATTTATCAAAGATGTCGTTTTGCGGAGTTTCGGATTTGTATCGTTTGTTTCAACAGGCCATGTTTTGTTTGCATTTTAAAATTCTGCCTACAAATGGATTCTAAATTTTTAATGGCCCTTCACTTTTACGCTTCCAGTTGTTTTATTTGCCTTTTATTGCCTTGTTGGTTTAAGCGTAATGTGAACATGGCTTTGATAGATACAGTCAACAGTAACTGAATTTAACCACATGTAGAACATTTAAATGTGTACTTTATTGCTTTTTTAATTGAGGTCATTTTAGGAAATAAAACATATAAATATTTTTTTTATTTAATTACGCCTAACCGTGGTGTATCGGCGGTGTAGAAGAGTACCTCCGCCAGTACCAGGTGTCGTAAAAGACGACTAAGGTACCAATACCGACAGATGTCGGTATGTCCACCCAAAACAGCCTGACCCAATGGCACAGTGCGGGGATGCAGCAGCATCCCCCCGTTGTGAAAGCTGCGCTCTGCGATTGCCAACACGCTTGTCCAGCGCGGCATTTATGGGCAACATACCTCCTTTTTGGAGAGGCCTATGTCCAACAGTGGATAGAATTTTTATTTGATTACATTTGAATTACCATCAGGGGTGTACAAAAATATCAGGTTAAGGTAAAATGATGTTCGGGATCAACGTACAGATTGAATACTTACATAGCACGGTCAGGTCGATTTCGGCCTTCAGGGTGTTGCTGATCATGATGTTCTTGGCCTCGCAAGTGTACCGGGCCTTGTTGTCCGACGCGTCGGCCTTGAATGACAACACGTTCTCCGACATCCTGCCGCTTGTTCTGCAACAAAGAATGATGTGCTATAAAATTTCTGTAAAAACAATTTCTTATGGCTTGGTTTGGCTGAATTGTACGGCATGGTCTCAATGTTGAAAGCCTTCACAATACATTTAAGAGTCAAGTGTCACTCTTTTCTCGTTCACCCTTGTTCTGCAGAAGATGATCACTCAAGCAATAAGTATTATCACTGTATTTGTATACTGATAGAGATACAAGAAAATCTAGTCGATCTAGGAAGGCATAAGAAGGAGATGTATTGTTAACGGCTTAAAAAGGCCGGAGCTCTCCTATCTAGTGCGAATAGCACAATAAATAAAAATACTAAGGGTTGCGGATTTGATTCCAGGACAAATATTTATATGATGATATTTGTGTTTGTCCTGTGACTGGGTGTTAAAAATATGTGTTTAAGTATTATATTTGTAATTCCTCTGTTGTCTAATATCTGTAACACTTAACGCGACTAATGGAGTCAAGTCAATATATAAGATGATGCATGTAAAAAAAAATTTTTTTCGTTGTGTCATTATATATATGTAATTAACTTTTGTGTTTGTTCTGTTAGTTTTAAATGTATGTATTGAAGTAATATATTTTAATTACTCTGCTGTCTGGTATTAGTAATACGAGTACTTAAAACAGCTCGGAGTCAGGTGAATGTATGAAATATTGTGTGAATATAGTGTTGTTAATTAGGTTTTCTCTTCCCAGTAAAACTTGTAACGTACAACATTGAAACTGTGACATTTGCTATGGACACAAACAAAAAACAGTACATAAACAAAATAAAACACAGCAAAACAAACACAGCTTTTGGCGCGAAGTTGCGTAACTCAGAAGCTGACGTTTTCGCGCTACGCTTTTTAAAATTCCAACGTACATCCGCGATGGAAATTATTCATTTCCAACATCTGGAAGTTTCCAACAAGCTGCGTAGTTTTGGATCCTGCAATATTTATAGAATGTCGGCTCAGAGGGTTAACGGTTTTTTTTTTTGCAAAGTTCCGTTGCGAAGTTTTTAAATGCCGGTTTTAGGTGAGAGGTTTTTTACGAAGTATTAATAGTTGGTTTTCATAAGTTTTACTTGTTCAGCTTTCAGCGGAAAGTAGGTAATAGCGATGAAGGTTTCAAGGAAAAAACATCTTCTTCCTAATAACTATATTTACTATGCATAAATACAAATTTAAATAAATAAAAATCCTAAAAGATAATCTATAATGATTGGTGATCTTTTTGTAATAGTAGTGTAGTTAGGGAGGCCTATATCCGGCAGTAGGTGATATGATAAATGATGATGATAATCCGTCACCATCACGGATCGGACGGATCACCATCCGATGATGGTGATCCGTCGACAATGATTCCAATTCTTGTGCGTCTAATCGGCGCTCGTCTAAGAGATCAATGAATGTGGATGAAAGGAAGGTATGTCATGGTAGGTAAGCATTAGTTCATCTATAATAATATTATAAAACACGAAGAGTTTGTTTGTTTGTTTGAATGCATTAATCTCAGTTATCGCTGGTTTGATTAGAAAAAATGATTCAGTGTTAGATAGTCAATTTATTGAGAAAAGTTATAAGCTACAATAATTATAACATCACGATATAACCAAACGCCGAGGATACTAGGTTTATTTATACAACTTAATGCGAGTGAAGCCGCGGGACGCTGCTAGTGTATCTACGAATATCATAATAAACAAAAAAATCATACGCCGATGAAATTAACCTCAGGCCTTTAAAAGAAGGGAGGGGAGTAAAAAAGGTGATATGGGGGGGCCTATATCCACTGCTGGACGTAGGCCTCCCGAGGAAAAGGGTCTTTTGTCTACAATTGCCACGCTTAGAAAGCATAGAAGCAATCGCAAAATGTATCTTCCCGACGGGAATGCTGCTACCCATGCCCACCCATCTGTCGCTTTTGGTACCTCAGTCGTCTCCTACGATACCTTGTATCAGGGGAGATGCTAATCTATTCTGTCGGTACCACACGGTAATGACGGTACCTCAAGGAGAAGTACTTATTCTGCTCTATTTCTGAAGTATGACTAAAATTAACGCAAATATTAGTATAATCCATGAGAAGCTGGAAATATCCTATTGTAATAAAAAGCAAAAGAAAATCAACTTACAAGGGTGCAGTTTTACAAATAAAACATAAACATTTGTTTTATATAAATATTGCATAATTCATGACTTAATTAAATGCATAAGTCATTGCTAATTATTCAAGAGAGATCCGCCGAACAAAAACAAGTTCAAGAAAACGAGAAACTGGTTGCGACCTCTTGAGGGGAAACTTTGACTTTCCAACATAGTATCTCTTATTTATCTAGACTAGAACATTGTGCCTTTAGAATGAACTGCATAGAATCCGAGTTGTAAGGTTTGTGGACTTTAAATATATATATATATATATATATACATGCAGCATGCAGGGTCTAAACTAAGAGGAATAGGAACTTGTAATTCTACGCAAGTGTTTCTTTTATAATGTAAAGGAGCATTAAGCTGATTTTAAAAATTCATCTACTAATGGGGTCAAACGAGGGTGCAAAGTTAGCATGAAACTTTGCTGATTTGGAAATTATTTGAATTAATATCAGTATAAAGGTTCTTCATTGAAAGTTATGAAACACATGTAAAATATTATAAAATGGGGAAGCAATGTTAGTATGAAAGTACTACAATTGAACGCGGGTAAATGTTGCATTTGTGATACATTATTTCCGTTAATTAACATATTTATAATCCACACAACATCTCATATATTTAATAGACTCCGAAATACATCGCTTAAAGCACTAGTGTTATTTTAGACGACAGAAGAATCATACACGTAGAATAAATACAAATATTTATATGATAAATGTCATATAAATTCTTTTACTGGGTGGGGATCGAACCAATGACCTTAGGTGCACATGATAGGATCACTACCATCTGTGCCATTTGGTTCGTCTGTACATAAATAAATACATTTCCACAACATCTCGTACATTGACCTGACTCCTTGATAATTCGCTTTAAGCTATTATGTTACGGATACCAGACACTAAAGAATAATTACAAATATACTCATCATCGAACCAGGCATTATAATTTTACTGCTAGACATAGGCCTTCCAAAAAAAGGGGGACAACGAAGCGTGGCAATTAGGGGCAAAATTTCCCTTTTCTTAAGGAGACTTTTGTCCAACAGTGAACTTCTAATGGTGGTAATTATGATGACAATGATGATCGGTCGACATTTTAAGATACATAGAGGCAATTGCATTTTCACTCGGACTAGCTGTTAATTTCTTTTTATATACGAAATGTTTTTTTTAGAGATGAATCAAATCCATTAAAACTTTGATTGAATTGAATTGTCTTGTGCGGCAAACGTCGTGGGTTCGATCCTCACCCAGAGCAGATAATTATATGATGATATTTATGTTCGTTCTGTGTCTGGGTCTTAAATATATGTAGTTAATTGATATATTTGTGATTCCTCTGTTGTCTGGTGTTCGTAGCACATGTGTTTTAAGCGATTTACTACGGAGTCAAGCCAATGTATGAGATGTTGTGTTAATTTATAATTATTACTATTTTTATAACATAAGATACTTGAAAACAACAATTAAAATACCCTATTAACATCTAAATCAAAGAACTAGAAGTCAACTTTTTGTGTTTCTAGTCCACTTCCAATGACTTCGTTACTGAATTCATTCATTTCAGTTTTAAATTTCAAACGAATCGTAGATGAAAAAAGCAATTACTCTCTTTTTAAAACGCTTTAGTTTGAATTTTAATAAGTACGCGCGTTTCTTTTGTTTTTCTTTCTAGTTTTTTTTAACTTTCAAAACATTTATATTTTAACAAATGTGGCGCAGTCAGTCTTTCTTTGACAGAGTCCCTTTTTATTGTAGATATTTTGATAAATATTTACTTTGTTAAATTGTTTGTAAGTGATATAATCGGTTCAAGAGAATCTGAGCTTCCAAAGAAGCAATAGTACATGGCCCCGTGTGGAACCAGAGAAGGTACCAGAACCGACAGATGGCGGTATATCCATCCAAAACTGTGTAGCTTAAATTCACTCATTCAGGTAGAGATAGGCAGCAGCATCCCCTTACCCATCCCCAGCTTGCCCAGCGTGGCAATTATGGGCAAATATCCCCTTTCTTGGGGAGGCTTATGTCCAGCAGTGGACTTTCAGTAGCTGTAATGATGAGGTTATACAGAACTCGAAACCGATCCAACTGCAAAGAGTTGTGAGACTCCTGAGAGAGAGAGAGTGAGAGAGAGAGATGTCATATCTAATTAACAAATACCTCGTCATAAAATTATTTAGTAAAGAAAATTTTACGTATTCGTTAATATTCATTTAATATGTTTCCAACAGTTATTTCACAGCTCGGGCCATCGCAGTGAAGTCATTGAAGCGTGCGGCGTAAGGGTTGAAATAGGGGAGAAACAGGTTCACTTTCCGGGTGTGTATTGATTGACATGTTATTAAAGAAGGCTGTATTATATAAATATACATGGCATATAATAATATATATTTACAAATCTAAACAAAAACATGGTATATTATAACTTATCGAGAATCTTTTTTTATTAGCTACTTGACGCGCCTGATGGCGCAGTTGGTAGTAGTCCTAGCTTGCACGCCAAGGGTCGTGAACTCGATTCCCATGCAGGCAAATACTTATATGAATTTTTTAATTTCTCTTTCTATTTTGAAGAGAATGGTGAAGAATATCTATCACGTTGATTTTGCTTTTTGATTCTGTCACTTTCCTTGTCCTGTAACTTTATCTTTTATATGTATTTGAATGTATGTGTATTATATGTATATATGTATGTTTATTATTATGTATGTATGTACTAAATGCACCTCAAACTTCCACCAGCTTTGACATTATTTCTATTTAAAGGTTGCCTGTAAGAAATGGAATTTAGCGATAAGGCCGCCTCTTGTACCTACTATTCCATGTTTTTGTGATGTTCTTGTGTTGTTTTCATTGGTGTTCAATAAAGTTATTATATGATAATATTTGTGTTTGTTCTATATCTGGCTGTTGTAAACTCCTCTGTTGTCTGGTGTACGTAATACAAGTGCTTTAAGTGACTTACCAGGGAGTGGGAGTCAGGTCAGGCGTTGGAGTTGTTATTTGTTATGTTTCAATGTGTTATTACCACATTTTTAATGTGTTTATGTTGATGTGTTATTGCTTTGTTGTTGAAATTTAAAAAATGTATTCTCTGGTAAACGATATATTGTAATTATGGTAAGAGTGAAAATCTTAAATCATATATATATATTACGTATATATCTTAGAAGAAATTTAGCTTGGCCTTAGGCTTCTTTTCTACATATGCGTACAGTTTCCGTTGCTTAGGAAACATAAAATTTTAAATATTACTGAATCGATTATCTGAATCGTACTGGATGATAAATTATTTGCAACTTGCGTAAGTTTGATCCAACATATGAGATAGGATAGTTCATATCTAAAGTTATACTCGCAATATTTTGTTCATGTCGAACAAAATTGTGTTAGTTAAGGCAGGACAACGTCTGTCGGGTCGGCTGGTCGAGAATATTAACTGTATTTGCATAACGAGGCAACAATCAGTTTAATTGATATTAAACAATTCATTTAACATATAGAATAAATATACATTTTTAAACGATGTTTGAGTATACATAAGAATAATTGAAATCAAATGCATCGAAACTCCACCCTAGTTAGTTATTTCGATTATAAATGAATAATAGCAATTATCCAGGTTAAACTTACGCAGCGTGAATGAAAGAGATAGCTAACGCAAACGGGTCTCGCTCCACCGTGAGAAACAAGTGAAGTCCAGTGAAGCGCGGTATGGTAAGGCAGGGGGGTTTGGGTCCGATAGGGTTCTTGCGGGGTTGTATTGATTGGGGTTCTTTGAAGAAAATAATGAATTAAGAACATTCCAGTTCTTTGATTAAATGCATTACAAGAGCCATGAGGTACTGGCAGAGTAGAATAGTACCTCCCACTTTGCCAGGTGTCGTAAGAGGTGACTATATTCATCCGAAACAGTGCAGCTCAAATTTACAGGGCAGGAATAGGCAGCAGCTTCCCCGTTGCAAAAGATGCGCGCTACGATTGCCAACACGCTTGTACAGCGCGGCAATTATAGACAATAATTCTCATTTTTGGAGAGGCCTATGTCCAGCAATGGACTTCTAATAGTTGATATGATAATGATAATTATAAAAACGACCCGAAAAGCAAATGTAAGATTCTAATTCGCAAGGATTCTTAATTAAAAACAATGATATCATTATTTTTTACGACTTTCTAAACGAATTCCATTAAGTTTATTCGTTATTTTTTATTAACATACCGACTTCTCCGGAGCTCGCTTCTCAAAGCCTATGATGTTTTCTTAAAAAAAAATGTAACACATTTTTTTTCAATTCTCATCTGCGGTCGCACTTTCCCACATGACCATTGACCGGAACAAGCTCCCATGGGATTTGACCACAAGCCGTAACATCCGTGGGACCAAAGCATTTAATTTAAAGTTTGATAACAAAGAAAGTAATGGAGATTGCATCATACTCTGGATAAATTCAAACTAATTTATTTATAGAACAATTAAACCAATAAAAGCAAAATTTTCTGAAGTTTGTATGTTTGTAACCTCTTCACGTCTAACCGGCTGAAGCGATTTTTAATAATCTTTAGTGTGAAGTTAGCTAATATCCTGAATTAACACATACGTTTAAATTCAAATATTTATTTGCTATCTAAGTGTATGTACATCAGGTCTATTTCCTTCCAGGGACTTTAAACAAACCTTGCTTTATCAAAATACGTTTAGCTCTTGCATTTTTCTTGCAAATTAGGTAACTTAATACCTTTTCTAAGAATGTCTATAATCAGATCAGAGCCATCATCAGCTGGATGTTATCCACTGCTGGAGATAGACCTCCCAAAGAGAGAGGGTAATTTTCCCGTAATTGACGCGCTAGGCGATCGCAGATCGTAGCTTCGCGAAAGGAATGCTGCTGTCAAGTTGAATTTCAGTAACGCCGTTTCATGTGGTTATACCACCTTCGGTTTCGGTACCTCAGTCGCCTACTAAATACGACACCTACAGGTACTACTAGGTACTATTCGATACTGCCTTTTTAGTTCTACAAACAACATACATACATCACACGTGTGGAACCCGTAGAGTAGAATAGTACCTCTGCCTATAGCAGGAGACGTTAGATCCATCCGAGACAGTGTAACTCAAATGCACAGTGCGAGGATAGGCAGCAGCTTACTCATTGCGAAAGCGCTCTGCGATTGCCAACACGCTTGCCCAGCGCGGCAATTATGGGCAAAATTCCTCCTTTCTTGGGAAGGCCTATATACAAAAGTAGACGTCTAATGGCTGATATGATGATGATGAAAAAATAAAGATATGATCTCTAGATTTAAATTTATTTACTTTTCTTCCATAGATTATAGTGAAGACAAACGAACTGAGGTCTTCAGTTTCGCCCTTAAATTAAATCCAATCCTGCAACACCGGGAGTCGAATCTGAGACGTTTAATTGCGGCAGTAAGACATGGGAAGTTGCCACAAGTGGGTCTAATTGCTCAAATGATTGCCACCAATCACGGCTGTATTCACAGGACTAATTATTAGACATCGGGTTTGGTGATGAGCGGTAGCGGGAAAACGGTGGATGTTAGAAAGTTAATTGTAAATTGACATCATACAAAGGTCGTTTTTATACTCACTCTCATCTATTTCTACCGCCAAACAGCAATGTTTGCACTGCTGAATTATTAAAGGAGGAGAGAGGCAGTAAAATTTCTGGGTGATGTAACTTAACATGCCGCGAGTGGAATATTACCTCCCTCTGTATCAGCTGTCGTAACAGGCGTCTAACGTACAAGAACTGACAGATGGCAGTATATTCATTCAAAACAGTGTAGCTCAATAGCACAGGGCGGGGATGGGCAGTCACTTGCCCACCGCGAAAGCTGCGCGCTGCGATTGCCAACACGCTTGCCAAGTGCAGCAATTGTGGGCAAAGTTTCCTCTATCTTGGGGAGGCCTATACCAACAGTGGACTTTTATGAATTACTATAGCACTGTTTCGGATGAATATATCGCAGTTTGTCGGTTCCTGTACGTCAGTCGCTTTTCACACCTGGTACAGGCGGTACTATTCAACTCCGCTGATACCCCAAAAATGACTTGAAAATAAAAATAAACGCTCCCGCTTATGTCTTCGCCCGCTAATCTTTATCGGTTTGGAAGGTGCATTATTTAGAAGATAAGAAATCTTCCCAGGCCGGCCAGGGGAGGCCAACCGTGAAAGCAAAAGAATAAATTATAATGATAATATTTCTTTCTCAACGCCGTTAATGGACTGTCCGCTTTTTAATGTATTTATTGGTAACACCTGGTTTTTTCTTTAGGAAAAAGGTTCTATGTTTTTAAAAATATGTTCTCCCTCAATGAACATTGTAATTGTGCACTGAATATCTTTTATTTCTATTGGGAGATTGTATTAATACGTAAATAGAAAGTAAAAGAAAAATAGATCTTTACAATGGTCTCTTGCATGTTCTAGTGTAGAGCGTCAGAGTTACAGTGAAATTACTGCAGTAGTATTTGTTGTAATTGAACATCAGCGCCACCTATGATGTCCCATCCCTACTAATTGTAAAGATTAATGTTGTGCCCCTCACTACTCTCTCTGCCATATTTTTTCTCTCAAGTGCGATCGGCAAATTATAATATCCTTAAATATCAATAAACTGTTATTTCATAATTAATGTTTCTACCTTTTATTTTAACAACAGTATTACTTAATATTAATATAACTGATACATATCATCATAGAAAAGACCTCTCTAGACCTCTTCAGACAGAGGAAATTTTGCCCATAATTGCCACGCTCGGCATTCGTGGAGGCATTCTAAGAGCGTAACAATGAAGATGCTGCTGCCCATCCCCATTTTGTTGTATTTGAGCTACGCTGTTTCAGATGGATATATCACCAAGCTCGGCAGAGTAGAATAGTACCTCCTTCTGTAACAGGTGTCGTAAGAGGCGACTAAAGTATATCCATCCGGAACATTGCAGCTCAAATACACATGGTGGGGATGGGCAGCAGTATCCGCGTTGCGAAAGCTGCGCTCTGCGATTGCCAACACGTGTGCCAAGCGCGGCAACTATGGTGATGATAATGATAACCAGTTGCTATTATAATTATAATACTTATTTATAGAGGCAATTGTATTTACCCTAGCTGTTTAATTTTAAGTTATTTCTTATATTTTAAAATAAAACTTTGAAATACCGCCAGGCCGTGGCCGTAGTTTGCCCACAACACGCTTGCCCAGCGCGGCAATTATGGGCAAAATTACTTGGGAGGCCCATGTCCAGCAAAGGACTTCCAATTGCTGGTACGATGATGATAATATAAACTTGATGCAACACTTTGATCTCGAAATATTCTAATATTAAACTCTAGTAAGACATGTTGATTGCAACTGCCACGAACAATGCACCCGTTTTATTTCGCATTTCTTATCGTTTGTGTAAGCACTTTTCCTACAGTATCTCATGCACAAGAACCGGAAAATAAATAAATATATATAAGCTCGCTATGGCTGCCTCGTGCTTATTCTCATCTACATATTTTTTCTTATTTTGCAGTTATAACTTTTGAACAAGCTAAGACTTCTGAATTGTAATATCTGGCATAATCGATTCTTAAGTCTATATGCTTATAGAAAGTCTGTATCCAGTAAACGTTAAGAGATTAAAGGAAGCAACCTGAAAGATTTGTGAGTGTAATGTGCCCGCGACTTGGTCCGCGTGTAGTTATTTCTTTGGGCACCATACCTTTTTAATTTGACTTATATAAACTTTGAATGTTATATTTATTTAGATATACGAATCAATAGCCTCAATACTAAGTTTTAAGCTTCTAGCTCTTACAATAGCGATAGTTCTATACGAATTTTCATCCCCCGTTTAGACCCCTTACAATTCTTATGGAATAAGTAGCCTATATCCTTTTTAAGGCTTCAGACTATCTGTGTACTAAATTTTATTTAAATCGGTTTAGTAGTTAAGACGTGATTGTGTAACAGACAGACGGACAGGCTGCAGTGACGCTTACTATCGCGGGGACTGTATGATTGTTTGTCGACCTGGTCTAAATAACTGTTCAATCATCTCTTGCGTTTCTATGTGTGTGGCTACTACAAATTAATGTAACGCCTGATTTCTTGGCCTGTCTACGGTTTAGAAAAATGTGCCTAATGTCACTAAAATTAATATTTTAATATTTACTGAACATGGCCTTACTAAGAAAGTGAAAATATTGCCCATTATTGCCGCAATAGGCAAGCGATGTATCGTAGAGCGTAGCTTCGCGAAGGAATGTTAATGCCCTTCTACACCCTGTAGCATTTGAGCTAAGCTGTTTCGGGTGGGTATACCGCTATCGGTCAGTTCTAATACCTCAATCAACTTTTACGATATCCGGGAGGTACTATTCTGCTCTATAAATAAGATTTATTATTCTGTTGCTCGATTTTTCTTATTGATAATGCATTTATGAAAATTTAGTTTAAAATGAAAATCATGAGCACTTAATTTTAGTGGCCTTGACATATTTTTCTTGAATAGAGGAATACTAAAATATTCCCGTTGTTATACCGAGACCTTTTTCAAAAACAAATCTTCATGGAACAGCTTTACGACTGGCCTTTGAGGCCTTGTAAAAAAAAACCTTTCAACCCAGAAGTGTTTCGGCGAAAATCCGTCATCGAAAAATAAAACTATCCGTCGACCCTTGTTGAAATTTCCATTTCCCGTACTGGAATAGCTTACCCTCAAAAAGAAGTTGTTTGGCTACTCGTCTGATGTCACTCGTTTTGACCTACATCCGTGATGTACTTAGTTAAGGGGCTATTGGTCTAAGCTTTATCTCTTGGACAATCGTGGAATTGAACGTGTAGTACTGAAATCTGCTCATAGATGGCGCTGTTTCACATAGGTTAATATCTATAGAGAACCAGCAGACTCGACAAACGATACCATTAAATTATTTTATTTCTCAAATTAGATCGACTGACTAAACTACAGTCAGCAAAAATCTCAGGCTCAGAAATTGACAAGTTCTTCTAGGAAAAAGCCGGAGCACGAGTTTTTAGATAAAAAATAATAATATTAAATCAGAAAAATATAGGTGAGGTAAGAGATAGCTGTGATAGCGTAATAAAGATCAAAATTCCGATTTTTTCTGTGGAAGACTATATTCAACATTATTATAGATATTAATGGGTAGATTAATTAAACCAATTAAACTAAATTAAACTATTAAAAAAATACAATCAATTAAACTAAACTATTTAAATATGAGGTAGATCACAAAGGCAGTGAAATTTCTGGGAGGGGTTGACAATGCGCTAGTGGTATCTTAGTGATATCACGAGCGTCTATAGGCTGTGATGACGCTTAATGTCACGCGGACTAAATACTTGTCCTACTCTTATAAAAAAGGATATTTTAAGAAGTTTTTTTGAAATTTTTCACAAAATTAATGAACACAGACTAGAGTCTGATATGTTGAGTATCCTGACAATTAAAACGTTTGTTTTTTCATATCAAGAGTAATAAACACAGGGATTTACCTAAACCAATTGTAGAGTTTACGAAAAAAACAAGTAGTTCAACGAAGAAAACTTCTTTGGCGCACTTTTAACCAATCCAACTTTTATAAAAAAAAAAAAATGCTCTCTATCAGCTCTTCCCCTTAAAAGGGATAATATTTTAAACATTAGCAGCCTCCAATCGAAAAATAAGTGCCGACCGCGAATTTGGCCTTTAACGACATATTCATAAGGGCGAACCTTTTTACTGGGTCTAAGATATTGCACAGCTGGGTCAAGTCAGCTTCATCTTGACTTTTAACAGACGTTTATTGTATTTCTTTTCGCATTTGCTTTATTTTAACTTATATTGTGGAATGACCTTTATTCAGCGGGTAGTGGAGCTATGTAATTTGTGTAATAATATTGCATGAAGTAGGTAGACCTCGAACAAAAAGTCGTCTGTATTAGTACCTTTCTCACTCTCACCTATCTAATTCTACCGCCAAATATCAGTACTTTCATTGCTGTTTCGCATCGATTTAAAAGGCGAGATTTCCGCGATGAAATTACTGAGTAACTTAACATAATATCTTCGAATCACAAGTCAAGCAATGAGCTAGTGATATCCTTGAGATACGAGCGTCTATAGGCTAACATGACTTTAATTATCTAATAAAAATAATGTTTGTGTATCTACACGATTATCCTTATCAATAATTTGACTGACCCAATGGCGCAGATGGTAGTGATGCTGCCTTGTGCGCCCAAGGTCGTGGAATCGATCTCTACCCAGGACAAATATATATATGATGATATCTGGGTTTTATCTGTGTCTCGGTGTTAATATATGTATTTCATTAGTATATTTGTGACTCGTCTGTTGTTTGATGTGTGTAACACAAGTACTTTATGGGACGTATCTTGGAGTCAGGTTAATGTATGAAATTTCGTTTAATTTATTTAATAAACTACTTAACATTTCATTATCATCATATCTTCAGTAGAAGGTCCACCTTTATTGAAGGACCACATTTATTGCGCTGGTGTGATAGTAATTGCAGATCGTAGCATAAATTTTTTTATATCACACTTTTTTTTACATATTTTTTTTGTTATTTGCTCTTAATAACATGTTTACTAAAAAACTTTAAAATGTGTATTCTAGAAAATACCGAGCTGTAATTAGTGTGTATCTCTACTACTTAAATCCTCTTCTGAGTCAGTATTCTCTAGCAGTTAATAGGACTATAAAATAAATCAAAGGAAAACGTGGGAAAGATGCACCCCATTTTCACGCTGTGAGGCACAGGAGCAAGCGACAGCGAAATATGAATTTTTTGTAAAGCAGGGAAAATAATTTTCATCTTATCAGCCATTGGAACTCCACTGCTGGACATAGGCCTCCCCAAGAAAGAGGGAATTTTACCCATAATTGCTGCGCTGGGCTCTCGCGACGGGGATGCTGCTGCCCATCGCGCCCTGTCCGTTTGAGCTGAACTGTTCTGGGTGGATATACCACCATCTGTCGGTTCTGGTACCTTAGTCACCTTTTACGACACCTGGTACAAGTAGAGGTACTATTCTATTCTGCTGGTACCTCACGGCTTAAAAATAATTTGAATTTTAATATATTTCTTTAGTAAACTATTTCCGTTTTCAATTTAATACTTGTCTTTAGAATGACAATATTGTTATATTTAAAATCTATGTTTTATAGGTGGATATACATAGAGCCAAACCGAAGCTCGCACTACACGTAGAGCCGAACTGAACGTTCGAAGAAAATAATCGAAATTCATGAAAATAAATAATCATTTCAGTCTACTAGCATTTTTGTTTGTCTTATTTTATTTCTTTTCATATATAATATTTATGTATAAAAATAAAACTGACTGACTGACCGACGTAATAACGCAGGGTTTGAATTACATAAGGTTGTCTAACTTAAAATTTTGCACAGAGGTTCCATATATAACGTAAGACCCTAAGATAGGATTTATAAATATTCAACCCCTTATAGAGTTAAAATGTTTGTATGAATCTTTGCTGTGTTTGGCTTCATTCAAATGAAGTTCAGTATAAAGGTTTTTCATTGAAAGTCCTAAACAAATGGCGCCAATAGTACTCATTCTTTAGGCAAGCATAGATCAATTCCTTGATTCAAACAAAAGACTGGCGACTTAACATTTTCCACAATACAAGGCTAAATTTTGATTACATTCTAACCATTTAATTTCTCCTTCTACATATATGTCAAATAGCAGTGTTTGCATTGTTTGTTTCGAAAGAGGAAGTAAAATTACTGGGTAATAAATGACTTAATAAATTAAAAGAAATCACCTTTTTTTAATACACCAGGTCAACTAACATGTACTACATTCGCGTGATAGTAAATGTCACTGCAGTCCATAGACAAGAATATCACTAACGAGTTCGACTTTGTGACTTGAGGATATTATGCCACATTAACTAGTAAAGTTCACTGCTTCTCTTACTCTTCAGACTGGAACACAGCAATGCGAACACAGCTATTTTGTAGAAATAGGTTAGAGTGAGGTACCAATGCAGACGACCTATTGTAAGAGGTCTACCTCATGTATAGTTCTAACTATATTCATGCTATTAGATAAAATCATGCTTCTTTATCTCACGCCTTGCTGACGATAAAGATAGTAGCAGTTCCTTTTTCGAATTTTAAAACAAAGCGAAACGTTTTTAATTTCTTTTCAGTCAACATGATAGACAATCTCTTTAGTGCAATTAAGTGCGGTATTACAAAAGTTAACAACACCAATATCGCGACAGCTTCTATATTGGACCATACATTATGAAGTACTCTCTAAATTTTCTCAACCATAATTTATTACTTAATCTCGAAGCAGCGTAAATGTTTTTAAAAGTAAACTGCAAATAATTCTTTGGGAACCGTTTAGAGCGTCCCTTTATATCATCTCTCTGTCCATTTGTTATTTCTTATGAAAGATATACTTTTTCTATGATAAATGCACACGGATTTGTTTTGTTGGACTGCACGAAGACTTTTCCGAGACCGTGTTACTGGAAAAGAGTATTGAATTTTTTATTGTTCGTAAAAGAAACTATTGTGTTGTTTGTATTTTTTATCACACAGTAAATGTATTCGCAAAGTCACCGCGCTGCATCTTCGTGTCTGTTTCAATGCGGTATACTCGTATATATTACTAGAGGTACCGTGGAGTACCGGCGGAATAGAATAATACTTTCCTCTGTACCAAGTGTTGCAAGAGGCGACTAAGGTAACGGAACCAATAGATGACGGTATATCCATTCGGAACAGCGCATTTCAAATTCAACAGGGTGGAGTTATGTAGCTGTATCCCCGTCGTAAAGCTTACTACCACACCTGCCCAGCGCGACAATTATCGACAAAATCCCCCTCTCTTAAGGAGGCCTATGTCCATCAGTAGACTTTCTACAGGTGGTGTGATGATGATAATTACCAGAGGTAGACCCTATACAAAGGTCTACATTGGTACCTCACTCTCACTCATTTTCACAACTAAACAGAATGAGAGAGGCAGTGAAATTACACGGTAACGTGACACAATATATCCAAGACACAAAGTTGGCTATACGCTAGTAATATCCTTATAAGAACGTCCATAGGTTTATACCGCCATCTGTCGATTTCGGTACTTAAGTCGCTTCTAACGATACTGGTACTCTAGCCGGAAAAATAATGCCGTCTCTTTATTTCAACAAACTGTCACAGCTCCTAGATACAAACTAAGAAGCATAAAAGAGAAAGAAATATATATATATAAAAAAAGAAAAGCGGCCATGATCCGTCATACTTTTATCTGTATGAAGATAAAGAATCGGATGAAACGATAAAGAATGGCCGAACAAGGTCACTATTTATTCCCGAGGTTGTCCATCCATCAAACAATCGTTAAACCTTTGAGCGTCTCGCCGGTCTCGGTGGGTCTCGCCGGTCTCAACGGGTCTCGCCCGGTCTTGGCTGGTCTTTATATTCCATCATGCGATTCAGCTTAGCGAATTCATTATACATTCCCAGTGCTAGGTTTTAATTGTGGGTCAGACGTAAGATGTTCCTGTTTGTAATATTTTGTTCTGGGTTGTTTATAAATGCACACTTGTGTTACGGATTTAAGACAGCAGAGGAACTACAAAATTGTGAGGGGGAAAGGGGGGGGGGACGAACACATGATACGCACAAGTACGCCGTCATTTGTTATTTTATTTACAATTTTAATTTAATTAATTAATTAGCTAAATAATTGAATTAACAAATTTAAGAAAAATAATAATTTCTTTTGGTTACTGCTACATTCTTTATTGATACTCTGCTCCTGTTGTAGATAGCGTGAAGTAATTTAGCGTATAGTCTTTTATAATTTCTGAAGTCAGACTAGTAACTTCTGAGACTATCGCGTTCAAACTAACACCTTTAAGTTTATATTATAAGAAATGAAAGCCTCGAGTTCTGTACAATGTGTGTTTATCATCATCATCATCATATCAGCTATAAGATATCCACTGCTGGACATAGGACTCCCCAAGTGATCTCCAATAGGACCGGTTGTATGCGGCCTGTGTCCAGCGCGATCCTGAGGTTTTAGTCAGATCGTCTGTCCATCTTGCTGGTACTACCCGCTAGATGGACAGACGATCTAGCCCTACGCTGCGCTTGATATATATAAATGTATCTTTATACAAGTATAAAATTATAAAAACAAGACATTTAAATAATTTAAATTCTCGTGGTAATTTAACCTACTTACAGTACGCCGGGATGGTTTCATTTTCTATTAGTGAAAGTATTAATGAAACTTTCATATCGTGTATATCGATGACAAACAAATTAGTTTTTAATAACAATATGTACACATTACTTAAAATTGTTGTAAACAACGAAATTTATTTTGTAACTTTCTAATATCATTATAAATATAAAATGACGATGGTAGGTAAAGAAAAATATGCAAGCCTCTAAAAATTACCTTATGAAGTTCCCCAAATAGTTCTCCTGTTTGACCTTGCACTGTTCGTGGATGCTCAGTGTGACTAATGATCCGAGATACGTCTTTTGTGCCCGGCTTTGTGTTGTGAACCAAAAATTTTTACAAGCATAATGGGAATGAGCTATAGGATAAAATTGTAAGATCTATTACAGTTAGCTAGATTATTACTTTCACTAAAGAATTACTTAGCTAATAATCAATATATTGAGTAAGGTACCGGCAAATAATGTCTTCTTCTGTACATCGTAAGAGGCGATTAAGGTACCGGAACTAACTGATGGCGATATATCAATGACTATCTATGACTTTGAAGTTCGGTCAGATAATTTTTTTTTCTTCAATTTGATCAAATAAACGAACAATTTTTTTCCTATTTATTAAAATAATAATAAATTCTCACAACATATCATACATTGACCTGACTCCGTGGCTTAAAGAACTAGTGTTACGGAAGTCAAGCACCAGAGGAATCACAAATATACTACTTGAATACATATATTCAACATCCAGACACAGAACAAACACAAATAGCATCATATAAATTTGCTTTGGGTGGGAATCGAACCCACGATCCTTAAGCAACTTGTACTACGGCTTAATCTTGGAGTCTCGTCAATGTATGATATGTTGTGTGATTTTTTTATTTCATCATATCAGCCATTGGAAATCTACTGCTGTCATAGGCCTCCCCAAGAAAGGAGGAATTGAGCCTATTATGCCGGCAATCGTAGAGCGCCGTTTTTGCTACGGGGAAGCTGCTGCCCATCCTCGCCCTGTGCATTTGGGTTACATTATTTCGGATGGATATACCGCCATATATAGGTTCTATTAGTCAACTCTTACGATAACGTGAGAGGTTCTACTCAGCTGGACTCGCAGCTAAATTATTTATTTATTTTGAATTGCTAATTTTGCTCATTGACTATACCTGTAGAATGAAACTTCATATAAATCCCCTATTGTCTATGATACGCATCTTGTAGACAACCAAAGAGGTATTTGCACTTGCTTTTAGCCTTATCTTTTACATCCGAGAAAGTTACATCGCAAAACTACGAGAACTAACTGGCAAAAGTTCTTCACAGTTGAGAAGCAATTTTCAACTTTGAAAGAGATGAGTAATTGATATGGAAAGGGCGGTAACTACTGAGGAATGATTTTTCATTCGTTTAAATGGATTAATAAGTTTTGAAAGTAAAACTCCTCATTTCCAAGCAGTTTTATCATCATTATCTTTCGATGATAATGATAAAACTACATTTCAATACAATAATAGATTGTCAGAAATTTTCGCGGAATATGTCACCCTTTTCATTTTCGAGATATGCACTTGAATAAATAAAATTCGCATTAACATTACTAACGTTGAAGAAATTCAAGCTGTTGCTTCCTAATATACAAACAAAATATATATCCGGACATAAACGCAAAAAGGTAAAAGACACCCCCCCAATTTCCCCACCAAACAGGGTAATGGCGAACTATTAAAGCAACTGGATGTATTTCACTCCATCCAGTATAGACTTACAAAGAAAAACACTCCTCTACAACTGAGGTGTTTTCTTACACTATTTTCTTTGGGTTAAAACGCGAGCGTTTCGCGATTATATTGGTAACTAGAAACCTGTTCAGGCTTTGCACGGATTCTTTATTTTGTACACTATATTTTCCAACACTAATTTTTATAACGTAGATATCCTTTTTATAACGTAGATTAAAAATTCCCCCCCTCAAGGATTAAGACGGGGGTGCGAAGATAGTAGTCATGAAATTTGGTAAACGGTTCTTCATTGAAAGTCATGAAACACGTGTGAAATATATTTTTCTAAATCCCTCGAGGGTGTTAAAGGGGGAGCGAAGTTAATATAAAAGTTCTATAACTCAACATGAGTTAAGTAAAAATGAAATAAAAATATTAAATTGATGTAAACATATATTTTATAAAATATATGTTTAAATCAATTTGGCTACGTAGCGGTCGCATCAAAAGAATCCACTCGTAGCTGCGAAATAACTTTTAATTTTATTCTCAAGCCCGTAATTTCCGTGTGATATTCATTTAGATTATATGATGTAGCAGAAAACAATAATCTGTACAGAATGCTTATGGATACTGATGTATTTAACATCATCATACCAGCATTAGAAGTCCACTGTTGGACATAGGCCTCTCCAAGAAAGGGGGTATGTTGCCCATAATTGCCACGATGGGTAAGCGTGTTGGATACCGCCATCTGTCGGTTCTGGTACCTTAGTCGCCGCTTACGACACCTTGTACAGGGGTTGTACTATTTTACTCCACCGGTACCTCACGACTAATATATTCAACGTAATAAAGATCAATACTTCATTCGCAACAAATACGCAAATAATAGTTATAGTGAGTTATCATTTAAAGATAGATAATATGCCATGGCCATTTCCATTTTTGTGGATCTCGTAATATAAAAATGCCCTGTAATGCATTTATCATATCAGCCATTCGAAGCTGGATATGGGCCTTCCCAAAGTTGCAATCTTGATCATGCCGCGTTAGGCACGGGGATGCTGCTACCTATCCCCGCTCTGTGCATTTAATCCACTATATTGCGGTTGGATATTTATCATAATCGCCTCTTTCGATACTTGTATCAATGGGAGGTGCTATTCTACTCTGCCGGCTTTTATTATAAATTTAGAGGTATTTTTTTTGAATAAACAGTCTTCAACTTTCACAACAACAACTTCAGTCAATATTAATTTGCTGAAATCTCGTTATAAGCCGTAATGTTCATAGACAGATGGATGTATATCCGCCAAATCTCCCCTCTTAAACCACAAGTATCTCAACGTTTGTCATCCCTCGGCTCTATTGTAAGACGTCTTTTAGTTTAATACCGTTTGATACCGTGCCTTTGTTTCCAGTACAAGAGATGTATTGTATTTTGTAATATAGTGATTTCGGGGGCGGTCTGCGGTAGAGAATTGGTAGTAGATAGAATGGGTATAGAATATGATCGCTGCGGGTCGGTATAATTGGTAGTGTATTCGGGGTAAGGTATATGTACATAATCACACAAAGACTAACGAATCATTCTTCTACATTCTTTAAAACTTAAGATGTAAAGGCACCTTTAAAGGTCCAGGGTTTATCTGTCGTGTATGAGGAATAGAGACATTCATGATGGAAATGGAATGGCAAAAATGGGGAAAATGTAAGAATGAAAACAAATGACAATGAATTGTGTGTGTGACAATCAAGTATAAGAATCAATTGACAATCAAGTATGAGAATGATAACAAATGACAATCAAGTATAAGAATCAAATGATTGTCTAAAATTATGTTAATATTTATTTTTCTCATTCACACTTACGGATTAAAGTACAATAACTTTACATATATTGAAATATTTGAATCAAGTTTCAAGTGCGGTGGAGACTGGACTCCAAAACTAGTTTTCAAATCACCAGGCCTTCCTATCGGTACTACAGTGTATATTTATATGTTAGTGTATGTATTAGTTTATATACAATTCAGAAATCGGGAACATTATGCTGTTGTAAGTGGGTTTTGCGTATGCATGCGCGCGTGCGTTTGTGTGTGTGTTTGTGTTAATAAAGTTTTTGAACTTTGATGCTAATAGAAATTATCTACATATTAAATTATAGCTTTATTATTCTTTTTAATAATATACTTCTCACTTACTTAATAATATTATCGTAGTATTTGTGTATATTATGGTTTGATTTATTTTTTTTAGTTTCGTCGTATTTTTTTTTTAATTTTATTTATTTAACTTCATTGCACAAAATGTTACAAATGGCGGCCTTAATGCCAGATGACATTATCTCCTAGTCAACCATTACACAAAACAGAAATATATATATAGTATATATATATGCTACGTATCAAAATAGCCACTAAACATCTACTGCGATACATTCCTTGATAAAGAGGAGTCTAGAGGTAGCGGCGGAGTATAAAAGTACCTCTGTCTGTACTAGGTATCATCAGAGACTACTAACTTCCGGTACTTACAGGAACCAACAGATTAAGATGTATCTGAAACTGCTCAGCTTGAATACTACAGGGTGGGGATGGGCAGCAGCATTCTCGCCGTGAAGTCGCGCTCTACGATTGCCACAAGTGGGAGTCCTATAGTAATAGGATTTCTAAGGATAATAGAATAAAAGAGGATCAAGCTGCAAGAGTTTTGGACGCAATTGGCTAGCCTCATGGCACAGATGTTCTTAGCTTGCGCGCCTATAGTCGTAGGTTCGATTAAACGGCATTTTTTTATAAGATGAAACATTTGTGTTTGTTTATTGTCTGTAACACAATCGTCTGTAAAAACAAGTCTCGGATTACTCAATGAATTAGATGAATTTGTTATTTTCATTTCATTTTGTTTTTCCTCTAAATAGGGTGTCGTGGGCAACTAACGCGGGCGTGGCTAAGCGATGGAAGCAGAAAATGTATGTGTTAGTGGAAAATATACCAGAGACACTGAGAGGAAACGAGTTTTCTTGTGATGCGACAGGTGTTTAGTTTTGTGGATTTTTGAAGATGATAGAGGCTTTAGGATAACGTTTTGGGTTAATGGTTTTTATTGCGGATTAGTAAGTTGAAGTGGCAGTGGGCAGGGCATTTGTACGCAGAACCGATGACCAATAGAGTCGTATGGCGCAGTGTAGAGCGTCCACCCGCAAGATGGACAGATGATCTGACTAAAACCGCAGGGTAGCGCTGGACGCAGGCCGCATACAACCGGTCCTATTGGAGATTACTTGGGTAGGTCTTTGCCCAGCAGTGGACGTTTAAGGGCTGATATGATGATGGTGATGATTGGGCAGGCGTGTAAGCAATCACGACGGAGATGCTGCTGCACAACCCAGACCTGATTCATTTGAGCTATGCTGCTACGAGTGTATATAACGCCATCTGTCGGTGTACCTTAGTCGCTTGTTACTACACTAAGTATAGAGGTACCCTCTACGATATCTACAGTTAGTTGGATACAAACAATTGGCCCAAGTTACTTAATTTTACATAAGTTGAAAAATAAGTTCTTGACTCAATTCTAAGTAATAGCGACGAATATTATTGCCTTACATCTTCAAACGAATGCGAACAAAGAGACGAGAGTTGAGGTAACGACCGAACCATTTTAACTAAATCTTCAGTTTAAACTACAGTGTCATTGTAATCTCGACTTTATGTATGTAAGAACAAAATCTGATTTGCTTAAATTAAATCATAATTACTAATACATCAGACGGTAAATTACAGCAAAATTATTTATCATTTAATCCAAGCAGGCAAGCAAAACTCGCCTCTATCAACGCGACGTAAGACCGAAACTCCCAACCGCATCAATGATCTTGTCAGGATCGTGACCTTGGAATCGAACCCTAGACTGAGGGGTCTAATCCGGCCATTCATCATACTGTCCAATTCACTGATAACCTTCTTAGCACGGAGTTTGCTATCTTTCGATGAAACGTCTGACTTGTCATGACGGCTTAGGAAATCGGGCGATTTGTTCGTAGTATTATCCTTACTCATATAAATATCATGCGGCCATTTTGGCGCAATAGCGCAGATCTTGCTGTAGGACGACCCGAGATCGATACCCAGCCAGACATAGCATTTTCATTGTTCAAAAATTTTGCTTTCATTGCTTTAAATAAAACTACTTTTTGATCGTTATAAGACATATTTGGTTCTACGTTTCGGATACTTTACGGTTAAATATAACATATTAAAAATAATAAAAAAATCACATAACCTCTTAAATGTTGACTTGACTCCGAGATAAGTAGTACAAAGCAATGGTGTAACGGATATCAGGCAACAAAAAAATTGCTAACATAATAATTAAATTCATATATTCAACATCTAGATACATGCGCATTTTGTGCTCCCAGGGTCGTGGGTTCGATCCCCACAGGACAAATATTGTTTGTTCTGTATCTGGGTATAAAATGTATGTATTTAAGTAGTATATTTGTGATACTTCAGTTGCCTCACGTCTGTAACACTAGTGTTATAAGCGACTTACCACGAAGTCAGGTAATGTATGATATATTGAGGCAATAATAATTGTTATTATACAGAAGAATCGAAAATGTTTGGGAATGGTGGGGAATGCGCTATTAACCTATGGCAAAAAGTCCACTGTTAGATAAAGGCCTCTCCAAAATAGGAGGTTTCTAGCCCACAATCGCCGCGCTTGACAAGCGACAAGCGGGACGCTTCTGCCCATCTCCGCTTTGTGTATTTAAGCTGCACTGTTTCGGATGGATATAACCCCATCTGTCGGTTCTGGTACCACAATCACCTCTTACGACACGGCTAAAATTACTTGAATATTGCAAATAAACCTGCATCTTTAACCGGGTCGTCTTTGGCGAACACATCTGAATATCTCCGGTCATTAAGATTAAATCACCGGGTTTTCCAGCCCGGACGCGTACACCCAGATTACAGGGAGCTCCCGGAGTTCCGGGAATGGGCTTGTAAAACTTATGCTTCTCTGAATTGTGAGACGCAATTATTTTTGTAGTTAAGCTACGAGCCGGCGTTCCTTTGTTTATTTTATAACAACTAGTACAATAATTATTCTAAGGCTTGCTTTAGTATGATCGTTAATGTGAGACGTCATAATTATGAACAATAAATGTTCTCTGTTTAATTAGGAGTTCTATTAACGATGGAGTCTTAAACTTCAGTTAGTATCATCATACCAGCCATTAAAAGTCCACTGTTAGACATAGGCCTTCCCAAGAAAAGGGGTATGTTGCCCATAATTACCGCGCTGGGCAAGCGTGTTAGCAATCGCTTTTGCGATGGGAAAGCTGATGCCTATTCCCGCCCTTTACATTTGAGCTGACTTTTTTGCATGGTTATACCGCCATCTGTCGGTTCTGGTACCTTAGTCGCCTCTTTCGACACCTTGTACAAGGGGAGGTACTATTCTACTCTACCGGTAGGTACCTCACGGCTAACCTTCCTTTGTTTATTTTATAGCAACTAGTAGAATAATATAATATTTATTCCAATGCTTGCATTAGTATGATCGTTAACGTGAGACGTAATTATGAACAAGATGTTAACTGTTTTATGGGAAATTCTAATAAAGATGGAGTCTTAAACACCAGTTAGTACTTATATTTAAACAAATATTTAATTCTGCTAAGTTACATAACAAGTTTGTAGATCAAATGTGAAATCACCCAGCAATTAAATAGTCCTCACAAAGGTAAATTGGTACTTCATCACTTTATAACCTTATTTCTGATGTACGTTATTTTATGTATATATATACATATATATATTTTTTATGTCATATGCATTTATTGCGTTTATTAATACAAATATGTATGCCACGTTTATTTATTTTGTATATATATTGCTGCACCACTATATATATATATATATATTTCTCAGTTTTGTGTAATGGTTGACTGGGAGATAATGCCATCTGGCATTAAGTCCGCCATTTGTACATTTTGTATATCATTTTGTGCAATAAAGTGAAATAAATAAAATAAAAAAATTATATCGGCCATTGAAAGTCAACTGTTGGACATAGGCCAACCCGAGAAACGGGAAATTTTGGTGACTCGCATAATGAGTCTGCTATAAACTTGTGTGCCGGCAGACTGACACTTATAACATGGGTTATCAGGGTCATCAGTCAAATATGTGCAATTGTAATTATCAAATTTATACTCATAGATTTTTTTGACGATCTGAGAGAGAGCATATGAGAGGCCTATTTAATAAAGATATATTCGACCTTGCCTCTGTCAGTTCTGGTACCTTAGACGCCTATTGCGACACCTGGTACAGACGGAGGTACTTCTACTCTGCCGGTAACTCACGGCAACGCATTCATACGTCACTCTCACCTATTTCTGCCGCCAATAATCAATATTACCAGTTCTGTGTTCAAGTTTGAAGGGTGAGAGATGTAGTTAAATTACTGGGTACTGGGGCATAATATCTTTAAGTTACAAAGATGGCAATGCGCTAGTGATATCCTTATGAAATAATGTCCCTTATAAAATCATGCGGACTGCATGCGTATTTGTTAACCTGGTGTTACAAAAAAAATGCTGTCCTGAAAGACAAAATTTTTTTCTTTTGTCCTTCCAACGGATATACAGCAATGCAAACTCTACTACAAGGCTACAGAACATCATTGAATTGTTTTTATATTGCATAAACCTACCCTACCCTATATATAATAGATGAGAAGAAAAACACTCAGATATACCTTCTCATTTATGCTACTATTATAAATGAGAAGGTCTATCCGTGTGTCTATTCAAAACCTTCTCACGAATAAACGGCTGATCGGACCCTAACTAAATGTTGCATGAGGATAGATTGAATCCCGAGAAAGAGCGTTAGCTACTTTTTATCCCGGGATAGTTCCCTCGGGATCCTAGACAAATTGAAGTCCGAGCGGAAGAAATTCTTACTTAAACCCTGAAGAGTTCCGGTTATATAGATTTTAATAGAGTCATATTTTACATCAATATCGAATCGTCGGTTATGCTGTTAAATGATGTCATATTAAAGAGAGGTTGACCTCTTACATAGGTCGTCTGCATTAGTACCGCACTCTCAACTATTCCTACCGCCAAATAGCTGTGTTCCGGGTTAAAGGGTGAGAGAGGCAGTGAAATGACTGTGTAAATGTGACATTGGATCTTCAATTGACATTTTTATGATGACAATAGCGACTTTAAGCAGTGGTAACGTTTACCATCAAGCGGACCACGCTTGTTTGCTTACTGCATAATATATAAAAAAGACAGTGGCTATTTAAAACATTAACAGATTCTCGTAAATGTCAAACAATTATAAAATGTGTAAGATAAAAACACGAAAACATAACACTTGAGTAACACAGATATTACTAAATAATGTAGACACTAACTCGGAAAATTAGGGCATAAAACTTAAGCACCATAAAGTTACTGTTCGCTGTAATTATTTTTGTGTTGAAGCAAGTTTAGTGTAAGCCGTACTTTAGCAGCTAAGATATAAAGCCAGGCGAATAGTTTCAAAGTTTCTCTTGCGGGATTCTTTGCACGTTTAGACATGGTATCCGAATAATTAACGCGTCTTAAATAATTGCTTGCTTTAAATTAGCTGGGTTACTGTTTTAGTATGGTGTTGGTTTAACAATTAAATATAATCTATGCTAATATTATAAAGTATATTACAGTATGATATTATAAAGTTTATGTTTATTTGAACGTGCTAATCTCAAGATCCTCTGGTCCGATTTGATAAATTATGAAATCATTTTAGGATATAGGCCTCCCCGAGTGATGGGGAATTTTTGTGAATCGCGTAATCAGCCTGCTATAAACTCAGTTATTAGACCCATCTGGTGCCGGCAGACTAGTATTAAAGAAGGACAATCAATGACCTATATGTTTAAATTACTCTTGTAACATTGGTTATCAGGGTCATCGGTCATAGATTTGTTTTGTTTTCTTTTTGACGATTTAGTCTCAGTAATTGTTTGTCTGATTTGAAAAATTATTTCAGAGTTTTTTGAGGAAGGTTACTTTATCCCTCAACATATCTATTCTATGGAGTCGCGGGCATTGCTAGTTCATTAATAAAAATGTTTATTATTTTCTAGCATTTACACGACTATTACTTTTAAGAAAGACAGAATTTTGCCCGAAATTGCCGTGCTGGGCAAGCGTATTGACAATCGCAGAACGCAGCTTTCGCGACGGGGATGCTGCTGCCCATTCCCGCCCTGTGTATTCGAGATACACCCGGTTTCGAATGATAACATCGCTATACCCCACGGCAGTTTGAAGTTAATTATAACGTAATTGTATATTTGAAAATCCCGAAATAACCTGAGAGAACGGTTCTCGCATGGTAGCCGAAACGTCGCAAAAATCTGAAAGTTTATTTAATTGGTACACGTAATGGATGTTTGTGTATCCGATTTTAGTCTGCTAAATAGAAGTAACAATTTTTATCTCGGACCATTAAAACATAACTAGGTTATATATTTTGACATGTTTATTGTACCTGTATGACAACCCAAACCATAATAATAATAAATATAGGAGGATAAAAATAGTAAGACAATTCAAGTGACTAATAAAATAACAATTAATATAAAACTATCAAGTTAATCTGATTTTTGTTGTATGGCAATCCCAAATGTCAAACTTTCGCGCTTCTGTTAATTCCAAGATGGCGGATAGCGCGCGAGTTCTTTTAAAAAAGTATTTTTTCTTTACTTCTTTTTGTATTTAATATTTTACTTGTGTTACTTCACAAAAATAGTAATCATTGTATATACCAAATCTTGCTACATATATCTTCTGTTTTCTTTGCACTATTGTTATCTTTGAACTTATTTAATCAAAATATACTTTTTTTTAAACATCATTATAACAGCTGCAGAATGTAAATTACTAGACATAGGCCTTTTCAAAATAAGGGTTCTGTTGCGCGTAATTGCCGCGATGGGCAGTCGTGGTGACAATCGCGTAGCTTGCTGACGAAAAAGTTCCTGCCCATTCCTGCCCTATTGCATTTGAGCTACCCTGTTTCGGATCGACATATTTTTATGAGCAAATAATGAATCACAGCTAAATTTCAGCCACAGAAAGAGCAAAAGAACGAGTTATTGGACTAGTTTATGGGAGCGTAAAGTTCTCATAAACTGCAAACTGCAAACTTATATGTATGCAGTGTCCAGCAGCATAAGTCGTGCGGTGACTCAAGGCGACATTTTTAAGAAAATTCTAGAATCTTTCCTTAGACAAAATTTACCCAATAGCGATTGTAAATAGCGTTTCTATTCAGTGCACAAACGACACAATGCATTTCTTTGTTGCTCGAACAGTAAGGATAATATATAGCGTTGGTACTTTATATAGCGTCAATTGCCCATATTGTAGTAGGAAAACTATAAAATTATGTAGGCGCAATAGCGCAAACTCGCGTTTCTCTCTTCGCGTTCAATGATATTCTAAAATATTATTAAAGAAATGCACAAACAGTAATAAACAGTATTTACGATGCGTTTCGCTTCCACTTTGGATATCACAAACATTATCTTGCATAGCCTATTATTTTAGGACGCAGTAGGCAAATGCGTCGGTGGTCATAAGACTGCGTTGTTAAAACAGATGGCGGTATATCCGCCCATAATAGTGTAGCTCAAATGCAACAGGGCGGGGATGGGCAGCAGAAACCCCGTCGCGAGGCTACACTCTACGATTGCCACCACGCTTACCCAGTGCAGTAATTATGGGCAGATTCCCCCTTTCTTGGCGAGACCTATTTCCAGCGGTGGACGTTTTGCGGCTGATATGATGATGATGATAATGACACTAAATGTTACTTAATTAAAGTAAGGTAAAAATTAAAGAATTTAAATCTAGTAAATAATTTGACTACAATTGGTCCCAGAGAGAGAATAGTACCTCTCTCTGTACCAGATGTCGTAAAGGCGACTAAGGTACCAGAACCGACAGGTGGCAGTATATCAATCCGAAACAATGCAGATCAAATGCACAGGGCAAGGATGGGCAGTAGCATCCCCGTTGCGATAGCTCCGCTCTGCGATTACCAACACGTTTGCCCAGCACGGCAATTATAGGTAAAAAAACCTCCTTTCTTTGAGAGGCTTGTATCCAGCAGTGGACTTTCAATGGCTGGTATGATGATGATAATGATAACAAAAGTAACATATTGTCATCAGACAACATAGGAATCATCAATATAATACTCAAATACAAACAAACACACAGACAGTAACACGATATTTATCATATTTTTATTTGAGGATCGAACCCACGACTTTTGCAAAGAAGGAAGTTACAACATCATAAAAATAATATTGAATGAAACATTAGACACAACAATCGGATCCCTTTAACCTCAACCACTTCACAAGATGTCAGTAAAATTTGGCTCGCAAGCGTGCAAGTTTCATATCTTCATAGTTCCAATGCATAATCTAGAAAATTCTGGCAACACTCCTAGCTCTACCAGTCCGCCTTTGTTTCGGGCTATAGAAGTGATGTCGGTTATAAAGTCCTTAGACTAGAACAATTTAATCTTGATTATTTGAGAGCGATTGCGTTCCTGAATACATGCT
This sequence comes from Heortia vitessoides, assembly GCA_020976665.1. NCBI lineage: Eukaryota > Metazoa > Arthropoda > Insecta > Lepidoptera > Crambidae > Heortia > Heortia vitessoides. The sequence goes on along the minus strand of JACJUM010002842.1, from coordinate 1,807,990 downwards.
CTGCTAATGTTGTAACTTAGTCTGTTCTGGTTATGATATCGTTGAAAATAAACTTTATTTCAGTAAAGATACGGTCTATTTAGGTAAATACGTGTAAATTCTAAGGTAGAGGTAGAGAAATGAAAATTCAGCGGCGGTTCTTCGAGATGACGACTCAAGTCGGCACATTGCATCCTCTAATGCGCTGATAGTTCGCTCTCGAAATAAGATAGCAACATTCTACGCTAAACATTTTTTTATTCTTCTAAAATAATATACAAGTACACGGCACACTTCAAAGTAAAAACTTATCCGATCCCTCGGAATACAGCCTGAATAGATGTCAGGGTTTAGCAACAAAATTTGTTATACTCGTAAATATTGTTTACATTTCCGTGAGGTACCGGCAGATTAAAATAGTACCTTCCTCTGTACTAGTTGTCTTTAAAAGCGACTAAGGCATCAGAACCAACAAATGGCGGTATATCCATCTGTGGCAGTGTAGCTCAAATACACAGGCTTGGGATGGGCAGCAGCATCCCCTTCGCGAAAGTTGCAGTCTGCGATTGCCAACACGATTGCTCAGCTCGGCAAGTATGAGCGCAATTGTCCCTTACTTGCGAAGGCCTATATCAAACAGTTGAGTTCTCTGCGATGATTACGAGAGTCTTTAGGCTGCAGTGACGCTTACTATCACGCAGACTGTATGCTTGTTTATCGATCTGGTCTCATAATAAAAAATATATTTATATTTATGTATTATATATAAATAAATTAATATGGCATGTTTGTAATGTCGAGCAAACGATGAAAGAGACAATATAAAAAAAAAATTTTAACCACCGGTTTCCAGTGATTATATAAAATACTAAGATACTCTTAAATATCCCTTTTAAAAAGTTTTTATTCCGAGACCAGAGCCAAGGAACTCGATCACGCATCCATGGAGAATAAGCAGGTTTTTTTCAACATTATCTGTCATTTCCCATTTACGTATCATAAGATTCCGAGACACATTCCGCCGCGAGCTGACAGCTTGTCTTATAAACTTCATCCCCAAATAAATATATGTATTATAAGGGATGGGTCAGGGTTGCCAGCATAATAAGACTGCGTGTTCCAATTTTGGGCTTACCTACCTGGAGATTTATTCGTATGTGTGTTATTTTTTAATTAGATCTTTTACATCCCCTATTCTATTTAAAATTTCAAGATATATTTTTTAATACAAATTTTAAGATTCGATTCCCAATTGACCTTCTTGGGAATGATTAACTATTTAAGATATTTTTTTGACTGTATGATAAAAGAATACCTTCCTCTCAAACTGACAGATGGCGTTGTACATATAGTATAATATCACACCAATATATAGCTCATTACCATTATATAGCTCATTAAATTAGTTAGTTTCTTAGAGTTACGTGTGTAGTTATAAAAAAATATAAGTACGATATAGGAAAATCTGTTTTGAATCTAAACTGAGATATCCAAAGTTAAAGACATGTATTATTTCCTTTTGGTTTGGGTTTGATTAAGTAACAGATGTTCAGTAAAATATTTTTAATGATTTTAAATGAAACATTTTGTGTAATTTTTTTAAGGAATATATTTATATGCCTTTCTTGGTGGGAAATAGGCGTAATTTCATATTCTTGATTTGCATCATATGCTCGATTTGAAGCTATCAGTCCTGACAAATTCTGTGGCATTGCAATTTTATGCTACATAATATATACGGCTTATAATGGTTTTATAACGTCAAAGTTTATAGGCATAACCCCCCTAATTAAGAGGTCCTGACGTATTCTACTTGAAATGTGAAGCATAGCTGTTAGGGACATGAGATTGGATCGACACTGACAGTTATCTGCGAAGTGCATCAGCGAATGGTGTGTTTGGAAAGCGTAATTTGATGGAGTGATGCTCGTCTAACGTGGAGAGGAAGTCTGGATGGATTTGGGTAAAATTTTCAGATAAACTATATCTTTGGAAGTAAAAACAAATACATTAAAATATCCTGGCCTGTCTGTTAATTTATTCTTGCTAAATAATTTTATTGGCTCTTTTTAAGAGACTTCTAAAATAATTAAAACAACTAACGTGGACCTAAAACAACTGATGCATCTTTATAATGCTCCGTTTGAATAGATAAGTAACGAAAATATCTTGGAATTAATTAATTCATTATTACTTGCTTAAGCATTTTGCAAGTGTCATTCCCATCTACTTTTGTATCCCTATCTTTAACCCTACCACACATCAGACCTTAGATCCATAAATCTTCGGATTTCTTTATCACAACCGGCAGCCCTGACGGGATCCCAACATGACATCTGATTGACATACAGACAATGGCTTGTTATATATTCGCGCAACGACGGGATTTAAGACGTGTTATGAGAATCCAAAGCTTTCAATGTCTTTTAATATATATTTTTTGAATATAAATGGCAATGCTTGGAGTCTCACTGCTCAATCGAATCAGGAATGCGAAGATTCTTAAAAGAACAAAGGTTACCAACATAGCCTAGGGGTTTAGCAAGTTGAAAAAGTAGAGGGAGAGTCGTAAGGTCGTAGAATTGAGACCACGTATCGGCAAGTATAGCATAGGATGTCCACCCAAAAGGTGGTAGACAATCTGAACTACGTAATTGCGCTGGCGCAGTTCTTATTGGAAAAAACTTTTTTTTTAATAATCCTGTATCAGATGTAAGCCTAGAAAATTAGAGATTTTTACTCACAATTGTTACTCTGGCTACCTAGATGTGGGGGTACTAGTGATAGACTTGCTGCTCATACTTACCTTGGTGTATTTCAGATATGCAGTTGTAAATTAGATTTACTGCGACCTGTCGGTTTCAGAACAACAGTCATGTCTGGTACGACAAACATATCATCGTTAATTCAGCCGTTAAATGTCCATTGTTGAACATTTTCTCTCTTGGAAAATTCGATGTCGCAGCTAGAAATAATCCTTGTGCGCCAAGGTTTGAATACCTACCCAGGACAGTTTTTATATAATGATACTTGTGTTTGTCCTGTATCTAGGTATTAAAATAATGTATTTAAGTATTATATTTGTAATTCCTCTGTTGTCTGATGTCTGTAATACAAGTGCTTTATGCGACTTATCTATGAGTCAGGTCAATGTATGAGATGTGTTAATATAAACAGTGTACCTCAAATACACAGGACGAGGATGGGCAGCAGCATCCTGTCAATTACCAACACGTTTGTCCAGCACGGCAATTATGGGCTAAATTCCCCCTTTCTGAGGAGTCCTATGTCCAGCAGTGGACTTCCAATGGCTGATACAATGACGATGATAATGATTATTTATCTCTTTGACGATATGAAAATTTCATAGTTTAAAATAAAACTTTTTTTTTAAATATAGCTGTGACAGCCAAAAATATTCTCTGAATTCTGACCGGTTCCACCAATCAGTGTTCAAACAGAAAAAAAGGCACACCTTTCCTATATTAAGGAAAATGGCGTCATTGGCGTAGAAAGCGCCAGTACTGATTCCACCGAGCGACCTCAATCTGACATCAAACGATTTTATTAGCAAAAATGCGTGGAATAAACGAAAAAGGCAAAATAATTACGGAGACAAACTAAATGAAAAATATCCAACATTATCTTGACTCTATTTGCGTGAATTAGTGATGTCTAGTGGGGTATCGATATAGTAATTTATCGTATAAATACGGTTTCATTGTCGCGAAACAGGTCAGAAGTAATAGGTAATGGGGTGTGAATATTTATGATTTTTATAAAATGTATATAATGCTGCATATATTAGCTGAAGATAACTTTCTATCGTCGAGTTTCTATTTGAATAAACCTTATTATATCTACTTTCACGTCGATTTTTATTGTAAATCTGACTAGGCATAATAGTGCACCAATTTTTGCATATGAACTGATTAAAGGTCTCGGAACTGACAGATGGCGGTATATCCGTCTGAAACAGCAGTGCTAATGTGTGTATCATTGCCTATGTGCGCTCGTAAAGATAAAATAATAATGTTAAATGATAAAATAATATAAATCGCCTTTTATCGGAGAGACCTATGTCTATCAGTGGATAATCTACGGCTGAGAGTAAAAATAATTTAAAGGTCAGTTTAACAACAATGAATAGAATAATATACTTTCCTTAGAATCCAAAAATTGTTGTCTACATATTAATTCTTTTCATCACTGCCGAGTGCAATAAATTTAGCACATTAAAATATATATATATATATATATACAGAGAAGCTGACTGACTTATTGAAATATCAACGCAGGGCTTATACTATAAAAGTGACTTGTAATTTTGCACAGGGGTTCCTTTTGTAAGCTAAGGGAGAAATCAGAAAATATTAAAAAAAAATATTTCTCATGTGTGTACAACGGGTTTATAAATAGTATGAAGTTGTGTTGTTTTTAAATTTGTTCGAATTTAATTCAGTAAAAATTGCAAGTTATTAAACACGTTTAAAATATTTTCTCGAAAATCATCCCTAAAGCCCCCTTAAAGAAGGAAGCAGTGACTATGAAAGTTCTTTGATTCAAATATTTTAATTTAATATTATATCTATCTATATATAGAAAGAGAAGCTGAATGACTAATATATCAACGTAGGGACCAAACTATAAGGTCAGAAAAATTCAGTATTACATAGTTCATTTATAAAGAAGTATTTATATCTAGGGCCAATAGCGCAGTATAACTTATACTAAGTTTGTTCTACAACTTAACGCGGTTGAAGACGCGGGGCACGGCTAGTCAACGAGATTACGAAACCAAATAAGCTATAATTAAATTATCCAAAGAAAACGCAGTTCACTGTCTTGCCTTTTCAAATTTTAAAGTGAAACGCGCCAATAAAAACGTCCAAAGCATTTTATTGCCATGAATTATGATCAACACTAATTCATATCCTTGTCTATACCTAACAGGCATTAAACAATTTTCTATGGAAATTTATTGATACTTTTAGTGACGTTTATTTCTATAGACATTAACTGAATAATTTAATACGTAATAAAAATAAACAAAGCGGGAGAATACTTTATATTTTTAGTTTAATTTAATCAAAAAATCATCAAAATCATAGCAGCTATAAAACGTCCACTTCTGGATATAGGCCCCCCCAAAAAAGAGGGAGATCATACCCATGATTACCGCGTGGTAGCAATCGCAGGGCGTAGCTTCGCGACGAGAATGCTGTTGTCCATCTCCACCCTGTAGCATTTAAGCTATACTGCTCCAGGTGGATATACCGCCACCTGTCGGTTCCGGTAACTCAGTCACCTCTTACGACTCCTGATATAGGGGGAGGTACTATTCTATTTTGCCGGAACCTCACGGCTAATTAAAACCTATAATTATTACTTCAAGAATAAATTTCCGTTTACAAGTGAAAGGAAAGTGTTTAAGTTTTCATATGATTCAAATTATTAACATACCAAATTTAATATATTTTGGTTAACACGTGAAATAGATAAAACAGACAGACACAATATAGAATTTTTAATATGAGTATGTATATTAAAATAAATTCCATTGACTACTTTATATCTCCAACGTAACAAGTAGAAGTACAAATAAAAATATGACTTTTTTTCAAATACATTCACAAATCTCATGAATCGACCAACTCCGAGATAAGTAGTTTAAAGCACGCTGTAAAGGATGTTAGACAACAGGGGAATCTAATACAAATATATAACATAGGAATAGGGTAGGAAACGAACCCACGACACTTACGAGCGTCATCGGCTATCGCTGTGATCATCGTGTTATGTATCCTGCCCATTGTCACTTCGACTTGCTGGACTTTGTCGGTATCTATGGTTCTTTTACGAATCTTCTTGTCCCTGATTCGATCACACAAAGGGACTTTGAATATAAAATAGGCCTCTCCATAGCTCGTTTTGCTACTATTATGTTAATAGAAAAAAAAAAACGAAAATACTTCTTGCTGATTCAATTTAAACCTCTAGGCCTAAACTATAAGGGTTGGAAAAATTAAATTTTGGACAGGGTCTTTTTATTACGTACGGGAGCGCTGAGAAAGGATTTTTGAAGATTCACTCCCTCGAGGGGGTGAGACGGGGATGCAAGGATAGTATGAAATTTTGCTATTTTTTAATTTATTTGAATGAAATTCAGTATTTTTTTCGATAATCCTTTCATAAGGGGTTAAAGGGCAGGCAAATGATAGCTATTTAACATCTACATCTATCACTGAGTTATATCCACCCATCATATTATAATAATAATAATAAATTCCCACAACATCTCATACATTCACCTGACTCCGTGGTAAGTCGCTTAAAGCACTTGTGTTACGGACGCCAGACAACAGAGGAATCACAAATATACTACTTAAATACATATATTTTACACCCATACACAGAGCAAACACAAATATCATCATATAAATATTTGCTCTGGGTGGGAATCAAACCCACGACCCCTGGTGCACAAGACAGGATCACTACCATCTGCGCCATCGGGCCCACCATTACCACTTATTAGTAAAATGATCGAAGAATGGTTTCTCAAAGAAATTATTCCTAGTTGTAGAAAACGTTCTAAATTAACAGACGATCATGTGCAAGACTGTGACCATAATCATCTCATCATCATCTTACCAGCCATTGAAAATCGACTGCTGGACATAGGCCAGAAATGCAAGAAAGAAGTTTTTGCCCACAATTGCCGCGCTGGGCAAGCGTGTTGGTATTGGCAATCGCAGAGCGCCGCTTTTGCGACGGAGATGCTTCTGCTCATCCCCACCCTGTGCATTTGGCTAGCTATACCGCCATCGGCTAGTTCTGGTACCTTAGTTGCCTCTTACGACACCTAGTGCAGTGAGAGTGATTCTAGTCTGCCGGTACCTCACGGCCATAATAGACCATAAAACTAAAAGATTAAGATTCAAAGTCACATATAACATACTACCTTTGCTTGAATGTCATCATCAAAACAAACAATGAATTTCTATTCTTCCCATCCATCCGGAAAGAAAAGCGAGTAAGCATTTCCAGTTCGCTAGTGTTGTCTGTAGATTTATCGATAAAACTATTTTACGCGGCATTACGCCCCAAAGGAATTGATTCTTTATTATTGAAACTGATTTGTTCCTATGCATAGAATACATTTGGATGGAATATTCGTGATTTAGAGTCTTTCAATAATAAATGACGAAGGACCCGCTTTGACGTCGGATTTAATAGATTTCGGTTGAAATTATAAATCACTTCGGTTCGCAGTACTCGACTGGAAATTTGTTCTAGAATCTTCCATAGAACTTGGTTATTACAAGTAGAGAAGCATGTACAAATTAATTTTCCGTGAAACATACCTTACAGTATTTCATATCTTTTGCATCTTTTCAGCCAGCAAATCTCAAAATTGCTTGTCAAGCATTATAAGGATAAAATTATAGTGTTTGCCTTATTTTGCAAGTAACTAGAAAATCTGACATATATAAATCAATAATTTCCGTAGCAAGTCGCTTAAAGCACTTATGTTTCGGACATCAGACAACAGAGGAATCACAAATATACTACTTAAATACATATATTAAAAGCCCAAAACAAATACAAATATCATCATAAAAATTTTTGTTCTGGGAAGGAATCGAACCCACGACCCGACGGGCCCAATGGCGCAGATGGTAGTGATCCTATCTTGTGTGCAAAGGTCGTGGCTTTGATTCCCATCCATAGCAAATATTTATGTAATGATAATTGTATTTTTTCTGTGTCTGGATGTTAAATATAATTGTGTTGTGGGAATTTACTCTTACTCTTACTACCATCTGCGCCGCCGGGACCGGAAAACATATGTGTTTGCAATTTCCATCAAGTATAACAATGCTCATAACTTTGTATATAAACAATTTGTTTGTTATTGCTATATCCTTATTTACTCATCTACCTAACCAAATAGACTGAGCAAATATACGCGTGAAGGTGTTCACACATTAATTGAATTCACCATCGTCCAAATTCTATACGCGTAATGTTTGTCAGCAGGTAACGTAAATCCTCGATAGAGATAACTCAATACTGCGAATGTAACATTCGTAGATAAGGTCTGAATTGTATCTTTTTTTGTTGAATTTTGAACTTTATTGACAAATTCAATGGAGATCACGAGCCGCGATGTACCGGCAGAGTAGAACAGTACCTCCATCTGTTTCAGGTGTCGTAAGAGGCGACTAAGGTACCAGAACCGACAGATGGCGTTATATCCATCCGAATCAATGTAGCTCAAATGCACAGCGTAGAGATGGTCAGCATTCACGAAAGCTGCTGCCTATCGCGGCAATTATGGGCAAAATTCCCCCATTATTGAGGAGGTCTATCCGATATAAGAGGTCCTGTAGTCGACTTCTAATAGCTGCTATAATGATGGTTGAGACTATTGAATTATCGCGTATTGTATAAATATGTGTGTATATGTAGGTGTATATTGGTATGTGAATTTATTTATTATTATTATTTATTATTATAAATAACTTGGCTGTATATATGTACTGTACACACTAAATTGCCCATCACCTCTATCTCTTTCATATGTCCATCCAAAGATTGTCTGGAAGACATCGCTCGGAGCGATAAGGCCGCCAATTGTACGATTTTAAATATAATATCCTATGTATATATATATGTGTACAATATATAATATATTATTGTTAATACGAGACAATATACGGTACTTACTCGTGCTTTTCTATTGTGCTATCTATCTAATTAGTGTTTCAAATTGACTCCTCAAATTATTTGTATAATTATGTATTATCGGTAAAATCACTTACCAAAACAGAAATAATATTAAAATTTGAAACACATTTTATTATGTTTTAAAGAATAAAACAATGCAAAAACTGTTGTTTGGAGGTATAGGTATATATAGGTGAGAGTGGGGTACCACTGCATACCACTTTTACTTACATAATCTACATCCTGTATTTCAGAAATATGATCTCTTGAGAAAATATCTCATGAAAATATTTAATATATGTTTTTTTTGATATTCCTACATATATACAGCTCAACCTGTTGTGTGACCATGCTCTTTGCCTAATAAGAGTTTATTTTCTGTGGAACATCCGTTACAGTATTTTATATCTTTTGCATCTTTTAAGCCAGAAAATCAATTATTGCTTGTCAAGGTTAAAATTATAGTGTTCGCGTAATTTGCAATGAGCTAGAAAATCTGACATGGAACTGAAATTCTAATATAGGTGCCGTGTGTTATATAAATAAATAATTTCACATCAATTCAACATCTCATACCTGATCTTAAAAAGGGGGCATTTTCCCCATTGGTCATAAACCCATTAGTTAGCATTAATGAAACCCCTTTTCCAACGCTAATTAGAGATGGAGATGTAGAGAGAAATCAAGAAATAATTATAAATATTATTTTAAAACAAATTTCGGGTGACGTCAAGTAATTTTCACTGTATTGTGTTTATTTGAATATTACAGTTGATTGGTTCTCACGGTTCAGTAGCCAACGATAAATCGTTGATCAATTGTTTAAAGCCGGCTAAATATAATACACATCTGTATGTTATAATATATATTATAGTTTACACAACATCTCGTACATTGACCTGACTCCGATTTAAGTCGCTTAATGCACTTATTTCACGGATGTAGACAACATAGGAATCTGTTTATATCAAAGATGCTGAATAGTTTTTTGATGACTCAAAAGTGAAAGAAGCAGTTAATCTATTGGTTAATGTAATATAATATCTTCAAGTCACAAGGTTTATAATGCGATTGTGATATCCTTATGATATAACGATCGTCTATAGGCTGTGGTGACGCTTACTATCACGCGGACTGTATGCTGGTTTGTGGAGTTGACCTAGCGCTGGACTGGTGTATTCGCATTTGCTTCTAGTAGGTATACTGTCATCTGTCGGTTCTGGTACCATAGTTGCCGATTATTCCACTAGGCTGCTACTTTTATCATCATATCAGACATAAGACGTACACTGCAATCTCCAATGGGACCGGTTGTGACTAGCGCGATCCTGCGGTTTAACTCAGATCGTCTGTCCATCTTGCGGGTGGACGCCGTACGCTGCGTTTGCCGGTACGTGGTCTCCATTCCAGAACCTATTACTCCATCAGCCATCGGTTCTGCGGACCAAATGCCCAGCCCATTGCCACTTCAATCTACTAATCCTACTTACTTTTACAATAACATATCTATTTATTATAATTCTATTCTGCTGGTACTTCACAGCTATTTCAGCACTTTAGGTAAATGATATAATTAAATGAGAAACAGAGAGAGTAAAATCAGTTATCTTAATTTAAATTTTACACACCGTAAAACTGGCGGAGCTGTTGCCAAGCAACGCGCCAATTGTATTCCTTTGAAGCCTCCGGAATGCACTCAAACAAGTTTGTATGTTTATTCTATTCACAGTGGGAATAGTTACGACAGATGTTAAGAAAACTTGTAAAGAAGAACTTTAACAATTAATGTTTGGTTCGTGCCCGCGTGAAGACAATAATGACGTTCGTACGAACTGCGACGTTAATGAACACGGAACAGAACATTATAAAGGCTTCGTCAAAAGAATATATATACTACATAAAATATACTAAATATATAATTTTATAACATGTGAAACAAGGTTTGTCACCATTTAACGACAATGTCACTATGTGACGACAATGTAGCTGAATAAGGTTTAATAAATTTGTTATACAGATATCTTTAACCCTAGAAGCGGGGACAGCCTTTAAATCTTAAAATAATAATATTAAATCTTGAGGGAAAAGTGATTGATTCATATAAAAAATGTTAATAATTTATATTCTAGGTGTAGAGTGCAAAATACCTACTCTAAGTTGAGTTTACATACACTATAACAGAATCACAGTAAATCAAAGTGTAAGGAAAATTATAAAAATGAAATCTATAAATTATCGACAACACACTCCAATGATGGTGTCCCATCACTAGCGGAGTGCAGTTAGTGAGCCTCATAAATCAGCTTCCGTCCCCGGTAGGCATGTCTTAATACAATTTTATAAGTGACGTTTACAAACAAACATCTATCGATGATATCACAACAAAGTCGCCTTAGTCGATAATTTCGGTTAATTTTTCAATAAAAAATTTGATTATCTCGTTGCATAAATTAGTGTTGATGAGAGTCGGTATTAATTCTGCCTCAGTTTATTTTGTAACACTCCTCTTTGAATTTTAGAATTTGGATCCTGGAAACCATGAACTTCCGAAGAACACTATTATACGTGATTTATTTTTCATATATTTAATATTATCATGAAATACTTTATTGCATAGTTAGAAGAAGCTGTGTGTATCCCTACAAGAATATTGAAAATATTTAACATGAGGTAGACTGTGAGACAAAGGTCATCTGCATTGGTACCTCACTCTCACCTATTTCTACCGCCAAATAGTTTGTGCAATACAGTAATGTTTCCATAACTATGTTTTGGATTGAAGGGTGAGAGAGGCAGGCTGGGTAAGTGTGATATCTTCAGTTTACTGAGCTGGCGTCGAGTTAGTGATATTTTTGTGATGACATGAGCGTTTAACTTTCACGTTTACCATGAAGCGGACCGTACGCTTGTTTGCTGACTTCATTATATAAAATATATATAAAGTTGTACTTTCTTGAAGATTACATTAAAATTCCTTACTCATTTCTATGTTATCTAATTCAGAGAATAAGGAAAATATAAGGAAAAAGGTAATAAGTGGCTAAATAAGATATTGTTTATGTAATTTTCGAAAACATTTGTAATTGTTTCTTTTAAGCTTAGAAGGCATTATTGGTGTCCACATAGTTTCTTATTTGCACATTTAAACAAAATTTGGCGCGATGCCGAAGATGGTGATCTTATGTGCCAGTGATCGTGGATCCGATCCCCACCTAGGACAAATATTTATATGGCAATATTTGTGTTTGTTCTGTTTTTCTGGATGACAAAAATAAGTTCTTTAGTATTCTATATATATTTCTGAAGTCTGAAGTCTGTAAAACAAGTGTTTTACAGACGGAGTCACGTCAATATATGACATTTTGTGTAAACATAATATATAATAAAAATATATGGAATTAACTCAAAAAAAAAACTTAACAGACAATATACTTAAATATTTTCTCTTCCGGTAGTTCCTTTTCTCATATCCGGACTATAAGCTGATTAACTTCTATTCAGAAAAATTGCGATTCCGTTTCAGTTTTGAGATATATTGTGTAAAAGTCATATTTGACATTTAATCTGTTACAGATGGATCTAAGAATTAAGTCTTTCATGAAGTACAAATCGGTACGTCAACAATTTTCAATATTCATTTCACAAACACTTATGGAAGTTGCAGGTGACAAGAATTCTGACGTCCCATAGCAGGTCGCATTTCTGACTTTAAACCTTTGCTGACCCAATAGACGTTGTTATATGTTAAATATATAACTATGTTTATCATGAAGATATTTCTACTAAAATTTGATATAAAACTTTCAAGTTGTTGATCAAACTGTACACAGTAAAAAAAAATTTATTGAAATCGGCTTAGTAGTTTTTAAGTTCATCCCGAACAAACACCGTGTAATATCCAACACACGTAATTTATATACATAAATATTTGTTTGATGAAAACGAAGTTATATATTTTGCGATAGAAAATATTCTTAAATTAATTATAAATATTATTTAAAAAATTTAACTACCTTTAGCTATTATTTTTTCAGCCTGAATTTGTACATCATTAACTTGTTGTATCAAAAAAATAAACGGATATAAATGAAAATCCTATTTAACTATATCAATCGAATTCATCGATATCGACAGATGCTATCGACACCTACCCAACACTATTCATCGGGCTACATAAATCATGGAGACATACGCCCTATCTGTTGCCGGCTTAATACGATCCCGGAGACGCAGGGGAGGGGGTGGGGAGAAAAACGGGAGGGGAGTTGTTTTTTTACAATCTCCGCGTAGGCAAAAAGTCGGGCCATTGTAGTGTTTATAGAGTTTTCGGTAGACTTTTTCTAGTTTTACATATTTAAAGAAAAATGTCTAAGAGCTGATAAGCTTTCAAATCCATAGTTTTGTATGTATGCCATAAAATGTGTCGTTTTTCTATGAACCTTACAAGTATATACACAAATATGTTTTTGGATACGATTCAAAAACCCTTTCACCTTTTTGATAACACCATATTTCTTACCATATCTCTTTCTCCTTTTCTTATAGAACCTGTTATTAATTTCAACCTCATTATACAAATTTTCATACTTCTTAACAATAGACTATAACAAAGGTCGTCGGAATTAGTACCTCACTCTCTTATTTTTACCGCTAAACGGCAGTTCGCATAGCTGTGTTCCAATTTGAAGGGTGAGAGATGCAGTAAAATTTCTGGGAGACATATTGTTTTCAAGTCACAAGGCTGCCAACGCAAGTGATATCTTTGAGATACGAGCGTTTATAGTCCTCGGTCACGCTTACTATCACGTGATTGCTGACTTCATAATATAAAAAAATGGAACCTGGTCTCTTGAGTCCCTTAGATGTATCAGGGGCAAGGTTACCTCCGGCCTTCCATCATCTGATACCTCTGGAAGAGTATGCCGTGGAGTATACCGCCATCTTTTGGTTCCGGTTCCGGTTAACTTTGCCGGTACCTCATTGAATATAATTTTTCATGATATTATAATATACAAATGTTATTTGCTCTAATATTGAAACACTAGTAGTGCCCGCGATTTCGACCACATGGAATAGAGCCTTTGACGGGTGTAGTGACTTTCGGGATGTTTTTTTAAACAGGTTCCCATTTTTTTTGAAAATATAAAATAGCTTTAAGCTTTTTCCGATAAATGGATTATCTAACACTGAAATTTTTTTTTAAATCGGACCTGCAATTCTCGAGATTTGCGCGTTCAAACAAACAAGCTCTTCAGCTTTATAATAACAGTATAGAATATTATTTTTTAATATATTGAATAGTTTCCTTCTTTTTTACTCTGTATGATTTTTTTTATTAAAAACTATATATCATCTTTCTATTATTAATTATTTTTTTTTGTATTTTCACGAGTATGCATGATTAAAGTAATAAAAAGTGAACATAAATAAATACAAAAAACAATAAAACTTTATTGTGACATGTTGAGAACAGGAAACGTCTGAACAATAGCTCGCAAAAAACATGAAAGAAACGCAAAAGGCTTTGATGTAAGAATTACACAAAACATGAAATCTAATAATCCTTTCCTAAACAATTCTTTGAGCGGACCGTAGATGTAATTATATTGTAATTTTATAGGATTAAGCCTTGGAACAATGGTACCTTTATTGTTTTAAGAAAAAAATTTGTTTTTTTCAGAAAAGTATGAGCTGTAACTTTGGATGAATTTCAGCTATTACATTGTTATTTAATAATATTATAACATAACAATGTTATGAAGTCAGCAAACAAGCATACATTCCACTTGATGATAAACTTGACCGCAGCCTGTAGACATTTGTGTCATCACAAAGATGTGACTGGTTGTGAACTGAAGATACAATGTCTCATTTACCCATCGATTCCACTGCCTCTTTTACCCTTCAGACTGGAATACAGAACTAACACTGCTGTTTAGCGGTAGAAGTAATGCGATCGAGGTACCAATGCAGACGACCTTTAGAAGAGGTCGACCTCTAAACATTATATTTCAAACTTTTTTTAAAAAATTTTTATATTAAATCTGGCATTACTCAATAAATAATAATATATATTATTATTATTAATAAATATTATATAAATAATAAATTGTCTTTCTGTCTATTTCTTTGCTTTTTAATCTTCGAAAAGACCTTAATATCTTATAGTTATAAATAACTGTAATTATTGAATATAGATTTATATCTATATTCAATAATTACAGTTATTCAAACTTTATTTTAGATTAACATCTGGGACTCGAAACCATACCATGTTTGCTATCAGACTGAGTGATGTCCAATAAATTTCGCTGGTCTACGCATTAAGTTGAATGTCGAATTTATCACAAAATAAGAATATTTAAAACTTACCGATAAGCCATCCGGATCTGTTCCCCGTTTTTGTACCAAATGAGTTGGGCTGGTGGGTTTCCACCACGGCTCCGGCAGACTAGCTCGAGGCTCTGGCCTCTCCGGACAGTCTCCCCTTCAGCATAACCTTCGATGTACGGCGCTCCAGGAGGATCTGAAGGAGATAGAAATATTAATATCATTTTGTTTACAATTAAAAGTTATGAAATTTACTTTTATCAAAAAATACTCAGTAATGACGCTGTATCGTTAACAACCTAAAAAAACAAAAATAACATAAATGCAACCAGTCAAACAATATTTTTGGAATATGACATGTACCTATTTAAATAATTAAAATAATAATTTTAAAGATACAAATTAACATTTACTATGAAATAACCCTTTCCAAGTGACAACACCGAGAAATAGAGAGATGCAGGTACGAATTCCGTCTGACACCAGAGCAAATGCATGTATTATTTAAAATTAAATATTAAATTATTTGAAATAAATCAAAATGAAACATTTATAATTACTCTCGCAAACATCAGTAATATAACAATATCTAAAGCTGTTAATGAAACTCAAATGTAACCTTGATCTTTAAATTCTTCAAAGTAACTCAATTAAAATGTTTGCCGACGTCTCAGAAACCTCACTCACGTACCAGGTAATTTACAGCTATAATATTTATAATACACCGTAATTACCACGAATATATCAACTAACCAATTTCTTTGACAAACGAGCGATCGTACATTTAATGTTTAAACCAAATTTCTCCAAATAGACACTCGAGAAATCTAGGTAGATGAACTTGGAGCGGGGTAGGGTTGCCAAAAAAAAATTACAAATTAGCTTCACAATACTGGCTTATGATAAAGTATAGACGGGCCCGATGACGTTAAATAGTAGCCGTTTAGTGTTCCTATCTTGTATGGGTCGTATGTTCGATCCCCACGCATAATAAACATTTGTATATAACTTTATTCTATTCGAGATTCCTATATTCAGGTCAGATTCGAAGATAGATTAATGTATTTTTTTATGGTTTATGATAATAAAAAAACTGACAGTGAAAATCTAGAAAACAAAAGAAATTGTAAACATTTGATCAATATGAAAAAGAAATGGTTATTTTCAGTCATCCATTCAGAAGTCCACTCTTGGACATAAGACTCCCCAAGATTGTCGCGCAAGGCAGGCGTGTTGGCAATCGCAGAACGCAGCGTCACGACGAGGATGCCGCTGCCCATCCCCACCCTGCGGTATTTGAGCTGCGCTGTTTTAGATATACATCACCATCTGTCGGTCCCGGTACCTTAGTCAGACACCTGGTACAGAGACCATCGTACCTTTACTGAAAGCCTTCTGGATTCACAACGCAATTTCTAGTTACGAGATAATCAATTAGTACAAAAATATATTTTCTTTACACAACCTGTATTGATTATTTAGCTATAGCGTGTTATAATTCAATTTCAGGTATAGTTGATGGTTAATTAGCTAAAATACCAAGTTATTGCCCCATTTACAATGCCCCACTTGTGTTACGGATGTTAGATAACAGACGATTTAAAAAATATAATACACATATTTTAAAGCACACCAAATACTGCTGGATTTCGGCAGTTTGCTTTTTTTATATTGATTACCAGCCAATAATATTGTAATATTTTTCGCTAAATTTGATTGTTCTTCACTTTTAGCTGTTGCATCTGTATATATAAAAGGAGAAGTCTGAAATCTTGCACAAGGGTTTTTTTTATAACTGAGGAAGGATCATTAAAAAATTTACCCTCTAAAGAGGCAAAGTTAGTATGAAACTGCTATTTCTGAAGTTATTTGAAAAAAATCAGTATAAATTACAGTTTTTCATTAAAAGTCATAAAATACATAGAATGTATATACTCAGAAGTCATCCCTTATGGGGTTAAAAAGGGGGTGCAAACTTAGCATGATATCTCTACAACTTAATGCGGGTAAAACTACAGGGCGCTGCTAGTTAAAAAAAAGAAGGAAAGCTCTCTCGAACTCGACCCAGTTCGTCCCGAGTCATCAATCAATGAGACACCTTATTACTACTCGAGGAATGTTCATTTTTGTATAACATTATTTCATTTTGTTCCCCAGTAGTTGCCAACCTTGGAGCAATCTTCCTGCACACTCATTCGGAAAAAAGTATTTCGCTTTTCTTGAGAGGCGCCTTATGAATTTCCCTTTGAGAAAAAATGACGGGGCCGCCCCCTCTAATAAATTGGTGGGGTGATTTAAAAAAATTAAACGCTCTTTTTGCGTTGAAGCTTTAGATCCGTTTGACTTTTTGGACCGGGCGATAGACATCGGGGTGGCTGAAAACCGTTTAGTTTTTGTCTGCAAACGACATATTCACTAATAAAAACATTAAAAAATATATTTTCCTGTGATATTAGAATAGAATTCAATTCACGCGCTTACTTTAAATCACAAGAGGCATACCTCAAACGAAGGTCATCTCCAATGGTACCTTACTCTCATCTATTTCTACCGCCAAATAGTTGTGTTCCTGTTCGAAGGATTATAGAGGCATGGAAATTACTGAAATATCTAATGATATCGTCAAGTTAAGGTTGGCCACGTGCTAGTTTTATCAATATGTATTGGATCTAATTGAAGAAAGTATATCTGGATTGAATTTAATTATGATAGTGATAATGATGATGATATAACTAATGTATTAACGCAATTAAAATAACAAAACACGTGAGAAACTATTAAATATTATGCTATAGTTAATTACAACAGAAAATATTGAATATCACATACAGTAGGCACTATCGTTATACTAAAATAAAAAGGCACTCAATTCACGCAGCATCTCATACATTGACCTGATTACGTGGTTAGTCACTGAAAGCACTTGCGTTGCAGACGCCAGACAACAGAGGAATCACAAATATACTGCCTTAATACATATATTTAATACCCAGACACCAAAAAAGCACAAATATGTGCATATAAATATTTGTTCTGGGTGGGAACCGAACACACGATATTCGGCATACAAAATAGGATCACTACCATGTGAGCGAAATTATATGATATTTGTGTATTGCTATACTATATTTACTCTATTGCTATGTGTACAGAACACATCTTATCATGATTTCTTGAAGGTATTCGCGGAATCCATGCCAAAATTGGGTCAATTTATAACTTCAAAGAGAGAGAGAGAGATTTATAGCCATGTGCTACCGGCAGAGTAGATTAGTACCTCCCCCTGTACTAGATGTCGTAAGAGGCGATTAAGGTACCAGAACCGACAGATGGCGGTATATCTATGCAAAATAGTCAGCTCAAATGTACAGGGCGGGGATCGGCAGCAGCTTCACCGTCGCGAAAGCTGCGCTCTGCGATTGCCAACACGCTTGCCCAGCGCGGCAATAATGGGCAACATACCACCTTTCTTGAGAACGCCTATGTCCAACAGTGGACTTTAATGGCTGGTATGATGATGATAATTATTCGGAATGTATATCTTTATATATAAATAAATCGTGTCACGATGTCAGTCTGCGGTGAACTCGCTAACTCGCTCGACTGAATATACTGCTACCTATTAGTTCCGATACCTCAGCCTCACTATACAATCTGGGTAGTAATTTATTACTCAAAATACTTCCGTAAATATTAATAATTTACTTGTCAGAAATAATATACCGCAGCGATCTATCTTAAGAGGTAGGGTGCGAGCAATCAACCTGCCAGATACATTAAATGAGAACGGGCCGTAACGCCAAGTTAATTCTCTATGCAAATAGTTGGTAATAGCTTATAAATATAAAACAAAGCTTCTAATGCGATGCCGAAGCGCGATAACATTTGACTTAATCAACGGTTTGTGAAAATAGGATTTGTCTGCCATGTTAATATTTATTTAATAATAATCCACCAAATTTATGTTGACGTTTATGTTTTAAATAATGAGGTTGTTTTAATTTCTGTACGTTGCACCAGAAGCACGAGCCTCACTTACACCAAGTGACCATAGTGACTCTATAAAAAATTCGTTTTATAAGCTAAATTCGTAGTTATAGTAGACTAGAATAGAACTTCCCTCCATACCAGGTATCGTAAGAGGCGACAAAGGCGACATCCGAGATAATGTAGCTTAAATGCATAGGATGGGGATAGGCAGCAGCATTCCCGTCACGCTCTATGATTGCCGACACGCTTACTCGACGCGGCAATTATGAGCAGGATTCCCCCTTTCTTGGGGACGCCTATGTTTATCGGTGGACTTCCAATGGCTGATACGATTTTATTCAAGTAGGCCCATTATAAGCACTTTCAAATCGGGAATAAATTTATAAATAAAAACAATAATTTATCCATAATAGGAAGTACTGGATTATTTAATATTTACTATACTGATAACTCTGATGACCCTGTGAGATCATGAGAGTAATATGAGAGAGTAACATATGTAAATTAGGCTTAATCTAAACTAGTCTGCCGGCATTACACGATAAAACTAAGTTTAAAATAAAATATCATTACTAATATTATTGCTAATAAATCGCAGAGCATAACTTTCGCAACGGGGATGCTGCTGCCCATCCCCGGTCTTTGTTACAGTTACACTGTTTCGAATGGTTATACCGCCATCTTTCAGTTATTGAACTTTAGTCTCTTACGACACCTAGTACATAATATATTTTGATTTTAGTTTTCATAAAAAGAGTTCCTAAAATGGTGGATTTTATTTAACATTTCACTCACGCAAGTCTCACGTATACATTTAACGTATCTTTATAATAAAATCCGTTAATGTCACGCGAGAGTAATTAAAATTAAAACACACAGCATAAAGAGTTCTAATTACCGCCGTTATTAAACGTCTTTTCATCAAACAACCGACAATCGCACAAAAGATATTAATCTCATGAAATTACGTTTATACTTCATTAAAAACCAGTTTCATTACACGGAGCGCGGGCTTTTGTCTCTAAATCATTATTAATAAATGTACAAAGATTTTTTTTTACGGGGAACTCCGGCAATCGGCCAGATAGAATTTTGACAAAACACATTATTATATTTTTATTAGCTGCCGGCTATTTTCCTAAGTTCGCCGCTTTGGCAGAATCCGCCATTGTTTCTCGTGCGTGTTGGTAGATTTTTTTTTTATTTAAAAATCCGGGCGCCTTTTGGAATTTTCAGAGGGTCATAGTGATGGACGCGACTTGTCGATATTTTCAAAGTTTTAATATGTAATGTAGCACTCGATGAATCGGTGATGATTATATATATTCTAGTCTGTATTGCTGTCAAATAGTTACTGAATTCTAGAAACCTTGCTACTTGAAGATGTTATGTCATATTTCTTAGTAATTTTACTGCGACTTACTCTTCTAACCAGAACACAGTAATGCGAACACGGCTATTTGGCGGTAGAAATAGATTAAGGTGAGTTGCCAATGCTTCTCATCATATCAATGCAATTACATCTTTGTAAAAGAACTCTAGTCATAATAATTATACACAACATCTCATAATTACATTACATTTGCACAGCGATTTCTAAATTTTACAGGACCATTTATTTATAATAAAATTAACCATGAAATAGATATTCATTACATGAATAAATACACTTGCAAAACAACAGTAAGGGAATGCCTTTTGACATTGGACTACAACAAGACAGAGGAATTGCTAACAATATTATGCTAGACTGGACTGTATTTATTGTTGCTATTATTGTTTGTGTATACTGTATATACACAGTATAGCTTCATATTCTGTGTATTTATGTAATGTGTGGCTAAATAATGTGTTGTTTTACCAAACTTTGTATTATATTAGACCATATACACACACATCCACACCTACATGTACACTACAGAGCATAGGTGCCTATAAG
Organism: Heortia vitessoides; assembly: GCA_020976665.1. Classification (NCBI taxonomy): domain Eukaryota; kingdom Metazoa; phylum Arthropoda; class Insecta; order Lepidoptera; family Crambidae; genus Heortia; species Heortia vitessoides. The sequence continues at coordinate 1,787,019 of JACJUM010002842.1, read as the reverse complement.
AACAGGCTAGACCTAGTTTAGGTACTTAAGTATCAAAATGTATTTTAGTTTTAAGTTTCCTCTTGTTGTTGAATAAAGTTATTATTATTACTATTACCCGGACTTCAAAATAAGTCGCTTAGAGCACATGTGTTATGGACATCAGACAACAGAGGAATCTCAAATATATTACTTAAATACATGTATTGAATACTCAGACACAGAACAAACAAAAATATAAACACATAAATATTATTCCTAGGGAGTGAACCTACGACTTTGGCGTTCAAAGATCACCAGCATCTACGCCATCGGGCCTGTCAAATGTTGAATGAAAGAGACTGTGAATTTTATGAGTATATTGTGACAACAACTATTTATTAAAATCAAATTAATTTCTTTTGATATATAGTTCTTTGCTGTAGTAAGTTACTACTTAAGTTATATCACTGACAGACAGACTGATTAAAAACTTAAAATACCTATTATATATTCATATATCGTTTGACAACCTTGATGGTTCAGATGATAGTAATCCTTTCTTGTACGTCAAGGATTTAACCAGAATAAACATTTATATAATATATGTTTGTATTTGTTCTGTGTGTGGGTACAATATATTAATATATATATATCGCAAAGTTACCAAGTGAAAAGTTAATTCGTTAATTCTACTTTACGATCATAATTATACTGACTTTAAATATGACTACATACGCACTTGTATCGTAAAAAAAGTTGCCCCGAATATCGACAATGTCTCATCACTATAAACAGTAAGCTGAGCATGCGGGCAAAGAAAACAAAAGCGATATAATTACATAGGATGTTATTTCGAAGCTTTTTGTTTGGGCTCGGTTAGGAATTTCTAGTTAATTTAGTTTAATAATTAAGTTTGTAATCATTACAGTGTTTTCTAACACAGGGCTGTGCAGACTAGCGTCGGCATAGCTTAAGTATATTACAGACTAATAGCACCGCGCTGTTTCAGCCCTCTTTAAGCTGTAGTACTTTTATACTAACCTTAACAGCCCCTTTCACACCCTTAAGAGATGATTTTCAAAAAAGCAACCCATTATATTGATTTTATTCTATAACTTAAAAAACTGCAGTTGCACACTCACTTTGCACCCCCTTTTTACCCCCTTGGTAGATTAATTAAAAAAAGGACTAAATTCAAGTAAGGGAAGCCAGAGAGGTATGCCAAGATCGTAACAAGTGGAGATCTATAGTCTGTGCCAAACCGCGACAGAACACATGCGTGATGCGTGTATGTATGATTATACTCTAAAAGAGAGAGTGAGAAACTTTATTTCACCTAAAACTTTTAACTATTTGTTTTTAATTGAGGCTTAGAATTATAAACAAATATTTATTTTTGAAAATAAATATTTTTTTCTTTAAATATTTGTTCTTGGTTTTAATACCCCAATTCCTGGACTGTGTAGACTTCACAATAAGTATAATAATAATATTGATATATTTTCCTCCCCTTATTATAAAATTAAATCCATCAATTAAACTTAGATGAAATAAGTTTCAAATTTGATGAATAAGAAATGTTGAATGTCGTCTGATCGCACAACGCGTGCTATGTGAACCTACTTATTGTACACTTAGTTTTTAAGTTCCGGCTTTTGTATACATGTTATCACGGTGTAACAATTACTGGTTTACTAATAAATAAATAAACATAATTAAAGATACTCCCTTAGACACTAAAAAGCAATTAATACATTATTTAGTTAAAGCTCTTCCAACGCATACAGTCAAGCACAAAATGGCTGACAGGAACAGAAGATGGCGGCCGGAACTTCCGCCCCGCTCACAGCACAGGCGTAAGCGGTCACTGCCATGAATTATGGATATGCCATTTATACCACGCTGTTTACTTTCCCGTGTGCTATTGACTTTATCTGCCCCGGTTAATTGCGGTCGCATCTCTGGCCAGTCCGTTCGTTCATTCGGAATACTCGTTCATTCATGAGTGAAATGACATTCACTCAATTGTGATGCATTACAGGTATAATGGCTTCGCGTTTAGTGTAAAAGGGATACTTCCTAACTGATAATAATATAAGTATATAATTTTACCTACTGATCAAAATACACAGACTAAAAACAAGAAATTTTACTCTATGGTTCCCGTTGTTCTAAGAGTAACTTAATAACATTATTTTTTCCTACAGTAATAAACTAAAGCGAATTAAAACTTTTAAAATAACAATTAAACATGAAAATAATAATATTACATATTTATTTTATTACTAGAAATTTCATAACTAATAATTTTATAGTTTTTTTTTGTTGATCACCAACATAACGTAACAAATATCTTTCCTCATTATATTAATTTAATTCTTTATATGGCGAATTTAAAACTTTTAAAATAAAGTATTTAAAATGGAAATAATAAAATTATTAACGCGAAAGTTTGAATGAACGTATGTTTGTTACTCATTCACACTGGTACAAACAAACGGATCCAAACGAAATTTTGCACAAACATTAAAGATAGACTGGGATAACGTATAGGCTAGTTTTTATTATTTTATCTCTAAGGAATCGGCACGACTGAGCACAGTTTAGCTGTTAAAGATCAATATAAATTTCTTCCTGGAATAAGAAAAGTTCTTAAAGCATGAGATATAAAGTAAAGAAAGAAATAACCAAAAATTTTGAAAACTTTAATGGGAAATATACTTTTGTCAACTAAATCAACAAATCGACTTGTTGATACTCGACACAGCTATCAAGAGTTAAATTGACCGTAATAATTTTCAACACAGTCACAATTTATCGCCCTTTATAATGCGAATAAATCGCCCACTCTTGAGATTAAAATATGTTTTCAAATAAACTCTAATTGAGTTGAGTAAAAATCTCATCAACCTAATGCATTTTTCTTATTGAAATTTATAGACTTGTAACTGCTTGTTACTGTAGGAAATTCGTAAAATCCCTACCAATGGCCCTTAATACCAAGCTTCTAGATAGAGCTGTCAATTAAGCAGTTTCTCCATTTTAATAGGTAGTTCAATCAAAAATCTAATTCATATTTAGCTGAAACATTAATTGTGTAAATCCCTACTATAAATTTGAAGCAAACAAGAACGCTTCAATTGAAGCGGAGCGTAATATAAATTTCATTTCTAAATTTAATTAACTTAAATTACACCCTCAATATTAGTTTTCGAAGAGCGGAGTCTCGTTCCGCCTACCGTTGGCAATCCACTGCCCTATGAATTATTAAATATGTCAATTGAGTTCCAATCGAAGCTGAGAATTCTAGGCAACATTAAATGGTCTAGTACCTAGACTAAAATCTGGTGTTTGCTCGGTCTTTAAACGGTGTTTTATTTAATGATCAAGTCGACATCCGCATACGGTCCGCGTTATGTCACCTAAAGTAGTTACCTATATATGAGCGTCATCACAGCCTATAGACGCTTGTATAGATCATTAATTCAATGATAAATAGATTATACAATCAAACATCTCATACATTGACCTGATTCCGAGATAAGTCACTTGAAACACTTGTGTTAAGAACATCAGACAACAGAGGAATCACAATAAAACTACTTAAATAAATATATTTAACACCTAGACACAGAACAAACGTAAATATCATCATATAAATATCTGTCTTGGGTGGGAATCGAACCCACGATCTTTGGCACACAAATAGGATCACTACCATCTGCGCCAGTATTGTTAAGTGTTAAGTCAATCTATGAGATGTTGTGTATTTATTAATAATATTTTGTACGTCCACTCCACCTGTCTTGCCTCACTCATTTATCGCTAGTTTTTTTTTATTAAGAAAACCAAAGGTTCCATGCTCTTAAAAAGTTAATAAAAGTGGTGCCTAAGCCAGCAACACTGACCATGCAGCCCTTCTTTCTTATGTAGCTTATTGCTTGCATTGCCAATAAAATAACAGACAAGTGACAATCAATTGATCAACCAAGAATGATTGTCGTCACCTCACCAATCGATTGGTTGAAGTGCCAGCTGTCTCGACATCCACTTTCGAATATTAAGTGATGTGAGCTCTCAATCCGTTTGTTATATTCACATATTTACAGAACAAAAAGTAGGTAAAAAATAATACTAATGTATTTTTGTAATCTTATATTATCAGTATTTTTGATACAATCACAAGATGTTCCATGCTGTAGCAATTTAACAAATCATCAAAGTAAGTCGCTCATTCAGCATGTGTTTTCCGACATCTCTAACATTTCACACTAAATTTATATACATATATATATATCACACCTGTGTCCCATCAGGGTAGGCAGACTGCGATCTCCACTTGCTTACGATTGCGATCGTGGCATATCTCTCTCGCTTCCCGTACTCGCATTAGTCCTTTCATACACGCTCGTTTATTCTAGGTACTTCTTCTACCTGGTTAAAATATGTTCGCCTCGGTCGTCCTATACCAACTCTTGCATTCACATCCGTTCTATATATTTGTGCAGTCATTTCATTTTCATCCATCCTTTCTATATTTTTTTAGGCAGATCCGATGGCGCAGATGGTAGTGATCCTACCTTGTGTGTATATTTATGTTTGTTCGGTGTCTGGGTGTTAAATAAACGCATTTAAATAGTATATTTACGATTTCTTTATTGTCTGGCATCCGTGGCAGTGCTTTAAGCGACTTAACATGGAGTTAGGTCAATGTATGAGTTATTTTGTGGGAATATCTGTATGTCCAAAATTAATATATACAATATAATCGAGTAAACTATTATTTTTTTTATTGTAAATCGTATTATAACACAGTATTATATTTATTGAGTGCGAACAGACATATGTGGAGGCAGTGTTTGCTATAGTTAGTCGAGCTAAACGCATTTTGACATAATATATTTTTATTGTCTGATAAAATGAGCTAATTCAAGTTTTCTTTTCAAAATCTTATATAAACTAATGTATATTATATACTGGATAACCCAATAGATGTTATCTATACATATATGTTTATCATCGAGAAATATTGCGACTATAAATTAATATGTACATCGTACTATTTCACAACTTGTATAAAACAACACACAGTAATCAAAAACAAAATCGCTTCAATAGTTTAGAAATGTATTCCGAACAAACACCGTCATCTGACATTTTTATATAAAAGTACTAAAATTCTTTCTCTAACAAATAACTTATTATCTTTACTAGTTTCTTAGCCTCAACGGTCTAGAAAAGATCGCTCTTAGCAATAAAAAAGCCTTGGCCCATTTTTTTTTTGTTTAATTCTCTTGTATGCAGTGAACTTGAGAGACGAAGTCCAGCGCAAGCGGGATAGTAAGAAGGATAGAGGGAATTACTATTTATACCTAATTTTAAAGCTAAATATAGTATTTGAGACTTGTAGCGAAAATTCCAAAAGTATATTTAGAATATTACGTGCACTAGGATTTTGAATATATAATTAACTAGCTGCGTGTCCGCATGGAAGAGTTTTTTTGGGTACCATACCTCTTTATCTTAACTTATATAAACTTTGAATGTCATGTTTATTTATATCGAATGAATGGCCTGAAAAATGAGATTCAAGTTTCTAGCTCTAAAAATAGCGATACTTCCATACAACTTTTCATCCCCCTTTTCAACCCCTTACAACCCTTATTTCAATTTAGACTATGTCCTTTCTGAGGGTCTAAAGATTGTCTGTGCCAAAGTTCATCAAAAACGATTGAGAGGTTTAAGCGGGAAAGCGTAAAAGACAGACAGACAGAGTTACTTTCACATTTATAATTTTCACAATTTATGAAGTAAATTGTTAATGAACAGAATCTGAGAGATGAAAATACAAAATAGATATTATTACTAATAGCCCCATTGAGTTTCAGAAACAGTCACCTCCTCGAAGCGAACGGTCCCAATTTGATCTCAGCATGAGCGCGTGTACTAATTTCGAATGCTCCAAAAGCTCTGCGGGAGCCGTGCGCCATTTTGAGACTTCACGTACGATTCCGGCGTTCCTCATGTTCACCATATCGGTGAATCTTAAAGTTTCCACTAGGTACTAAAGGTAGACCTCGTGCAAATACATCTGCGTTAGTACCTCACCTATTTCTACCGCCATACAGCAGTACTTGCATTGCTATGTTCCAGTTTGAGTGAAACAGTGGTTACTGAGTAATTTATATATTTAAAGGTGAAAGTTGACTGAGATAGGCGTAAATGAGAGTGCAAGAAACTATTTTTGTAGTTATTCAAATAAAATTAAGTAACAAGATTCCTCATTGAAAGCAATGAAACATGTGTTAAAAATATTTTTTCGATAATAACCCCTTGAGTAAAAGAGGGAAGGTAAAGGAGAGTTTTCTTATTTTCAAAGTTGTTTCAACAAAATATTATATCTTATATAGATATAACATTTTATCTTATATATATAAAAGGCTAAGCTGACTTACATATCAATGCAGGGCCTAAGCTAGAAAGTCCGAATAAAACAGTATTACATAGCCTACTTATCGAGGAAGGTTAAAAGCTGTATAATTTCAGGCAAGAACCATTACATAAGCAATGAGCATAAATAATTCTAGATTTGTTGTAAAATTTAACACGGGTGTAACCACAGGGCTCTGCTAATGTTACATAATTTGTAGACACAAGGTTAGCCTCGCGTTAGTGATATCCTTGTGATGATACCAGTATCTATTGTCTGCAGTGACGCTTACTATCACTATAAAGGTATGCATGTTATAATCGACTAAGTCATATTCTATCTGTGGATGAAATGAAAGTTCGTTGCGACTTGAATATCGCTCAAAAGGAAATGCCCAAGAACTGTGTGGACTTACAAAGTGATACCTCCCACACGCGGCATTAGTTCGTCCCTTCCCTTCTTTATCTTAACAATTACCTCCCAGAGTTGAGTGTTTCACATCGTAAACGTGAAAGGTGGGGCGGCTAATGTATCACATGGATTACTCGTTAAGATTTATACATGTTAGTAAATGCATCAATTTTAGGCAAGCACCCGATCAATTACCTGCGAGGGGTTCTTGAATTGTGAGTACTTAAATGATAGTAACAGCTTTTAAATGTTGAACTATATTTTTAGACATTCAATTTAAAATTAGAATGGCTTCTAAATATATTTAAACTTTTACTTTTTATGCTCGACGTTTCAGTAACGCAAGGTCGCCTAATACTTGAAATTGTCCGCGTTTTTAAGCCGTTGAAATTCAGGTTTATAATGAGCAGATAAAATTTGTGAGAGTAAGGTACCAATGCAGATGACTATTGCCAAGAAATGATCACCACTGTCCTTTTATCTCTTTCTATTAAGCTTTTAACACATTTGTAGGCCGCCCTAATATGTAAAATAAATGAAGATATGAATAAATATGGTATAAATATTGCTCATCGTGTCCCATGACATTGCCTCTGACATCATGGCTGCATGAAAACTAGATACGAAATAAAAGGTATCTATAGGAAAAGGAAGAATACTTACATAATACACTTAGCTGTACGGTGCTTTTCATAGGTGTGTCCCTTTGTAAAGCCTCATGTCTCGCTTCGCAAGTGAAGTCAGCGTAATCGTCGTCCGCCGACGCTTTAAAATGCAACCTGTGAGCAAAGGAATAAAGGTCAATTTGGCATACGCATCTCCCAAGTGAAACAGGACTGTAAACGAGATTTAAGGTTATAAATTTAAGCAACCATTATCTCAGATATATGCTTGTAATAATTGCTTGCAGTGTCAGAATTACACTGAATTTATATTATAAGAGAATATAGTAACTTTTTATTGCAGACGAGAGTATCAAAGCAAACACGGTTTTATTTTTATCTTGTTAATAGTCTTTGTAAATATCAAATTTTAATTTCACAACGAGCTGTATGAATAAGTTTTCTTTGGCCGCCCCGCAAAAGCGATTAAAACAACCTTCATTAAAAATTTAAAAATGGCGCGAGGCACGCTCGAAAACGGCGCGAACGTACGCTAAAACGTAACAAAACAAACGCGGGCGAGATAACGTCGCCCGAAAATGTCTCTCTGACAGTACCGCCGTTAATTTTGTGAAATTTCGGTGGCACGGGCTCTGGGAAATTTCAAATTAATTTACTCCAACGGAATGTATGGGTCGACTTGGTGTTTTCCCTATGTGTTTGGCAGACTTGATTTTGATCGCCTGAAAAGGGAATCGCTGAATGTTATCGTGTGCTCAACTCGTTTGAAATTAGAACTGACTTTTCAAATGTGACGTTAATTAAATGGATGTTATTTGACCGTTGCGTCAATTTAGTATTGCTTGTTTAAGAATAATTTACTAACAACCATTTCAGTTTATCGAGTCAGACTACAATTTAAAGAGTAATATTAATTGCCGTTGCTTCTCTTCTTTTTACCTTGAAAATATGTTTTTAAAGATATTATCATTAAATATTATTACCTATTGTTAATTAAATATTTTATGGAATTCTACATTAACGTATATACATATGAATGTTCGCAATTAATGGTAATAATAATAAATTCCCACAACATCTCATACATTGACCTGACTTCGTGGTAATTTGCTTAAAGCACTTGTGTTACGGTCGCCAGACAACAGAGAAATCACAAATATACTACTTAAACACACATATTTAACACCCAGACACATATCAAACACAAATATCATCATATAAATATTTGCTCTGGGTGGGAATCGAAGCCACGACCCCTGGCTCATAAGATAAGATCATATTGTGGTTTGCATTAAGCCTGTTAAAATGGCACAAAATGTAGTATTCCATAACACTGTTTTCATAACTAACTACGAGAGTAAGTTAGAGTCATTTAAGACGACTGAGGTATCGGAACCGTCCAATGGATAACTACGTTAAAATGCAGTTTATTTAAGACGTTAAAGAGTAGTTTAGTTAGGAGTAGTGAATTTGTCATCATCATCAACATTCCAGCCTACTCTAAGTCTACTGGTAGACATAGGCCTCCCCAAGAAAAGAGGAATTACGCCGCGCAATAAGTGCCGCGCTGGGCAAGCGTGTTGGCAATCGCAGAGCGCAGCTCTCGCGCAGCGATGCTGCTGCCCATCCGTGCCCTGTGCATTTAAGCTGCACTACCTCGAATGGATATACCTCTTACGACACTTGGTACAAGGGGAGGTACTATTCTACTCTGCCGGTACCTCACAGTATGTTTCAAAAAATGTATACATAGGCAAATCATGTAGTTAAGTAGTCGGTTAGGAAAAGTGTAATATATGTTCAGACCATTACAAAACAACCACATATTAACAATGGCTTAATTGCTTCAATGAATAAAATATCCCTTGAGTGTCCGTTCGCGCGCTCCGCGTTAAATTTCCGTATACGACCGCTTAATTCCACCGTCACTCGTCAACCGGTTTAATCCGGCTAAATCTGCAATAATGCGGAATTTATTCTCAACACTTTGCGAGTTCACGCTTTCGCGTGACACGTACAAAAGTCGGGTTTCGTATATCAGTGATGGGGCATTAAAATTATGCGCATGAGTTTTATCCGTCGAATAATAATTTTTGTTGACCGAATGATTCGGTTTCAATTGGACTTACCAAAATATAATTTATGTTATTCATTTTATTTATAGTGCCCTTGTATCCGTTTGCACGATTAAATAAATACAGAATACGTTGATTCAATATTTCCCAGTAGGATAGCAGCGGGAATATATTTATGATAAAGAAATAATGAACTATTTTTAGCTTTAACGTAGATATTTAATTATTTATGGGTTTCTACAAATATTATTTACCACATTTTTCAATATATATATATATAGAGAAGCTGACTAACTGACAAATTAATGCAGGTTCTAAACTAAAAGGGTTGGAAACTTGATTTTTTACACAAAGGTTTCTTTTATAACGCATGGAAGCATCTAAGAATGATTTTAAAAAAATCACCTTCAAGGGCTAAATTGAGAGTGCAAAGTTAGTATTTACTTTGCTGTTTGAAGTTATTCGAATAAAATTCAGTATTAGTAATAGTTCTTGATTGAAAGTCATGAAACAACTGTCAAATATTTTTCCCTTCCCTTCCTTCTTCTTTAATTTAGAGGTTTGCCCCTTAGGAGTACGTTAAGAAAATTATACAATTTAAAGCGAGTAAAACCATGAGGCACAAATAGCCCTGTTATAAATGACTTGCTCCCACAACATTCATTTATCTTCATACACGAGAGCCGTTTAACATAGACCACATCAAGCCTGCTTTTAAACAAAATGCCTTAAATTTTGTAAGTCACGCATTCTACTTCGCCGGTACCCCTCAATGCCCCCCCCCCCCCCCCCCCCCCAACACACTAATCCATTCCTGTGACAATATTGAAACTAATAAACTACATTTCTTTAAATCCATATGTGAAACGAGTCCAATTTAATGAAATCGTCAATCCGTCCGGTTCTCCGTGCCGCAGCCGCAAAATTTAATATGGCGGCGCTGTGACGTCACTTGACGTGACGCGCCCGGTTCACGTGATAAGTGTCACGTCGAAGCGTAGTTGCACGTTTAGAGGGACCGGGAAAATGGAATATAGTTCGTTTTTGTGGATTTTATGGAATGGGATATGTTTGACTCTGTATTTCTTTAAGCTATCCGAAACAAATGAAGCGCGCTTCTACGAGCGAATACCTATTTACATTTGACTGCCCTGGTTGCGCAGATGGTAGTGATCCTATCTTGCGCGCGAAGGGTCGTGGGTTCGATCACGACCCTCGACAAATATAATAACAAAAATACTCTTTATTGTATATAAAACTATACATAATGAAAAATAATAAATAAAAGTGGAAGGTACAATACAATTGGCGGCATTATCTCTCAGTGCGATCATTTTCAGGCAACCTTTGGAAGGACATATAAGATGTTTGTATTTGTTCTATGAGTTATGGGTGTTTAGTGTAATGTATTTGTGATTATTTTGTTGTTCAATGTCCGTAACCCAATTGCGACTTATCATGGAGTTAGGTCAATATAAAGATGATTTTATATGATAAAGAGGATTTTAAATTTTTAATAACCAAATTTCTTTTTGATTACTTTTTAATCGCTAATGAGTTAAATCATATAATATCTCATACATTGACCATACTCTTTTGTGAGTAGCTTAAAGCACTTTCATTACAAGAGACTACAGATGAATTACAAATATAATACTTAAGTACATATTTAACACATATTTACGTGATTATTTGTGTTTGTGTATTTGTATTTGTGGTGTCGTAAAAGGCACTGAGATACCAGAACGAGCGGATGGCGGTATATTCATCCGGAACAGTGTAGCTCAAATGCACAGGGCGAAGATGGGCTGCAGCATTGCCAACACGCTTCCCAGCGCGGCAATAATGAGCGAAATTCCTCCTTTCTTGGGGAGGTCTATGTCCAGCAGTGGACAAATAGACAAACTTTATAATACTCATTTTAGTATATATAACACTAATTGGTTTAATTAGATATACTGTTAATTAAAGGTAAGAATCAATAGAGTAGTTTAAAATTTTCTAATATTTATGCGTTAACTACTTTAAAACGTGTTCAAGTTTGCGAAACGTCAAACAAAAAATTTAACAAGTAAAATTAACCAAGTTTCAAGGTCGTTAAAAGGATGTCAACAATTAATCTCCTATGTGTAGAGTAGTTCACAAAGAACTCCACAAAACCATGTCATACCTGATGTTTTAGGGGAGGTAATCGTTAGGGTACATTAGGTTTCGGAAGTGCGTGGTCATTATGACGAAATGGATGTTTTTTACAAGTTAGAAATACGACATTTTATAATTATTTGACACACAGGTGACGTTTAAAAGTCATTATTGAGATGATGTCTTTAATCCTAATTGTTTAACGTTAATAACTAATGATAAAATTAACAATCCGGTATTTTAACTTTACTTATATATAATATTTAATCTATATAGACATGTATCTTTATATATTATTTATATATAAAGTTAAATGTCTATCCTACATAGGGTAAATAGAGACTTGATTTAAAATATGATTTTTTTTTTATAATTGATTCTCACAACATCCCATACATTGACTTGACTCCATGGTATATAGCACTTGCGTTACGGACGTCAGACAACAGTGGAATTACAAATATACTACTTAAATGCATTGAACACTCATACACAGAACAAGCACAAATATCATCATGTTAATATTTGTCCCAAATGGTATCGAACCCACGATCTTGGACGTCATTATAATAGCTGTAGATGTTTACTATAAAACATAGGCCTACCCAAGAAAGAGAGAAATTTGCTTATAATTCGCTGTCGCGCTGACAATCGCAGGGCGCAGTTCTCGCAAAATTTGAGGTACATACACTATGCATTTGAGCTACCCTGTCACGGATGGATATGGGAGGGTACCTGGTACAGAGGGAGGTACTCTTTGCAGGTACCTCACGGCATATTTGATACAATAATTATTAATACACGCACTTTTAAATAATGACTGACGTGTTTATTTTTTTTACACGAGGCAGGTTTACATTAGTGATACATAGATGGCTGTCACAAAGAATCATTTTGGTATACAATTATAACAATACAAAGAGAAACTAATTTACATTAAATGATGATCACTCGCGAACATTGACCCACTTAATCCAGCCCATCTCTTTGAACTTCCCATAGACAGAACGTCATCATTCCTCCGGACCCTTCAAAAACACTCGGCAATAAAACTTGAAAACTTTGACAGACGCAAACTGGCACAGTTATAAACTGCTTTGCAACTAAATAAATAAATCTGGGGCACTGTCATTTGTTGCCAACGTCATACCAAAAGTTTGGAGTCCCTCTGTCATGTGTTAGTGACGCGGATATAAAGTGGGATGAATGAACGGAATCAGCAACGAAGTTGGCTAATAAAAGTTTTGATTTATGAACGCAGAGTTGGAGCTCATTTTGAGATGTATAGTCAAAATGTTATTGAGTAGCATTTCACTGTTGCTTATGATGCAATAGCTGGTTTAATGTACATTTGCAGTTTTGTTTGAGCGGTGTTAATGTGTTCTGTAGACTAAGCAGCAATTGAAATGATTTACGATAAGGTGGTCGTATACCGTAAAATACAGGAAGTTGATATTGCAATCGTATCTATTACGTTTGGGAGGCTGAGAAAGACAATATATGAATATGGCGGGCCCAATGGCGCAGATGGTAGTGAGACAAATAGGAAAATAATGAATATTTGTGTTTTTTTTGTGTCTGTGTATTAAATATATGTGTATGCACTTAAGTAATTTGCGATGACATATCCAGATACAGATAGGTCTACAACCTTGGCGCGGGTGAAGTTAAGAAGTTTTTGCAAAAAGTAATTTATGTTTGCTCAGGATTGATTCACACAGTTTCTTGCATTCTGAACGACCGCTTTTCGACGCTTTTTTGGATAAAACATATTTTCTTGTTATAATGAGATTTGATGTAAATTTATTATTTTTATTACAAATAATAAATTTGAAAATCTGAAAAGTTTGTTTGTTTAAACGCGCTTATCTCTGGAACCACTGGCGGGAATTGATCAATTCTTTCACTGTTGGATACTCCATTTATCAAGGTTGGCTAATATCCCCCCCAAAGTTACTATTTGACGCAGACATAGTCGCGAGCTCTGCTAGTAAATAATGTTTGCTTAGAGTGAGTAACAATGAAGCGCAATCTGAATAAATGCAAAATTAATAAAAAGTGTGAATAGTAATTTATCCCTAACATGATATACAAAGCGGAGTATCTAAGTAAATTTTGGATACATAAGTAAACGAAAAAGAAAGTAATCTTCAATGTATATCATTTTCACAATACAGCCATGTGAAAATACCCAAGAGTCATTCCCGGCTAATTTTCTCACATGACAATTTCTGTCTCCTTGAAATGGGTAGTCTTGTACATGATATGTCTTTTCCCTCGTGTATATCTTTCATAATGAAAGAAGAACCCAATTTTGAATTAATATTTAACAAATACCCATCACACATCATATTTAATGCTTCAACTGACGTTCAGAAATAAGTTAAAATCTCTAATTGTTTTATACAAAAAAACTTGCGTGAGCTAACGAAAAAAATAAATCAATTTATCACTCACATTTTTGAAATATATAAAACACAGCAGCATAACGAAATAACATAAAACATAGTCGCTTTCCGCTGTCTGTCTATCCCTATGCATAAATCTTACAACTACGCAGTGGATTATGTTGCGGTTTTTTTTTCAATTGAAGGTTTATGTAATATGTATACTATATACTTTGAATATTATGTAAAATCCTCAAGAACGGAAAGTTGCTTAATTATATTTCCTATTCATATAGTTTCGCTTACCTTGATATTGTGGTATATCTTGTTAGTTTTGGATTTCCATTCGGACTTTCCACCTCTCGAATCTCTTCCCGGGACACTGTAAAGCAATACAAAATATATAAGTAATTTTATAGTGATAAAAGATTTAATACATTATCATAAAAATTAGAGTGGCGCCACCGTCTATGGAAAATTAGACATTACGAAGTTTGAAAAAAGGTATAGTATGTCTCAATGCGTAATGCAAATTGAAACTACATACATACATCACGCCTGTGTCCCATCGGGGTAGGCGGAGACTATGGATCTCCACTTGCACATCTTGGCAAACCTCTCGCTTTCCTTACTCGCAAAGTCTATTCATACACACTCGTTTATTCTTGGTACTTCTGGCCTTGCCCTTCCTTAATATAAGAGGTATTGTAAGGCTAACTGGTTAAGATTTATTCGCCTAGTTTCGCTCTATATATTTGTACAGTCATTCTAATTTAATTCATCCTTTATACATGTCCAAACCACATAAATATTCCTTTCTCTATTGTTGTCACAACATCATCTTTTATACCACATCGACCTTTTATCACACTATCCTTTAATCTATCGCTCAAACTCACACCATACAGTTATTTGTAAACTGCAATTATTAGGCTTATTAGTATCACTAATACTGCCAAACATAAATAATGCATCAAATGTCATACCAAAAATGTTCACACAAAATCTCATAAAGCCGTGGTATACCGGTGGAGTAAAATCGTACCTCCTCCTGTACCAGGTATCGTAAGAGGCGACTGAGGTAACCGGAACCGACAGATGGCGGTATATCCATCCGGGACAGTGCAGCTTAAGTTTAATAGGGCGGGAATAGGCAGCAGCATTCCCGTCACGAAGTCACGATTAGCGATTGTCTCTACACGTGCCCAGCGCGGCAGTTATGGACGAAATTCCCCATTGGGGAGGCCTATGGGGCAGAGGACGTTTTACAGTTGCTATGATAATGATGATGAAAATATCATATAGCACCCAGAGACAACGAAATAAGTCGTATAAATCATTTGTATTATGGATACAAGATAACAGGGTAGTAAAAATAGAATTCATATAACACCCTCAGATAAAAAAAACTGATCTAACAACGAAAGGATAAGGTTCTTTGAATCCAGTATATCAAGGTTAGAACGCAAAAATAAACTACTACTTCCGATGGACTTGATGGCGCAGATGCCGTGAGGTACCGGCAGAGTAGAATAGTACCAGAACTGACAGATGGTAGTATATCTATCCTAGAATTAGCAGCAGCATCCTCGTCGGGAAAGCTGCGTTCTGCGATTGCCAACACGCTTGCCCAGCGCAGTAATTATAAGCAAATTTCATCTTTATTAGGGAGGCCTATTTCTGGCAGTGGACTTCCAATAGCTGGTATGATGGCGTAGATGATATCTATACCATATATATAATATAAGTATAACTGGGTATAAACTGGGTGTTTGGCAAACAAGATAGGATCTCTCCTATCTTGTGTGCCAAAGTTAACACCCATTCGATATTTTCTGTGTCTTTAAGTATTATATTTGTGATCCCTCTGTTGTCTGATATTGTAACACGAGTGTTTTATTTCAGTACGAGAAGTTGTGTACATTTTTTAAAATCTATGACTTGCCATTTCTAAGAGTTTACTCTTTATTTTGTCTCAAAACTCTTTTAGTATAACAACGCTAACCATATACAAACTCATTCTTTAATTCGTCCCAAACGCCGCGTAACGTACAGTCACTTACTCTATGCTACAGTCAAGTGTGAATCGCTGAAATTAAACTGAACTGCGCCCTAGAGGGCCTTCAGAGGACATGTTATGTGTCACGTAATAGCCACTCTATGCAAATAGACTTACCTTATAGTTTTATACAAGTACTGCATATGCGGAGTGCTAGAGTATGATGTTTGCATTTTGAAAGTTCTACTAGGATTTCGATATATAGAAAGATGAAAGTAGAATGACTTTATAAAAATATAGTAGAAATAAATAAACGAGTGTCACAAAAATAAAAAAGATAACGAAAATTTTCTTTAAGGGAAAAATTGTTCTTCTACAGGTTTGCTTCTGGTTTGTCTTCCTTATGTAAAATTTGAATATATAAATATTTGTCCTGGGGATCGAAATCGTAACTCGTGGTACACCAGATAGGCTCTCTACCAACTGCACCAACCAGCCCGTTAATTATTATTACTTAATTGTATTAGTGCTTACAGACGAAAATTCAACTAAATCATCTAATCCAATTACACACAGTTTTAGATGTTTGTTACAAATGTTTTAGGATATTGCTTTAACAGCGCCCCGAGGTTTCACTCGAGTTATGATGTAGAGCTTTCATACCAACTTTGCACCCTCCTTTAACTCCCTTAAAAGACGATTTGCGAAAAACTATTTTACAAGTGTTCCATGACTTTGAAAGGCGAATCTTTATTCTAAATTCATTTGAACAATTTAAAAAACCGCAAAGTTACATACTAACTTAGCAACCCCGTTTTACCTCTTTCAGGTGTGAATTTTCTAATATTTTTCTTATTGTTTCCCTACATTATAATAGGAACCCCTGTGCAAAATTTCATTTTTTCTTATCTTTATAGTCAGTCAGTCAGCATCACTTGAAGCACAAAAAAGGCAAGAAGAGGTTGATGTAAAATAATTGAATCAATACAACACAATGTATCGAAACAAAAAATGTTGCTGTTTCTAATTGCATTACATTACGGGCCCGATGGCACAGATGGTAGTGATCCTGTCTTGTGCACCAGGGGTCGTGGGTTCGATTCCCACCCAGAGCAAATATTTATATGATGATATTTGTGTTTGCTCTGTGTATGGCTGTAAAATATATGTATTTAAGTAGTATATTTGTGATTCCTCTGTTATCTGGCATTCGTAACACAAGTGCTTTAAGCGACTTACCACGGAGTCAGGTCAATGTATGAGATGTTGTGGGAATTTATTATTATTATTATTATTATTATTATTATTATTGAAATACTTATATCATATATTAACTTAAGCTCATAACACGGAGGTTATAATGATTTACAAATAAAATAGCTTTCCTATATTGTTGCATATTTTGGCAAATTTTCGCACATCCGACACTAATAGTGTATTAGTACAGCTACAGTCTATAGACACCCTAATACGGTGCATAATAGAAGCTGAAATGGTTTGCTGGTAGCAAACTGAAGCCTAATTCGGAAAAGCGGTTTGGGCATCGACGGAATAATGACAAACATAATTAA
Source organism: Heortia vitessoides (assembly GCA_020976665.1). Lineage (NCBI taxonomy): Eukaryota > Metazoa > Arthropoda > Insecta > Lepidoptera > Crambidae > Heortia > Heortia vitessoides. Next base: position 1,769,420 of record JACJUM010002842.1, on the reverse strand, counting down.
TTATTCGCTAATTTTATAGCCGGGCCGATATCACTTTGAACTAAAACTCGTTATGTTTAACTAACCATGTTTTACATAGAAAACACACTCGAACAGCTATTATTATTAACAGATAAATATTTTAAAAATGACGTCATCATATAGACTTCTGTCAGTGATGGTATTGCAAATTTATGAACAGTTAAAAACGTCAAAGATTTTATGCTGAGAAAAATGCTGAATTATATTTAGGATATTTACTAAAAAATAAATCAATTTGTCTGAGGAGTCAGGCGCGACTCGAGCTTGCTACAGAGACCTTTTATTATTAGACCATGTCGACAAAGTGCCGGCAGCCGTGCACGCCGTGAGATACCGGCAGAGTAGAATAGTACCTCCCCTTGTACCAAGTGTCGCAAAAGGCGACTAAGGTACCAGAATCTCCAGATCCTTCCAAAACTGTGCAACTCAGATGCATAGAGTGGAAGCTGAGCTCTGCGATTTCCAATACGCTTACTCAGCGAGGCAATTATGGGCAACACGCCCCCTTTCTTGGGGAAGCCGACGTCCAGCAATGGACTTCAATGACTGGTATGATGAGTATACCACTGCAGCCTATAGACCAACCTTGTTTTGACTTGAGGATATTATGCCTCGTTATTCAGTAAGTTTCCTGCCTCTCTCACCCTTCAGACCGGAGTATAGCAATGCGAAGACTGCTATTTGGAAATAGAAATAGGTGAAAAGAGTTAGGTGCAGACCTTTTTATAAAGTCTACCTTTTAGCAGACGTGAATGTTTTCCTAGTATCTCTTTTGTGCTATTAACGTTCAACGACAACATAATGGTATGGTCCCTGGCATGGAAAAGATACAGGTTCGAGTCCCGCCTAAATCCTAAGATAATTTAATCTTTTCTAGTAAATATTATTAATAAAAAATATGTACACAATTTTGAAAACCTACGGCTTTAGTCAGATCGTCTCACTGGACATCCTATTCTAAGTTCGTCAGTGCGAGATCTACATTTTAGAACCTAACTTCATCAATGAAACCAATTGATTGCCATTTGACTAGGAACTAAATCTAGAACACTGAGGAGTGATCATCACCACGTAATGATGTGATACCCACAACATCTCATATATTGAGCCTGATTAAGATATAATCCGTTTAAAGCACTTGTGTTACTGACATCAGACAACAGAGGAATCATAATTATACTACTTAAATACTTACATTCAATCTGGGTGTTAAACATAAATATCATCATAAAAATATTTGTCCGGATCGAACCCACGACCTATACCGCCCAAGACAGGATCACTACCATCTACGCCATCGGGCCCAATATGTTTAGAAATCTAATACTACACATGAAAAGTCTGATCCTTATTGGTCCATATTTATCAGAAAAACAAATTTCCTCTTTTAAAATCACGCTTAAAAAAGAATTGGCAATTGAATCCCCTCATTGTGAGGGTGGGAACCAATTAAAAGGGTTCCTTTTAAATCGGTTTAACCTCCAGCCTCGTGCCCCTTTTTCCCCTGGGCCGGGAAAATTTGAACTTATTAAAATCCATTCATACGTCTGGAACAGCTCCACGCCAAGAAATTGGTCCGATGAATTAATCTATTAAGATTTTGTAGGACGATTCTTAATTTCAAGCGATTTTTCATATATATATATACTAACTATTTAAACAACCACTTGAGACTCTTCTATATATATATATATATAAAGCTAACCCGATCCTGTCTCAACTAAAGGTTTATCATGAAAAACATATCATTATCATCACCATACCAACCATTGAAAGTCCACTGCTGGACATAAGCCTGTCTAAGAAAGGAGGTTTTTTGCCCGTAATTGCCGCGCTGGGCAAGCGTGTTGGCAATCGCAGAGCGCAGATTTCGCGTCGGGTATACTGCTGCCCATCCCCACCCTGTGCATTTGAACTGCACTGTTCCGGATGGATATACCGCCATCTGCCGGTTCTGGTACCTTAGTCGTCTTACGACACCTGGTGCAGTAAGAGGTACTTACTATTCTACTCTCCCGGTACCCCACAGCTATAAAACATATTGCGACTATAAATTGAGATATAAACCACCCTATTTTCCAAGTTTGATCAATCTGCGAAAATATATATTAAAATCGGTACAGTAGTTTAAAAGTTAACTCCGTACAAACACGGTGACATGAAATTTGATATATAAAGGGGATATGTCGTCATCATGCAAGTTGTAGAGAAGGGCTTTTGCTGGATGTAAGACTCCTCAAGCAAAGATGAATTATGCCCATAGTTGCCTAGCTGGGCAGGTGTGGTGACAATTGCAGAACTACGCTTTCAGCTATATCTAACCATATACTGTCCTCTGTCGGTTCACCTGGTACCGCCAAAGGTACTGTTCTACTGTGGCAACCCACATGCATTACAAAGAAATGTATACCTAAAATAGTTGGAAATCCGTCTTACCGCCAAGCAGGCGAAAATTTATAGGTTAAAATTTTTCTCTGAAAATTAAATAAGTAATAATAATAAATCATTTATCGTTTTGTATTTCTGTCTGTCTTCTGGGAGATGTTTAAAAGGGTATTCACTAAGGATTCCTATCTGTACTATTATTGCGCTATTTCTGTACTGTGTGGGTGTTTGTTTTAAGATCGCTAGATATTAAAATATATCTCTTTCTTCTATATAAAAGAAATTCGAAGCTTTTGATTCGAGCTTTTAAGTACGCCATCTGTTTTTGAACGATTTCGATATTACCAGATAGAATGACAGGTAAAATGATAATAGATTTACGGTGGAGTTTAATTTGTTCTATTCTATTTTTGTGCCCTTTACAACCTGTATACAAATACACATGAAAAATGTCTCAAATAAGAAACTTATATCAAATTACTAGAAAAGGACGTAATATATAAACAGTGACGTCAAAGTCATGAATAGAGTGCGTTTGAATGAAGTGAAATGTCGACACATTATCACCACCATCATAAAAGCCATTGAAAGTCTACAGTAGGACAATAGGCCTCTCCAAAAAAGAGGTTTTCTGCCCATAATTGCCGCTTAGGAAAGTGTGTTGAGCGCAACCTTCATGACGGAGATATTGCTGCCCATCGCCGCCCAGTGCATTTGAGTTTCAGATTGCTCTGTTTCGGATGGATACACCGCCGTCTGTCGGTTCTGGTACCTTACGACAACTGGTGCAGTGAGAGGTACTATTCTACTTTGCTGGTACCTATAGTGTATATATATATAAAAATATATTTTGTATTATATGACTCATTGACACCTGCAGCACCAGGAGCGTTGCCGGTCTTTTAATTTTAATCATCGTCATCATATCAACCATTTGAAGGCCACTGCTGAACATGAGCCTCCCCAAGAAAGGGGGAATTGTGCCCTATTATTGCCGCGTGTTAGAAATCCCAGAGCACAGCATTCACGACGGGGAAGCTACCTATCTTTAACCACATACATTTGAGGTACACTGCTTCGGATGGATATACTCCTGTCCGTCAGTTACGTTACGTTGGTCGCCTCTTGCAGTTACTTACATGGTACAGGGGGAGGGGGGTATACTATTCTACTCTGTCGGTACCTCACGGCTTTTAATTTCAATACTTGCCATAAATACCTCTAAAATACTTAATTTATCGATAAAAGGTTTCCTCTTTACATTGGTATCATCAGATAATTTTTCTGCTTTTATTAAACAGTTTACTTTTTTAGATTTTTCCCGTGTGATAGACAATTTTATGGAATAATAATTCTTAACCATTATTATGATCAGATACTCTTGCTAGTCACCCGCAAGATGGACAGACGATCTGACTAAAACCGCAGCATCGCGCTGGACACAGGCTGCATACAACCGGTCCTATTGGAGATTACTTGTGGAGGCTTATGTCCAGCAGTGGACGGCTTATAGCTGATATGATGACCAAGATTCTAGCTTGTTCCTTTATGGTACATCGAGTAATTAAACTAGCATGTATATGGTTTATGAAGTCAATTCTAGTAACTGTGATCTATTAGTCAGACAACCCGAATCATAAAGCTAAAAATTAACATTACTAAAAATATTGTCATAATTTTGAATCCAATAGTTCTTATAGGGGTGCCGTGGAGTACCGGAAGAATAGAATAGTACCTCCCAACACCAGGGGTAGGCGACTGAGGTATTGACTGATAGTCAGCAATATATACAAGCCGCGTAGTTCTGAAATAGGGTAGGGATAGACAGCGACATTCCTGTCTACCGTCGTCTCGTTAACTATGGGCAAAATTCACAATTTTTTAAGTAAGCCTATGTATTTAAATGGTCGCTCTGAGGCATGATTTTTTTATTATTAGACCATGTCGACAAAAAAGCATGCAGTGCGCGTAACAACGTCACAGTAGCCTATAAACGTTATTATTAACTTGTATTATCACAAGGATGGCGTTGCCAACTATGTGCCTTGAAAATATTATTTCACATTATCAAGTAATTTTACTGCCTCTCTCAGCCTTCTAACCAGAACACAGCAAATCTAAACTAATAAAATGATGGTAACACCTATCTACCCTTATAACAAGTTGTCGCACAGTGGACTATATTTCAACCTATTCAATGATGATCCAGCATTAACAATGCTGTATCCTAATTTACTATCTAATGTCCATCTTCTAGGTTATTAAGCAGGATTAGATATCTAGCTAGGCTATTAGCGACTAGGTCGTTACGTGGATCAGTGTTGATATACAATTTGATTGACAGACCTTCCTCAATAATTTAGTAACTGAGAGGTGACGTCATCGAACACTATCGTTTTCAATTAATTGTCATGTTAGATGGTAAGAAGGTACCATAGCCTATAGATTTATAAAGGTCTTGATGGGGCAGATGGTAGAGATACTAAATAAAGTTCAAATGGCTTCCTATTCGCCTTCGCAGGGATGCTTATATACTTTCTTAACTTTTTAAGGTACTCTTTTATGCCACCTCCCTTTTTTAACTTAAAACTCGTTTCGCCTTCTTAGGTGACAGCCAAAAGAGATCTCTTAGGTCATCAGAGTGTCTAACGCTTAGGATGCCTGTGCATTCCACAACATTCCACAGTAAATCCTTTACGGTATATGCTGTTCGTTTGTGGAATGCACTTCCCTTAACAATCCGACGCGCGCGCTCTTTGCCGATATTTATGAAAAGAGTGAACGAGTATTATCTGTCGCTGTAATTACTTCGATTCTAGAACCTATCATTCTTACTGGTCAATACTGTACTTATTTTAAGGAGATATTACAGTTATCTTTTTTACTGTTAAAAGTTTGTGTCATGTTTTTTTACGTCAATATTTATTTTTTATTTGGTACACCTCACACTACCTCATGTTTTTAAAAATGTTTTCCACACATCATCCATGCAAAGGTTGCCTGGAAGGAATCGCTCTATGCGATAACGCCGCCATTTGTACTTCACTATGTATTACATACTAATCATCTTATATGTAAATTTAGGTGTACAATAAAGAATATAATGATTATAATTTTTGTGTGCCAAGGGTCAGCGGTTCGGATCCCCATCAGCAGATATATTTATATGATAAATATCTGTCTTTGATTTTAATGGATTCCTCCGTTGTCTAATCTGAAACATTTTCTTTTAGTGACTTTTTGGGAGTCACAGATCAGTGTATGAGATATGGTGTGAATTTATTTATATTTATAGATTCTGGAGACATCATGAAGATATCATTACGTCAACAATTTCATTAAATTAAGGTATCACAGAAAACAAATTCAAGAAATTAGTTTTTATGCTTCATAGATCAGTAATGTGAAAATATGAAGAAAAACCCAAGTTACTGTCATAATTCGGCGGATTATAGAGTTAATCTGGCAATGATTATTAACAAGTTAATTTAGCACGGTGGATAATTATATATATATTTATATATATATGTATATGGAACACCAGATGAAAAAAGCCAACATCGTTATTTATCGTTACGAAACCTTATTGTAATTTTACAACAAAATTCGTGAACAAAAAAAATATAATTTATCACCGGGTCGAGAAATTAAAAATTAATCTGTATGCGCGTAAAATGTCACTCGTCAATACATATAAATAAAATTGGAGTATCCGTTTGTAATTGTTGAAATAACTGATTTTTACTAAATTCGGTACATATAACAAAACATTTACTTTTTATTTTTGTTTGTCTGTTTGTTTGAGGTATGGTCTGGAACGGCTAAACCGATTTTTATTGGACTTTCACTAAAGGATAACTGATATAATCAGGAATCAGTAAGGTGTAGGTATATAACATCGCGAGGATGTGAAACGTTAAAAGAAAAAGCAGATCATCATTCAAAAATGAGGACAATAAGGGCGGAAAATATACATTTCTAGAGCTTACTTTGCGTGTGCTGCATAAACGGGTGAAGTTATACAAAAATAAAATTGAATAACGCAAACAAAGTCGCGAGCACAGCTTAGTATTATAATTATTAAATGATATGATGTGCATAACCCTTGGATATCATCACCAGCCATTGAAAGTCCACTGCAGGACATAGGTCTCTCCAAGAAAGGACATTTTTGGCCATAATTTCCGCGCTGGGCAAGCGTGTTGGCAATCACAGCGCACAGCTTTCGCGACCAAGATTCTGCTGCTAATCCACACACTGTGTATTTGAGCTGCACTGCAGCGGCTAAATATACCACCATCTCTCGGTTCTGGTTCCTTAGTCGCCTATTACGATACCTGATGCAGTGGAAGGTACTATTCTACTCTACCGGTACTTCACATGGATATAATCATACATTTTAAATTTCATATAATACCGTTCCGCGAAATACATCATAAAAAATAAATGGAACATTCTAGTAGGAGGATACGAGCGTATGGTCGGCACGGGGAAGTGTTTAAAACTGGTTCCGTATTAAACTGATAGGTAAGCTTTAAACGCCATCTAGCGGTTGCTCGTATTAACTCGAGTTCAGAGAAAATTGCGATCGATTTGCGAAATGAGATGTTGCAGCTTGAATTATTATTTGATACTTAGGTTTATACTTTGACGGTGCCGACCTGTGATGTTGTTAATTAAAGAAATAACATCGTTAGGAAGGTTTTTACACATTTGCCGATAGTTCCACTATCCCATCGACATTCAGCGGGTGGTCTATTTGGATGTTGTAACATCTCATACTTTGATCTGACTTAATTATATGTAGCTTAAAGCATGTGTGTTTATTATTATAGACATTATATTATATTTTACAGCCAGACACAGAAAAAACACAGACATTCGTCGTATAAACTTTTGTGTATGTCAACTCCCCGACTAAAGGGGAATTTACCCAAAATTACCGCACTGGGTAAGGATGCTCCTGCCCATCCTCGCCCTGCGCACCTGAATTGTGTTAAATGTCGGTAGTCCAGTAGTAATTCGATAAAAAAATTGCTTTTTGATGATGAAAATGCTTTTAAAATCAGTCTTGTTTTTTTTAGTGTAGACGGGCCCACTGACGTAGATTATAGTGTTTTTATCTAGTGCGCCAAAGGTTCGATCCCCACTCAGGATAAATATTTATAAGATGAATATTTATCTGTTCTGTGTCTGGGTGCTATTAAAATGTATTTAAGTGCTATATTTGTAATTCCTCTGTTGTCTGATATCCGTAACACAAGTGCTTTAAGTTACTTATTTTGGAGTCAGGTCAACGAATCAGATGACGACAAAATGTATATATTTACATTTAATCATATCAGCTATAGAAAGATCATTGTTTGATAGGCCTGCCCAAAGTAGAGGGATTTTCGTATTCGAAATCAAATTACACGTAAAAACAAAATTCGTAAGACCATACACCGTTAGAACAAATCAAACAGTAAAACAAAAACAAACGACACGAAAAAAAACAAAAGTCGTCAATAAAATATATTATTGAGTTATAATCGAAAAAATTGCTTAATGAGCATCGCAAAGTACAAATTAATTGGACGTTCATTAATTTCGCTTCAAATAAATGTCAAGTGCACAATTCCACCGTTCCACCATTGTTCCCGCGGTACCCAAAAGTACGAGTACCATCGTATGAACAGCGACCCATGTACGAGGGTACTCTAAAAAAACAATAAGTGGTAAATTGTTTTGAATTCGTTACAGCCATGTTGTTACAATATTATCTTGTATTCGGATTATGCTAAATTGAATTGCTTTGTTTTATTTTAGAAATGTCTTTGTTGTTTTATTATCTTATTTAAATAACTAAGCAGTGAACCCAGGTTTTTCTCATGTAAAGTTGTAGTAAACTTTAAAAAAATTTATAAATGGCGGATCTAATGGCCAGCTGGCATTATCTCCCAGTCAACCATTATGCGAAATAGAAAAAAAAAAATAAAAAAAAAAAATATATATATATGGTGGTGCCGACAATATATATACAAAATAGATAATCGTTAAATACATATTTGTATAAAACAACGCAATAAATATATATATTATAAAAAATAATATTATCAGAGGATATACATTGATAAGCAAAATAACGTACATCAGAAATAGGGTTATAAAGTTAGAGAAGCAGCATCAGTAAATAAAGTACGGAGGAAGTGTTTCAGAATCAATTTGTTTGAGGATTGCTTACTATAACATGGATGCTCATTCCAGAGTCATATAGCTGTCACTGTAAAAGAGTTGGTCAAAAAACTAGAGTGATGAGAAGGGGTTAAGAGTGAAAGAGTATTAGAAGAACGGAGATTACGTTCGTGAGAGGAAGATAGGAATTGGAATCTGTCCTTTAAGTTTAGTTAGTTTAAGTAAAATAATATAGTTAAATAAATTCACACAGCATCTCTTACACTGACGCATATATAATACTTAAGTACATATATTTAATACCCAGACCCAGAACAAATACGAAAATTATTAAATAAAATTTGTGTTGGGTGTGGATCGAACCTACGACTCCTGGTGCATAAGATAGGATCACTACTATCTGCACCATCAGACCGTTCTTCATCTATTTATATACTATAGTATCGTTAAAGACTCACGTAAGAACCCTTATGTGGAATTTTAAAACCACAACATTAATAGGTGCAAAAACTACATCGTTATTTTTAATTACAATAAAATTTTCGATTCAAATGAGGTTAGACTGTAAATATTTGTGCGTGTGTCATCGTTCATCATGATCATTAAGGCGAGACCCAGTAATTTCACTGCCTATATCACTTTCTGACTACATTGCATTAGTCATTCAAGCATAGCTGTCTAATTGCAGAAATAGGTAGGTATTACCTTATTATAGATGGTAGTGATCCTATCTTGTGCGCCAAGGGTCGTGAGTTCGATTCCCATTCAGGACTTATATTTGTATGACGTGTATTTGTGTTTGTTTTGTGACTAGGTGTTCATATGTAATTAAATACTATCTGTTATTCCTCTATTGTCTGATGTCCATATTACGAATGCTTAATATCCCGGAGGCAGGTCAATGTATGCGATATTTTGTGAATTTATTGTTATAACTATTGAAAAATAAAGAATATTGATCAAATCCTCGTATACAGGCTAGATAGCAACCCTCTCAGCAAAACATCCCCTAAAGCGATCCGTCAATAAATCGAAAGAGGAGTGGAATTAAAAATTCAATAAAATAATTTCCGATCGAGACACCCCCACAAAGGGTGGGGGCGCCGAATATCGGGCTCATGTCAGTGTCACCGCGAGTTATTGGAGTCGGGTGGAACCGCGGCGCGGGGATGTCGAATGCTCGACTCGATGTGGCCAGTTTTGTAACCTTCATTAGAGTTTATTTAAAAACAAATCTCACAACATGTGACCTGAATTCAAAATAAATCGCTTAAAAGACTCGTGTTACTAATACCAGATACCATAGGAATCACAAATATAATACTTAAAGACATATTAGAACACCCAGACACAGAACAAACACCTGTCTTGGGTCGAGGTCGAATTCAACACTTTAGCGCATAAGATAGGTAATCAACAATATTTATAAATAAAAATTAAATTATTTAAATAAATATAAGGTACCATTATTTGATTCCTAAAACTATACAAAATAGAGCGGATTTTTTTTAAGTGACGAGTTATGCCTCCAGCAAGAGGCAGACCTCGTAATAAAAATAACGCTAACGTAATAATAATAAAGATAAACGCTTCTTATTGGAAATATAACACTATATGCAATGGACGTCCTATGGCTGATCATGATAAAACAGATGTAAAACCAATTTCACTAAGCCACATCCAGTACTGAAACATCGCCGCCTCGCTAGTGATGCAACTAACGAATATCGACAGCTAATATTTTATGCTGGAAGTCACGTGATATCACGCAATATCGCTTGGTATTTTCTCTATTAAAATCGATCGTGTTTGACTACGACCTTTGTCAGAGATTAAAGATCCTTCAGTTACATGATATGTCTATGACTTGGAGTGTTTATGGGTTATACATACGTTACGTTGGACATTATATTGGTTTTGGTGGGAAACCGACGATATAAAATTCCACACCTCCAAGCTTGGTCAACTAAGTCCACGGCAAATATAATTACGGACTTCCTAGTTGAGACCATTTCCAAAAAAAAAGATTTAAGGGTAACCAAATAACCCTATATTCAATGTAACACGGCTATTTTGAAAATCAGTCTGCACATTCACAACTCCTAAAAATATAATAACCATGTGACTTAAAGATATTATGTCACATTATCCAGTAATTACATTGACTCTCACATCTTTGAAACTGGAACACAGCAGTGCAAACACTGCTATTTGGCGGTAAAAATAGATGAGAGTGAGGTACCAATACAAATGATCTCTACATTACCTCATATAAAATCAAATTCACAGGTGATTGATTAAGGCTTTAGCGTTAACTTAGAAGTATAAAAATCTTCCAGACAACTACTGTAGCAGAAACATATTTAAAGTTTTATGGCACTACATTACAATGAATGTGGTTTCAAAACATGGATTAGCCGGCAAAAGTCAGTATACATTCAACACAAGTGTTATTCATAAGGATTACTGTGCGTCTCAAAGTAGTCACCTAACAGTTTAACATACATTATAGTATTTAGCACAATGTCTATTTAATGGCTTTAGGTTCAAAATAGAGGGATAGTCACCATTGATATGACATAATTTATGTCTACAAAGTACACTTTTTTACTATAAAAAACTAATAGAACCTTGAGGACTGTCTTCACGGAATCGATGACCCCTATCTTATGCGCCAAGGGTCTTAGGTTCGATCCCTACCCAGGACAAACAATTATATGGTGATGCTTGACTATCATTCAGCCGTGAGGTACCAGCAGAGAAGAATAGTGCCTTCCTCTCTACTAGGTGACGTCAGAATCAACTAAGGTACCGAAACTGACAGATGGCGGTATATGCATAACAGCGCATCTTAAACGCACAGAGTGGGGATGAGCAACAGCACCTCCTTCGCGAAAGCTACATTTTGCGATTCCCAACACGCTTGCCCAGCGTATCAATTATGGACAAAATTCCCCCTATTTTGAAAAGGTCTATGTCCAACAGTGGACCTTGTCTTTTCGTAACACCAGTACAGATACAGGTCAATCTACTAAATGTTGTGTGAATATTATTATTATTATTGATAATATACATATTAGTTCATTTAAAATATAAATGCTGTATTCTAATTCATACATACATACATACATCACGACTGTGTACCATCGGGGTAGACATAGATCACCACTTGTTACGATCTTGGCATACCTCTTTAACTACCCTTACTTGCATTCTAAATAATTTATTTTTTATACCGACAATGCCGGTTCAGTTTTACCGGTACATCGATATACCGCGCGCATCTCTATGCGCCGACCGATGCAATTGTTTGTTGATTGAAATCGAAAACTTGCTTAATTAATGAGTACAGACGGACATACCGTGTCGGGGCTATGAGTCCAATTAGTTCTGAAGCACCCAATTATTGTCGGGTACCATGAGATGCCTAATATAATTAATTTACGCTGATAAAATTTTAAGAGCTATTGTTTTAAATCTGTTAATTGAAAATTGTGATACCTTATTACTTTTTGTACTGAATATTTAAAAGGTAAACTGGTTTATAATAGATTTTCGTAAATGAATCGTGGTTCGCTTGAATAAAGGCTTTGTTCGAGTGAAACAATTGTGTTTTGCTTAAAACTAGCGGCGCCTCGCGGTTTTCCATTGGTTCTCGTTTCCGTTAGAATTTTAAACATCATCATCATTATTACAACCATTAAAATTCCACTGCAGCATAGGTCTCCCTAAGAAAGGGGGAAATTTGCCCTTAATTGCCACGCTGCTCAATCGTATTGGCAATCGCAGAACGCATCTTTCGCGGTTGGGATGCTGTTGCCCATCCTCGCATAATGCATTTGAGCTACACTGTCTCGGATGGATGTACCGCCATCTGTCGGTTCTCGCCTCTTAAAATACCTGGTAAAGGGGGAGGTACTATCCTACTTTTCCGGTACCTATAGTGTACCGGTAACTATGTCCAGTAGCAGACTTTCAATGGCTGGTATGTTGATGATAATAATGCATTCTCAGAAATTTTTAAAAATATTATAAATAATAAAAATACTGATATATGAACGAAATATTTTGATGGGCCCAATAGAGAAAATCGTAGTATCGATATATCGTATCCTATCTTGTGCACCAAACATCGTAGGTTTGATCCCCACCCAGGACAAACATGAAGAATTTTTATATTTGTACTGTGTGTGTACTGTGTGTGGTTGTGTTCAGGTACTATATTAGTTACACAAATGTATTAAGCTAATTTTGGAATCAGGTCAATGTATGAGATGTCGTTGTGAGTATAGTATTTATTTATTTTTATAAAATAAATCAAATTTAATATCAATTAAAAAAGGTCAAAGTTGTCCGATAACTTTGTTCTCGGAAGCATCCCGCATAGATTGTATTTCACTCGGATATAATTATTTCAAATGAAATCAGAAAGCGTGCACCGGTCAGAAAAGCGTTGCAATCGAATAAATTATTGCGAACTTAATTAAGCCGAGTGATAATTATTATTCTAGAAAATGGTTTTACATTTAGCTCGGTGTTAAATATTTGAAATAGGAATTAATTAAATATGAGCACATTATTATTGAGTTGTGTATTCATTAAGTTATTTAATAATTAAGTTTCATTAAGTAGATTGTAATGTTTATGTTTGTTTGTTGTAGTTTTCTATTACATTTATCGTGCTAGCTTACATTATTTTATTCGATCGAAAGTTTTACGAAAATCACAAAATCTGTCACACATTGACTCGACACGATAAGTCACTTAAAAGACTTGTATTATGGACATCAGACAATAACTAAATAGATATGTAAAACCTAGTTGTTACGATGACGCAAATGATCATCATGAAAATGTTTGTCGTGGTTAGGCATCAATCCCTATTGACGCTCAAAATACAAAGATAGGAACCTAATCCAGCAAGCTATCGAGCCAGTCAAAAGAGACAGTACAAAAAGATTCTAATAGGTATATCAAAGTGTATTTTGCCAAATTTTTGTTTTTTTGCCCTGAGGTACCAGCAGAGTAGAATAGTACCCATCCCTGTATCAGGTGTCGTAAAAGACGACTAAGGTACCAGAACCGACAATGACAAATATCAAACCGAAATGCTAAGAGCGGGGATGGGCAGCAGCATTACTGACGCAAAAGCTACACCCTGCAATTGCCAACACACTTGCCCAGCGCGGCGACTATAGTCAACATTCTCCCGTTCTTGGGGAGGCCTATGTCCAGCAGTGGACTTTCCATGGCTGGTATGGTGATGATTGGTTAATTTTTCTCCCTATCCCCATGATCCCAAATAATTACCTGATCAGACTACTGCATTATTTTGACACATCGACGACAGGGAAATAAAACTTAAAAGAATACATAAAATAAAGGCAAAAACCAATATCGGAACAAAAACAAACGCGCGTATTAAAATTGTGTTTTTCCGGGAACCATCGACCTGGTAAAGTGTAAACGCTTCACCTAGAAAATAGCGTGTTATTAAAAACTGAATGATTCCAATGGCCAATATTAATCTTCGTGTTCGATTTATCGGCTGCCGTAATTGGCAACCGGCATAGGTATCGCGTTTTGGTATTGCCGCGTGGTACCGGCAGAGTAGAATAGCACCTCCCACTGCACCAGGCGTTGTAAGAGCCGACTAAGGTACCAGAACCGACCGATGGTGGTATATTCATGCGCATCAGTGTAATTGAAATGCTCAGGGCGGGAATGGGCAGCAGCATCCCCGTCGCAAAAGCTGCCCTCTGCAATTGCCAATACGTTTGTCCAGCGTGGCAATTATGGTCACCATTCACACTGTCTTGGGAGGCGTATGTACAGCAGTAGACTTTCAATGGCTGGTACGATAATGATGATGGTGATAAGGTAATAGATGTGTGGCATCACAGACATATCAATGCACAACATGATACGTCAAGCAGTTCAACCAATCACGTCACAGAACCTGCATCGCGCTTACAAAGTTTTCACTACGCTCCAAATATAGATTCACACTAAATCTCATACATTAACCAAAGACCTCCTAAACTGCGCCATCGGGCTCGAGAAAACCTCATGGAAAATATTCATAATGAAAAAGGAACTGCTAGTCAATTTGTAAATACCTTTGTCGCCTTTCAGTTCCACATTGCCTCTGTACCAGATGATCTTGGCTGCGGGCTTGGCGTTCTTTGCGAGGCACTCCAGAGAGACATCTTCGCCTTCCTTTACTTCCAGCTTGGAGTTTGGTGGGTGGTTTGTGATCTCGACCGCATTGGGGGGAGCTGCGAACAAAAAATAGTTTAGTTTAATTTTATGGTTGTGGTTACGTCTATTTATTTGTCTTTGATGACTTTTTAAATAAGCCGCAATTTAACATTTAATTGAGCGTGGTTGTCTTCCTGAGACTTTTACAAGTACACTAAGGCTTCATGGATAGCTGGTATACGTATAATGATTAAATAATACATTCGGGGTTGATAAAGTTTGGCAATATTCAAATTCTACACTCCATAGCTAATAAAAGTGTGCACCGTAATATTTTTATAGGGCATTAATTACAGAATAATCCGACAACCAAAGCTAATATTTAATTTACGACTTCGTTCCGTTTTAATTCTTAACCAACCTTTATAAAGTATGAAAAATGACCGGCGTTAATTAATTTTAATTTTTTGGGCGAAATTGGTTTTAGATCGGGGTTCGTTTGATTTTCGGTAGCTCAGATAACTTTAAAAGTGAAATAAATACAATAGAATTTTTATTCTAAATTGAAGGTTTCGATTTTAAAAACGCTATTTCATTGCATTTATTTTATCAAAAGTATGGGTATATATGAGAATTATTTTCACAAATGCTAATTGACATCATGCACGAAGCGGTTGTGTCATCAAAAACTATTTACTAAACCGTGTACATGCCAAGGGTATATACAAAGTGTATTAATCTAATATATATATATATATGTCTCGTGTCACTGCGTTTGTCACCACACTCCTCCGCATTGGCTTGACCGATTACTTACTTACTTTATTTAATTTTGCAAATTCTGTAGGTCTAAGATTCGGCTACTATTTATTTTTTATAACCCTAAGTCATAAGGGTTACCCAACCCTAACATTTTGTTTTAGTTTTTCTTGCAATATTTTTTATTTTTTAAAATTTTTGCATTTAAAATATAACCCTAAATTTTCACCCTGCTATCACCAACCCCTTATTTTAATAGTTGTTTTAGTAGTATAATAACTTTATCTGTTATGAATTTGATAATACTGGCATATATCTAAACATAAAATATACGATCTTCATCATAGCCATAGAACGTTCACTGTTAGATATAAGAAAGGAAGAATTTTGCTGCACTGGCTAGGTGTTTTGGAAATCGCAGGAGTAGCTTTATAACACTGTTTCTGTCACCTTTACCCTGTTACTTTAAAGCTACAATGTTTCGGGTTGATATACCGCCATCTATCGCTTTGGGTACCTCATTTGCTAGAGAGATGCTATTCTGCTCAATGCCCCATAGGCCTAGTTTACCTATAAACAAAAAGTAAGCTCGCAAAGCGATAAAATGACCCTTTTTCCAATCGTCAATATCGTCCGCATTCAAAGGATATATATACTTTCTAATACCACTATTCATATTACCTATTCAACGTTTATTCCTACTTTGCCAACCTGCATTTCCGTCTGTATAGCCCATTTGCGAGACAAAATTCCCAATAGCCAGTCGCCAATAAATCTCTCAAGGCTTTGTTACTTTTTGTTTGTAAGCGTTTTTTCCGTACCTTTAAAACTTACATTCATAAAGCCGGAAGTTTCCCTTCGGATGTATCTCCCCTGAAGATTATTAATAGAAGATTGCTGACTGGCACATCTGACGCTGCGCGCAAATATAAAACCTGTTTTATTATGTTCAAGCATTTTTCTTTCAACGGAAACTAGCTTACGACAAAGGGTTTGCAACGTGGTAAAGTTTCAATGTATAAATATTTTCATATGTTTTTAGAACTGGCGATTGTGTGCAATTTCGAATAACTTTTAATGTGTGCAATCAATTATGCTGCAGCGTTGCCATCTGTTGACAATATAAAGCGTGAAACAAGCATGCTTAATAGATGGCACCACTGATGCGTATATAGTTTCGAATAGATGGATAATTTTTTTAAGGAGTCCAAAGACATTGTTACTGGCCTACTGCGGAATTTTTTGGAAACCGAGTATTTGTTTGATTATGTACCATTAACTAATCTATATTGAAAGGCTTGAACATACTTGAATTTGACGATGTGTCTAAAGAAAAAATGACCTTTTTCTAAACTTCAACCATACACCTATTAAAATGTTATAATTTCAAAATAAAACCCATTATTCCACAATATTTAAATATTTTAACATAAAAAATGGCAGTTTTGCTTTTTCTGATTAACAAATTTTACATGCGTTTCTAGTAACGTCATGGAACTCAGTAAAAATTGTATTGCAACATGTGTTTACTTCAAAAAGTAAAACAGTTGTTTACCTTTCAAAAGCGAGAAAAATACAGAACATTTTGTGGATATGAGGTATGCTTTTATTTATCAATTCACATGAAAACAAACCAAAGGAACGTTCAATTTCGACAAGAATTTCTTCTCCCTTACATCCCCTTGAGTTAAGTATCACTCCCTAGAACAAACGAGCACATACATAGAAGAGTCCAATGAAGTCTTGCATTTCTTATTCTCTTACTGTTAAGAACCTTGATGGTGATGGTATTCCAGATGTTCATTTCTCACAGCCATGTGTAAATTAGACTACACTATATATGCTGCTATAATTGTCATTGTGGTTGAAATAGTAACTGGGTGGGTGTGGTGCTTTCATCAAAATTAAATATATCGCCAATTCACCTCTTAAATTCACTAACATTGACCTGACGAAATGGAAGAATAAAATAAACGACTTAAACATAATAATCACACATATTCACCTTATTAATATTTGCCCTGGGTCATTGAACTAACGACCCTTGAAGATAGGATTGCTGCCAACTGCGCTATCAGTTCCGTCTAATGAATGTCTCTTTCATTTAGAACAATTCAACTTTGCAATTACCTCACGTTGTCTTTGACGATTTTCCTCAACCACCAGCATTTGTTGAACAAATACAGCGTCCGACTTTATGCATATATGACGTTGTAATTCTGTTCCGTTCCAATTGCAATTAATACTGTCGTGTACTAAAGTTCCGACTGCCTAGTACATACTGCAGTACCAACTCGTATACCAGTCTACGAGAGACCTGGCACACATTTATTTACATACATCTCCATGATTTGAACTGCTCCGTTTCCAACTAGGAGTTATAATGGTTGAAGGACGTCGCTGGGATGTTTGTAACTCGAATTATTTGTTAGCACATTTGCATCAAAGAAACATGACTGCTGATATCAATTGAGAATAGTTAATATTTTAAATTATTTACTAGAGATTTTATGCAATCAACATTATAATGAATTATACACGATTGTATTTATTACTTGACGATTTAAAAGCGGCTGGTAGGCCTATTTAGCCATGAGGTACCGGCAGAGTAGAATAGTGTCTCCCCCTGTACCAGGTGTCATAAAAGGCGACTAAGGTACCGGCACCGACAGATGGCGGCATATCCATCCGAAACAGTGTAGATCAAATGCACAGGGCAGGGATGGGCAGTAGCATCTCCGTCGCGAAAGCTGAGTTCTGCGTTCTCCCCCTTTCTTGGGGAGGCCTATGTCCATGATGATGATGAAATAGCTTTTTTTCAGTGTCGTCTTCAGTCTAAGAACTCATAAGCATTTCTCTGACTGAAGAAGACACTGTTAAATAAAATACTCCTGGATTTTTTTATATTTTGCATAATTGTCAGACGTAATGGCGTAATCATAGCACGAAGTTTCACAAATATATTGCTAGCCAACGTCTACCTATTGCATTTTATCATCTACGAATTCAAAGGTGTTTCTGATAGATATACCGCCATTTGTCTGTTTCAGTAGGTTACTCACTTCCGACCACAAATGGTATAGAGGGAGGTACTACTTTACGTTGTTACACTAAAGCTTCATTCTCTTCAAAAGAGTTATTTCTAAAATACAAACAATAGCATCACAAATTTCTTTATTATCAAAGTGAAATCAATTCACGTTTACTTAACTGTATATAATATCCAAGCATCTTTAATAATGACCGACACTGCGAGGGTTGCGACGACATTTAAGTTGACCAAAATCTTCGGATAACGAGAGTTAGAACAACAAATTTACCTAGTGACAAAATGAGTTTCTATTAAGCACGCAATTTACGAGCGGTAGCGGTTTGATCAATCAATATCGTGTTTATTATAGATAAAATGCCAAATTTGAAAAAAACAGCTGATTTTTTTTTCGTCTCATCGAAACGATGCTATCTATTCACGAAGATTCAGCTTGATAGTAATTATTTTTACATCAATGATCTGTACTACTAATTTTAAGCGTAGGAACCGGGATAACATACCACGGAATTTGTAGGACAATATGACCGTTACATTATATAAATAATAAAAAAAAAATCAGCTGGTTAGTAATCATTTTTGGTGATCTCGTTATCAATACATGTTGGAGGGGAGGACTCTTTGATGAAACCATAGATTTTGTAGGACAAATATTTTTTCAAGTAATTTAGATAATTATCATAAGATTTAATAAAAACAATTCAGTTAGTAATAAATATTGAAAAATCATCAAATCGAAATATTTTATCATTGCTACCTTTGTTAGCTACCACAATCAAAAATTTTCGCACAGGAAATTGTTGGGCGTCTTATCAAAATGAAGCTACTCACGGAAAATTAGCTTGATAGTAACCAAGTGAAAAAATAGGCCATGGATCCTGTACTAGTAGTCTTTATTTTTTCATGCACCAAGAGAATATTGAGGATTATGGAGTAACAAAGACTAACAGTTTAAAAAACTAGTCGTTTGAAAGTAGTGAATCTGTTATAAAATTAGTTATAAAACCAGTCTGGTCCCGGCAGACAACAAATAAAGTTAGACATGCAAAGACCTATTTGATTAAATTACTTTTATAACACCATAAGGTTGTCAGGGTCATCGGTCTGTGTGAAATTGTAATAAGCAAATTTATACTCAAAAAAATAAATCAAAATTGGTAAAATATGCGATGGCTTAATGTAGCAAACTTCACTGTAAACATGGACAGACAGTCCCTGCCTATGTTCAAACGGTTGGTGAAGGATCACTTTCTATTACTATAGTTATATCTAATTATATTTTCTTAAATACAATCTATTTATATCATGAATATTCCATTATTTTTTTCTTTTGATCTTATTGACACCTCTTACTACCTTTTTGTCTCATTTACTCTTTTTATTCAAAGGTTGTCTGATTGCGATAAGGCCACCCATTGTACTTTATATTTACTGTTTTTATTTTTATGTATTTTTCTGTTTGGTGTACAATAAAGTATTTATTATTATGAATTGATTTCTGGAGTCCTATTAAGAAAAGATATCTAATATTAAATTGAAGTGTTTCAAGTCGGCAAACGTTGTTTGATAAAATATTAACTCAGAAACGCTGTCCGCTCATGACTTGAGTGTTTAGGTAACAGGATATTACTGTCTGCCCGCCGGTTACGCTTCCCCGACGGGGGACAAAGGTGGGCGCCTTTGTGAGCCTTTGTTGTGGCCAAGTTGACAACATTCGCCCATTTTTGTATTCCACTTCCCCATTAATTCCGCAATGATATCAGAATAGCCCAATTTTTTAATCTGTTTACAAAATTTTGTTGGGAAGGTTGCTGTTTAGGTAGCGATTGTGTTTAGGTAGCGATTGTGTTTAGGTAGCGATTGTGTTTAGGTAGCGATTGTGTTTAGGTAGCGATTGTGTTTAGGCATTGAACCAATTTTCTTTTTGCTCTTCAATCTTTTGATAAAGGTGTTTGGTTTTAATGAAATGTGTTGTCGCCTCTTTTCGTTTACGAATTTCAGGTAAGAAGTGAAGTAACTAAGACTACTTTTTGATTTAAACTTGAGATTGTTGTAACAATCGCGCGCGAAGATTTTATCATCATCATCATCGCTATTGTTGGCGAGAGGTACCGGCAGAGTAAAATAGTACCTTCCCCTGTACCAGGTGTCGTAAGAGGCGACACAGTTACCAGAACCGACAGATGGCGGTATATCCATCCAAAATATTGCAGTTCAAATGCACAGGACAGAGATGGGCAGCAGCATCCCATTATTGGCATTAAAGGCAATATACCCCCTTTTTTAGGGAGAATTTTAATGGCTGATATCATGATGGTTCTTGAAAATACTTGGACTAATGCTTAAGGCTAATGACAGATGTACTTAATAGAACCGTAACGAAAATTAAAAAAAAAAAATTTTGCTCGGAACTCAAGTTGTCTCATTCAGAAGTCGGGTCCGAAGGCGCAGATGGTAGTTTTCCTATATTGTACGCTAAAGGTTGTGGCTTCGATCCTCACCCAGGATAAAATATATATACGATGATATGTGTGTTTGTACTGTGTCTGGGTGTGGAATATACAAGTATAAACACTGGTGATTTCTCTGCTGTGTAATGTCCGTAAAACAAGTGCATTAACATATCATGGAGTCAGGTAAATTGATGAGATTTTGCGTGAATTTATCACATAAAAATAGCTTTAAATGTTAAGTCATGAAATGTAACATCTCTGATCGTATTTATGATAACACTAGCTGTGGCCGCGACTTCGTCTGCGTGGAATAGTTTTTCTGGGTTCCATACCTCATTACCTTAACTTATATAAACTTTGAATGTCATGTTTATTTATATCGAATCAATGGCCTGAAAAATAAGTTTCAAGTATCTAGCTCTTAAAATAGCGATACTTCCATACACCTTTTCATCCACCCTTTCGATCACTTACAACCCTCATTTTAAATTAAAAAGTAGCCCATGTCCTTTCTCATGGTCTACAGGCTGTCGGTGCCAAATTTAATCAAAATCGGCAGAGAGGTTTAAGCGGAAAGTGTAACAGACAGTCAGACAGATTTACTTTCGCATTTATAATATTAGTAGGGGTTATTGATTTAAAGGTCCTTTATCTACAAAGTCAAGGATTGTGACTTTTATCTTAAGTATATAAGATCCAATTTGCCTTAATCACGTATCTTTATTGTAAATGTGTAACTGAATTTTAAGAACCTTTTGAACAATGTTAAATCCTTCTTCTACTGCTTTTAATTAATTGTAAATTTAATCTGAGTGTTGCATACCATGATCACAAGTATTAACAATTTTCCTATGTATAGGTAATTTGTTATTTTTGGAGAAATTATTTCATAATCTGATTTCACTTTAAATTATTTCTGTATTGTAAATTTTCACCTTGAAAATCTTAAATTTATCTCGATAAATTTTTTCGTGTAAAGGATACACTAGTTGGTTGTAAGTCGCTATCTGGGGCTTTCTAATCGACGACTTGTTAAGAACAGATAGAGAACTTACACACATTGTTTATTTTTTTAACTTTTTGCGTATAAATTATCATTGGATAAAAAAATGCATTTTTTTATCCTCATGTGTGCTACGATCTGTTAACATATTTGGAGATTTAGTAGAATATTTAGCTTTCGTCAAGACAGGCTCGGTATGCGTCATACGCATCGCACTTTACTTTACACTTTAGGTCCTGCGGCATTTTTCTGCAACTAGTCTGGGTTACTATCTTTGTAAGCCTTGGTATGCTTCAAGAATTCCAGTTCAACCTTGTCAAGATCATGGTGTAGCTGATCATATGTGACGCACGTGCGTTGGCTACCATCCTTAACATTTAGTTGTAAAAAAAATCTTGTATGATTTCTATGTTGAAGTGATAGGCATTCCCTATAATTGAATGCCACAGGTCCAAATTGGTTTGAGCATGGCCTTGTAGACAAGAAGTTCGCTGCTTAGTGACAGTTGCGACTTGCGACCCAATAACTTAGTTAGCGTAATGCATGTGACGGATTTATAATCAACCATCAGGCAAAACAGAAAAAGGACCAGAGCGCTGCAACAAAAAATAACAAAAGTACTAATAATATAAATAAAACAAATATAGAATACAAACATTATATGATTATACCTGATATAAGTGAGTAAGAAAAGAGGGGGCAAAAAGGGAACGATTTAAGTGGAGATATAAGAACTAGAGAGAATGCGTAAGGCTCTTGATAACAAATTTATTCGATGATTTTTTTTATGTTAAGAGGAAGCATGCTGGTCCTCAAGATCTTTCATATTGCCTCACATTTTTAAAACATCCATACATACAAAATCTAATTTTATATTTACATTCGGTCAAGCGTACTCAATATTTACACAATATTTGCAGTGATTAAAAATTTCACCAACACGGCAACGTTTCTGTCCAACATAAAGGCGTGTTCACATCGTGTAGTGGAACGACAGAATTCCCAGGCGGCCATTAATTTAATCCCGCGCTCTGAGCGCCCACGACTCTTCTTTGAGAATTGCTTAATATTCCAGATAGTATTTTAGGACTTATTTGTGTCGTTTTATGCTAGATCTTTTTAAAATACCTCATACTTTGATCTGACTCTAAGAGAAACCGTTTAACTTACGGACAGACAACAGAGGAATCATAAAGACTTACATACACATTTAATAGCCTGACACAAATATTCAACATATATTTAAATGTTTTTTTCTGAGAGAGAAAACATAGGATAACTATTATCAGCGAAATTGGTCCCGTCAAGTGTTAAGTCTAGCGCTTTTTAGTTAGAAGAGATACTAGTTCTAGATAATTTTTTTATTTTTTTAGTTACAACATCTGATATATTGATCAGATTCCGTGATAAGTCGAGTAATGCACTTGGTATATGGACATCAGACAACAGAGGATTTACAAATATACTATTTAAATACAGTACAATACAATACTTAACACCCAGTCACAGAACAGACACAAACATCATCATATATTGCGTTTATTTAAACATAAATACACATTTATGTTTAAATAAACGAAAATAACGTTTATCTATTTTGTGTATATATTGTCTGCACCACTATTTTTTTCTGTTTCGTGTAATGGTTGACTGGAAGATAATGCCAACTGGCATTAAGTCCGCCATTTGTACATTTTATAATATTTTGTGCAATAAAGTTCAATAAATAAATATATAGAAATATAAATATTTGTCCTGGTTGAGGATTGAAACCGTGACCTTTGGCACACAAGACAGGATCAATACCATGATATCATATGACGAAGGATCTTGCCGGAGGACTGAAATACCGTTTTACAACCAAGACATAAGTAGTAACGTAACATTTCTTTTAGTGTTTATTTTGTACTGAAAAATCAGCGCCATCTCTTCATTGCTATAAGTCCGCATAAGCATGTAACAAATTGATTTTGTTCGAGTCAATATTGTCTTAAATAAAAAATTTTAGCCGTGTGGTACCTGCGGGATAGTGCCTCCCCCTGTACCAGGTGTCCTAAGAGGCGATTAAGGTACCGTAACTGACAGATGGCGGTATACCCATCCGAAACAGCGCAGCTTAAATCCTATAGGGTGAGGATAAGCAGCAGTATCCTCGTCACGAAGTCGCGCTTTGTTAACACGCTTGCCCAGCGCGGCAATTATGGGCAAAAAACCTCCTTCTTGGAGAAGCCTATGTCCAGACGACTTTCAATGGCTGGTATGATAATAAAGATGAATAAATAAATTTGTTAAAAATATGTTTTGGTTAGAGATCACGTTTTGCCACCAATGTGTCCTGAGCCTTAGTGAGGACGTTTTATGCGAAATTCAGCAGGTCCCCTCATTATCTAGTCCGGGATATTCGGGTTGTTTCGCATTTTAGGGGTTGGAAGTCGAAAAAGTTTCGAGAAGTTTCGACATGTGTTATGTTATCGGAATAAAAATGAACTTTTAATGTACTTCGAGCTTGGGTGTTTTGGTAATTTGTGTTGTTAATTGATAAGGGAGTCCCGAGTTAATTAGGATTTGTAACGGACATTTGGATGTTTTGGAATATTTTGGTATCTTCATTACATCCATCTTAAGTTCACTGTTGGAAAAATGAGTCCCTAAGATAGCGGAATTTTTTATCATAACTGCCGTCCTGGGCGGAAGTGGTAGTAATCGCAGAGCGCAACACCACGTCGAGCATGCTGCTGCCCATCTCCGCTCTGTCTATTTGACTTACACTAATTCAGATGGATACCGGCATCTGTTGGTTCCGGTGACTTTGTCGCCTCTTACGACACCTGATATGGAGAGAGGTACTATTCTACTGTGCCGGTACCTCACATCAGTTAGTGCAGATGGTAGAGATTTAAGAACAGGATAAAAATGACAACGGTAAAGAAATCAATTGTAATAAACTTTCACTATACCAGCTTCGCTGTTTCGATAAACATGACGGGATCGATGGTATAACAAGTAATTTTGCTATTTGATACGTCAAGGGTCGTGGGGTTCGATCCTTACCCAGGACAAATATTTAAATGAGGAATATTTCTGTTGGTTCTGCGCTTACATGTTAAATATGTGTTAAAACTATATCTGTGATTCCTTTGTTGTCTGATGTATGTGTACAGTTCTTTATGCAACTTATTTCGGAGTCAGGTTAATAAACGAGATGATGTGTGACTTTTTTAATAAAAAAATGTTTCCCGCTATATGTACATGTATATTATAGTGCTATCAAATAATATCTGTGTAATCAGCATGTAATCTAAGGACGGGACTTCATTAGATATTCACAAAGCGGCTTCGTGACGGGTAATGCTGATTACGTTGGGTCGATACTGCGTCAGTGTGTAACTAAGATGTGGTTTTTACATGAATTTATCTGCCACACGGGGTTTCCTCTTGTTGGAGTTGTGTTATATGGCACGAAGAATTTTCAATATTCATTTATTTTGTATAAGTACATTTATAGATTACTTTTATACTTACCGATATTCATAATTAATTATAATATTAACTAGACGATAATTTAGGACATACATCATATTATATAACATTTTATTTAAATAACTTTGAAAACCCGAATATACTCTTAAAGGATGATTATAGAAAAATATTTGACACGTGTTTTCTGACTTACAATGAAAAATATTCATACTAAATTTTATTCGAATACCTTCAATCAGCAATATTGCACACTTTTTACCCCCGTTTTACCCCCTAGAGGGGTGAATATTCAATTCTTAATGCTCCCTTACGTTATAAAAAGAACCTCCTCCTCAAAGAGGCCTACGTCAGCAGTGGATGTAATGGGCTATGATAATAATAATATTATTTTAAAACATAGCAAGTCATTCAACAAACAACCTAAGCCCAGTTAAACCGTAAAATAATTGCCAAGAAAACTTAGTCTCTATTAACGGGATAAAATCTTCGTCTTTTCAGCACTTATTTGGTTCATTAGTACTAAACCAACAGCAACTAAGTCAGAGTTAAAAGTCCATTGCAGACATCCATTTGGCAGATTGCTGATTCCGGATAGCTGCTCCGAAACTTTGCGAGTAATAGAAAAAAATATAGAAGTCAGCTGATGGGAATGGGCAGTTTGTTTGAGTTTTATAAGCGGAAACAACTAGGGAGTAGCTGGAATACCTCTGGAATAACGAAAGCTTTTATTGATGTGCTCTGGATTTTTTCATCCGTCTATAACACATTTCCGAGTTATCAGTTCTCAGTTTCAAGTAACTGATTTAATTATAGTGAAACCTAGCGGACTGTTGCGATTTCCTATACATATTAAAATGGTGGCGATAAACGCCTAAACGACTGATCCCATTTTAGTAAAATTTTGCTTACAGTGTGTAGTTCGATCCAACTTGCAAGGTAGGATAGTTTATATCTCAATTTATAGCTGCAATATTTTTTTATTGCGAATTATTTGTTCATTATTCATGTGTTAGTGCCATAAAATTCTAATAGATGGCGGTGTAAAGTAATTGAATAAGCATCCAAAACTACTAATATAACGAGTTCAATGGGTATTGCCGTGAGGTATCGGCAGAGTAGATTAGTACCTCTTTCACTAACAGATGTCGTAAGGGGTGACTTTTGTATCAGAACTGACAGATGGCGGTATATACATCCTAAAAAGTGCAGATCAAATGCACAGGGTGGTGATGGGCAGTAGCATCTCCATCGCGAAAGTTTCGGTCTGCGATTGCCAACACGCTTGCCAAGCGCGGTATTAATGGGCAAAAAACCTCCTTCCTTGAAGAGGCCTATTTATTCAGCAGTAAACTTTCAATGGTTATATGACCGAATTAGGGTTTGGAAAAAAATACACATAATACTGGTAGCCATGAGGTACCGGCAGAATAGAATAGTACCTCCCCCTGTACCAGGTGTCGTAAGAAGCGACTAAGGCACCACAACCGACAGATAGCGGTATAGCCATACAAAAAAGTAAGCTCAAATGAACAAATGTCAAATGTACATGGGCAGCAGCTTACCCGTCGCGAAAGCTGCGCTCTGCGATTGCCAACACGCGGCAATTATTATGGGCAACAACATTCTTGGGGAGGCATATGTCCAAGAATGGAATTTTAATGGCAGGTATTATGAATACTGGTAGCTGATGGTAGCCATTGAATTATGGAACAAAGACGACATATCAGAACATTAGATATGGTAAATGACGGGCCCATTGGCGCAAGTGTTATTAATCCTATCTTGTGCGCTAGGGGTCATGGGTTCGATTCCCACCTAGAACAATATTTATATAATGATATTTGTATTTGTTCAGTATGTATTTGGGTGTTAAAAATATGTACTTAAGTCGTGTATTTGTGATTCCTCTGTTGACTGCCGTCCGTCAATACAGGTGTTTTAAGCGACTTACTACAGAGTCAGGTCAATGTATGAGATCTCGTGGGATTATTTATTTATTTTTTACTATTTCTACCGTCAAATGTCACATTACTGCGTAATCTGACATATCTTTATATCACAAGATTGGCAACGCGCGAGTAATATCCTCGTGGTATTACAATCGTCTGCGTTGACGCTTACTTGGCGACTTGGCCTAATAAAAAAAAATAAAGAATAGTGTTGAGCATCCACCAAATAGGTGAAGAAAAAGAAGATAAATTAGGGCTGAATCGTTGTGAATGCAGACCGCATACAACCAACCCTATTGGAAATCTCTTGGGGAGGCCCAAGTCCAGCTGTGTACGTTCACACACACACCTACATCCCAAGTTGTATCACTAGTTTCTTCTAGTATATATTTACTTAATTCTAAATAAATAAAACATACCACACACGATGCTAGTGTAATAGTTTGTCTTGGAAACTTTGACCTGCGAAACTAAGGTTTCCCATCCCTCGGGACGCTGGCGAGAAAAAAGTAAAAAAAATAGTGGGGTTCCCGACTCGATAGAAATGTGCTGGATAGTAATGCAATTAGGTGTGCTGCATGTTACTGGGATCATTTATTCGCTTAAGCGGAAGAAATAGCGATTTTAAAGGGTCCGATAGTCGTACTCGGTAAAGTTTTTATCTTGTTTGTCCTGTATCTGGGTGTAAAGTGGATGAAGTTATGTTTGATATCCGTAAAACAAGTTCTATAAGTTCTATAAGCTATCTTACCCTTTTATATTGATAGCATGTATACGTTATTATACCATTACCTGGTAATTTCACTGACTCTTTCTGTAAATACGTTTAGCGGAAATAGATGACTTTAGTTTTCTGCATTTTTATATTAATGAAATCAGAAAACAAGCGTACAGTCCGCGTGATAGTAAGCGTCACTGCAGCCTATAGACAACGTTGTGACTTGAAGATATTATGTCTCATTACCCATTAATTTCACCCTTTAAACCGGTACAAAGGCAATGCGAAGACTGCTGTTTGGCGGTAGAAATAGGTGAGAAGGAGGTACCAATGCACATGACCGTCATACGCGGTCAACATCGTGTAATGTGTATTATATTACCTGAATATCCATCAAGCCTTCGTTGTTATTATTGAAATATTTTCTAAAAATAACTTCCAACAATAGTGTAATTACTGATACGAGCATAATTATGAGATCAAAGATATCAAGGCAGCGAAGGTTATAAACTCTTCAAGCCAACTTTACAAAGAATGAAAAATGTATTAAAACATCTTTTATTAGCTGATTTTCAATTACAAACTTGCCCGCTATTCTTAACCAATAAAGCCTCGATCTATTTGCGAAGTGGTAAAAGCCACTTCTGACCGTGAGAAAAGGTAATTATTGACTTTTTCAACTTCTTTTCGAGGGGGGGGCGAGAGCGTCTTCCCCCCAAGGCTGTCGAAAGAAGATAAGGCCGCCTAATTAAACCGTGGGCCTTCTAACAAGTTTTTATTTGACGCTTAAGGTCGAGTGTATTGACGCTTCATGGGAGAGTTTAGATTGCGGGATGTTTTCATTATGCTTAGCGACTAGCATATATTACGTTATGCTAATAGATGATTGCATAATCTGTAGCGAGAATGCATAGCTGGTATTATTAGTACAATATATAGCTTATTAAAGAAATACATTTGAAAAATAAAATTTTTTTTTAGTAATAATAAAAAGTTTTCTGTATATCGTTATGTATATGTTTTCGGTATATCCATCCAAAATAGTGTAGCCCTGTGATTGCGAATATAATTCTAGGCCTATATCCAGCAGAGGACATACAATGGCTGGTATGATGAAAAATAAATTACCACGCGATCTTATACATTGACCTGAAGCCGAGACACATATATTAAGTTTCAATACATAATTAACACCCAGACATAGAACAAACACAAACACTCATCATATAAATATTTTTCCCGGGTAGAGAACCCACGGCCCTTGTCGCACAAGATAGCATCAGCACTCTCGGGCCCGTCAACATTCGTTGTCAAGTATATAAGACAAGATTTTTATCTAGAAAATAATTTGGTCATTTAAACTTAGACTTCGACCATTATTTCTCAGAACAGAGTCAAGAAAATAAGTTCTCGTACCTTTAAACCTTTCATCTGTTCTATATAATTGACTTGACACAGCAGACATATTAGTCCACAACACGAGCGATTAAGAAAAACCTTGACGGGCGACCTAATAAACAGTCAAAACGCAAGATACGGGCTTTGGGCAGCAATCAAGCGACACAATACGGGTTTCAAACAAACCAATGGTCGACAAATAAGGCCGGGAGCTCGGATATACAACTCAGGGTTTTGTTAATTTAGTTTATTTTGCAGGAGTTTATTTTTTAATCATTTATTTCGGTTCCAATGCGCTGACTTGGCTTTGTAGATCTAAATACATAAATGTGCGTTTTATCACTCAGCCATGTTCATGGCCTGATACCGAATGCTAATGAAACTGGTGGAGTAGATGGTAGTGTTCCTATTTTGTATGTCAAGGATCATGGGTTCGATCCTCACATAAAATAAACATTAATATGATAAATATTTGTGTTTGTTATGTATCTGTTGTCTGATATCCATAACATGAGTGATAAGGGTCGTGGGTTCGATCGAATTCGAATATCTGAGTCTGGGTGTTAAAAATAATAATAAATAAATATGTATTACAGTATTATATTAATGTCTTAGCGTCAGGTCTATGAATAAGATGTTGTATGAATTTATTTTTATATTATTATAACTAGTCCGATGGCGCAGATGAATGCCTATCTTGTACGCCAAAGGTCGTGGATTTGCCACTCAAATATATACAAATATTTAAACGATGAACGTTTGTTTGTTTTGAGTCTGGGTGTAAAATATATATTTTAGCATTTCTTTATTGTCTGATGTCTGAGTGCTATAAGCAACTTATCTCGGAGTTAGGTTAATTTGTATGTTGTCTGAATTTATTTATAAAATTTATCCTTGTTCAGGCAAACATTTTGCTCTTTTTGGCGTTGTACCGGTTTCTGGTGCGAATCCTTTTAGTAGGTAAGGCCAATGCACATAAAACCAGGGCCTGACACAATGCGGGAGTCCAAACAAACCATAGGATTGCAAATAAAGCTCATTCTTCAAATATATTCAAAACTTATATAGTTTATTTGGGGTCGCAGGTTTGGTTTGTGAACTCACTCACGTGTCATTCTTTGAAAAGGGGCTATATATATATATTTATAAACTTTCTTTAATTTGATGCTGGAAAATATAAATGATATTTATATTTTATTAAAAAGATAATATTTTTTTATTCTCTGTTATTTTTTTGGTAACAAAAAATATATGTAACTGATAAGTGCTTAGGTCCGAATATTAAATATATGTATTTAAGTATTATATTTGTGATTCCCCTGTTGTCTGATGTCTGTAACACAAGTGCTTTAAACGATTTGTTACAGAAATAAGTCAATATATAAGATGTTGTGAGAATTATTAAAGTTCTAATATTAAAGTAAATAATAAAAATGATTTGCTCTACTGCAATCAGAGTAGTAATTACTTTACTTTTCAGCTTTCAAAACTATTTTAATATAAAATATTGTAATTTTTTTTACTCTTTTTACGACTAACGCCCAAAGAAAACGCAGAGGCTTTCAAATATATTGTTTTAACTTACTTGTAAAAACAATTGACTAGTAACAGCACTCTCACCAGAGGTTTATTTATACTAAAAAAATATCGCATTTCTAACAAAACCTTCAATTTTGCGGCCAAGTCGCTTGTGGCGCCATCTCTCTTTCTGTAGACCCACTAAAACACTTTGCGGCCAGTTTCAGTTACTCAGTAGCTCTCTGTGCCCGCACACTTTGAGAACCGCCGAGTTAGTAGCTGGAATGTTCAGGGAAAATTGGATTTTGCTCAAAATAATTAAGTTAACTACTGCCCGTGGACAAAATGTAATAGAACGTGGAATATTGTAATCGTTAGAAGATAAAATACGTTATTCGATAAATTAACGTCTTTCAGATAAATGGGTTTCAAATATGATATAGCTGGAACAGACAGTGATAGAAATGGTGATGCAAAGAAAGATGATGAGTCAGAGAGTAGGATAATTACATAGTGATAACTGAAGTGCTTTTAGCTACTCTAGTAAGAGTGGATGTACCGCCATCAGTCGGTTTTAGATCTTCCGCCTCTTATGACACCTGGTACAAAGGTCTCCCCCTATACCATTCTACTCTACCGGTTCCATAAATCATCATCATCATCATACCAGCCATTGGAATTCCACTAATGGACATAAGTCTCTCCAAAGGAGGTTTTTTGCCCATAATTGCCGCGCTGGGCAAGCGTGTTGGCAATCGCAGAGCGCAGCTATCGCGACGGGGATGCTGTTGCCCATCCCCACCCTATGCATTTGAGCTGCACTATTTAGGACGGATATACCGCCATCTATCGGTTCTGGTACCTTAATAGCCTCTTACGACACCTGGTACAGTGGGAGGTACTACTATTTTGCCGGAACCTCACGGCAAGCAAGCATTACTTACTTATATGTCTTTCATCCATCGATGGTCGTCTTTAAAAGATGACGCGTTTTCTGTTTCTTACTGTATATAAAATGTCTCTTAAGTTTAAGTCAAGGTAATTAAAACTAGGTGAATGAAAGAATGAATGAATAACTGGCGAAGAGCATGGCACACTTTCCCTAGTGTTGCATTCCACAGTTCTGTTTCTCGGCAATCTGCAACTTGCTTTATTCTGACAGCGATCCTAGTTGACCATGGAGCCCTATAAACACAGGTTCAGTTTGCGTTTCCACTCGCATTCACCAATTTTTTTTTAATCATACACTTAAATCGATATAGGTTGTAAAAGGTTACCCGTTTTTCAAACATAACCATTACATCAGCAGATATAAAGTCTAAATTCAAATGGCTCTTCAAATGTTCAACATACAGGAATAGGTCTATTCATTTTTTTAAGGCAAATTGTATTTCGAGGAAGCGGGATAGCGATCTATATTGATGTGGAGTGCACAAAATGTCCGCGCGGTAGTACCCTTGCCAAGTTCTAGATTGTTCTGATCTATATCTCCGTGTATTGTATGGCCATAAACGTTTATTGTGAGTGCGTTGGCAAATTTGGATGGTTTAATCAAAGCTGCGCAAGCCATACATGAAATGGCATATAGGCTAAATAAAAGTGGTCTGATGGATCCACCTGATCTGACAGCCAAATGTCATTTAGTCTGCCAGTATATGCTGTCATTTCCATGTGTTACATCGTAGCCCATATGTAGCAGAGTTGATTATAAACGAATACAGACAATAACTCATACATTGACCTGACTCCGTCAATTAAGTCTACAAGGAAGGAATTCTTGGTTTCCCTTATAAAATAATTAGACAGAGGAAAGTCTCAAAATATGGGCATAAAATATAGTTTATGTTATTAGCTAATTATGTAGGTTTATATAAGCAAAAAAGATTTTGAAATAATTTCAGTATATTTTAAGTTCGTTTGTTACAAATGTACAAAAATAAGAATCCAGATTACATATAAAAATTTTAAAATATGGCAAGCATCCCTAATTATTTTGTAAATATAATATAGCTTCAGAACAATGAAGCCATATATTAGTAAAAACATCTCGATCGAATAATCGATCTAGTACTTTTTGATTTTACTGGTTCCAAACGAAATATTTATTCATCCATAAGGAACCTCAGGGGACATTACCATTTATATTAGACAGTTTTATTTGTTAAAACCAATTCAAGGAAAACAAAAATTAATTCTTTATTTTAAGGAATAAGTCTTCGACTCTTTGTTTAATCACAACAAATGTTTATTTCCGGCGACGTCTGAGACTGACGTAGGACCTGAGACGGAAACAATACCTTTTCTATTAACGTCCCCTTTCGGGAACCTCATTAATCTGGACCCGTTGTCCTTTTAGCAATACTGACAACTTTCACTTCAGAGGGGATCCGTACCAAATAATTGAGTTTTTCCGCATTCCGATGTTTAGGAGAATCTCCAGGAATTGTTTATAGGAAAATAGACTTAGTAAGAGTACCCCCCCTTCTTGTTGATTTATTACTTTTTTTGGCCAAAACCTGCGGCAAAAGCTGCGGTTTTACGATCGAGCGATTGTAAGTTTTCTCAAGTGATGACCATAAAGTAAATAGACCCTGTACTAATTTCGTCCGCATTGGTACTTTACTCTTGGAGAAAGACGTTTGCAACATCACAAGGATATCCCGTTGCCAACCTTGTTAAATTTATCTTCAATTTACAAGGCACCTGTCACCCTTCAGACTGGAACATAACAATGCGAATACTGCAATTTAGCAAAAGTAAAAATAGGTAAGAGTAAGGTACCAATCCAGAAGACTTTTGTATGACGTCTACCTCATACCGCCTTCTATCGGTTGTGGTTCTCTTCATTTGCCTGTATGCGACATTGGATTAAGAGGGAGTTACTATTTCCCTGCGGGTACTATTTCTTTTTATTTGTTTTTTTTTGAATATAAAAGAGATCACTACCACAATTATTGTTTTCACGACCTCTATTATCAGCAGCCCCATGACCTCATGATCACATCTCTTACATTGATTTGATTGGGTGATAAGTCGCTTAAAGCATTTGTGAATCGTACAAGAGAGGTATAACAAATATACTAATTAAATACATATATTTAACACCCAGACACATAAAAAACAATCATTGTACAAATATTTGTCCTGGATGGGGATGGAACCCATGACCATCTAACTGATGATTCCTGTATCCACACCAAGTAGCTCGATTTGTATGCAACAAACTTGAATTAGCTTACAACATTGAACAGCAGAACACAGCTAATATTTTAACCCAAATTGAAGTCCCAGTTGAACTCACAAAGGGGTCTTCCTGCCAACTGGAGTGGATGCACATCTGATAGTTGGCTGGCGACTCGAGGATTGTTTTAATTTTTTTTCTGTATTGAGTAGAAGTTGGCTATGTGCTCGTGTAGTATAGATTTTGCCCTTCAATTGTGTTTGTTAGATAAGTAAGTAGAATTAAAATATAAATTACACTAGTTGCTCCGCCATATAAATAATAATAAAAAATGACGGGCCCAATGGCGCAGATGGTAGTGATCCTGTCTTGTGCACCAGGGGTCGTGGGTTCGATTCCCACCCAGAGCAAATATTTATATGATGATATTTGTGTTTGCTCTGTGTATGGGTGTAAAATATATGTATTTAAGTAGTATATTTGTGATTCCTCTGTTGTCTGGCATTCGTAACACAAGTGCTTTAAGCGACTTACCACGGAGTCAGGTCAATGTATGAGATGTTGTGGGAATTTATTATTGTTATTATTATTAACACATATATTCAAAAACTGTTACATGTGTATTTCCATTACAGCTCTGGAGCCTGAGTTAGGTTAAAAGTAGTAATGAGTTCAAATGTAACAAACAAATAGTCGTCGGGCCCGATGGCGCAGATGGTACTGATCCTAACATGTGCGCCAAGGGTCATAGGTTAGATCTCGTCCAGAGAAAATATTTTTATGATTACATTTGTGTTTGTTTCGTGTCTGGGTGTTAAATATATGTATTTTAATAATTTATTTGTGATTCCATAGTTGTCTAGCGTCCGTGACACAAGTGATTTAAGCGATTTACCACGGGGCTAGGTCAGTGTGTGGAAATGAATTATTATTATTTTTATTATAATCAAATCTTTCGCGATACCTCTAACAGAAAACTATCCATTATTGTTATAAAAATAAGTGTTATGTGATTGTGATGAATTGATACCAGCATAGTAGAATAGTGCCTCTCACTGCACCTTACGATACCTGCGTGAGAGGCGAATAAGGTACCAGAACCGACAGATGGCGGTAAATCTATCCAAAACAGTGCATCCCAAATGCACAGGTGGGGGTGGACTGCAGCATCTCTGTCGCGAATCCTGCGCTTTGCAATTACTAACTTGGCCAGGGCGGCAATTATGGGCAAAAAACCTCCTTTATTGGAGAGGTCTATGTAGACAGCAGTACACTTTCAATGGCTGATATGGTGATAATGATGATAATGATGATGATGATAAACTAATCTAAAACCGGATCTATAAAGTAGCTTAATACCAGAAAGCAATAACTGAATAATAAAATAAATTGACCGGCACCCTGCGATTAAGAATGGCACTGAGTTTGTTCACTTCCAAACGGATTAATAAAAAGATTTATTTATACTTCATCATTCGTTTGAGCGTTTATGGATACTAAAAACAGAGTTTTATTTTAAACGTGCAACGGTATCACTGGCAGAGAATACGGAACCTAAATCCTGATTGATACAATACAAAATATTTGAAAATCAGCACAGTATGGAATAGCCTTGTCAAAAAATAATGCCTCCCTCTGTACTAGATGCTATAAGTTGGCTTAGAATAGATCGACAGAGGGCGGAAAATCTATTTTAAGTAGGAGATGGACAGATGTACCAGCCCAGCTACGCTCCACGATGACGGGGTAGTTATTATGTATAAGAATCCATATGTGCCAATAATGGACCCAATTGTAAACTATTGGTACCGCATTTTATATAAAAACAAAAACTCTAAAAAGGTTGTGTAACTCTTTATATTCAATTCACCTCTCGTTCTGAGCCATTCAATCCCTACCCGTCGACATTCGTTGTCAATCACACATTAATTCCGGCGAAATAAGGAAAAACAGATGAAAAAACCTCTCTAACGAGGATCTTGTTCCCGTGGGAAAATCCGAGGATCCCGGAACATCGAGCTTTCGACAAAAAATCCCGCCGAATGAGTAGCGAACGCGACCTCTCTATTCTGTTAATAAGAGGCGTAATATTTTTTTATTTGCTCCGCTGAGGCAAGCTTGTGTTCTGTAAACATGGTGTTATTCCAGTGAATGGCGGAATTCTGTTATGCGAAGGATATTGGGCGACTTATTTAGCAGGCTTTTGGGGATACATAATACCTTTATTTAGAACCTTATATAACTAGAAACAGTTACGTCCCATACATTGATCTGAAAATCCACTGCTGGACACGGGCCTCCCCAAGGAAGGGGGTGTTGTGCCCGTAATTGCCGCGCAGGGCAAGCGAGCTGGCAACGCAGAGCGCAGCTTTCGCTACGGGAATTATGCTGCCCATCCCCACTCTGTGCATTTGAGCTACACTGCCTCTGATGGATGTACCGCCATCTGCCGATTTGCCTCTTATGACACCTGGTATAGAGGGAAGTACCACCCAATATCCTCTTTTTTAAGGAGGCCTATGTTTAGTAGTTGACTTCCAATGGGTGTAATATTGAAGTCGACAAACAAGCGTAAACTCCGCATGGTAGAAGCGACACTACAGCCTATAGATCCTCGTGTCACTAGCGCATCGCCATCGTTGTGACTTGAAGATATTAAGTTACATTACGCAGTAATTTTACTGCCTCAGTTAGCACTGTTTTAAAAACCTGCAATCGATTCCACGAACAAAGTCGCGGCTTTTCCTTAGCTTTATATAATACATAATTAATTTCCAGTCAATGTTGAAAACAAGAATTGAGCAAAGCTCGTTTCAATGCATTTTTGCAACCTTTCGGCACTACGAACAACAATAAACATTGTTCAAAATCAATTTTGTTTTAAACTCCAACTATATGTTTGCCTTCCTCGGTTTCTGGCTAACTTCATTGCGGCTTAACTTCTATGGATTTTCTAGGAAAATGTAATTTTCTACGAACTGCAACTGGGGAATTCTAAGCATGCCTATGGAATAAATATTATTCAATGATATTAAGATGTTATTAATCCCAACTACTGAAATAGCTCAAAATCAGATAGATATTGCATTGACTTAAACTGAAACAAAAGCAAAAATTAATTCATCATGATCATTATGACAGCCGTTGACAGATGGCGGTATATCCATCCTCAACCTGTGCATTTGAGCTACGCTGTTTCGGATGGATATACCGCCAACTGATTCTGGTACCTTAGTCGCCTCTTACGATACTTGGTAAACCGTGAAGTACTATTCAACTTTGCTACTTTCAGCGCGGCAATTATCAGCAAAAATCCTTTCTTGGCAAAGCCTATGTCCGGTAGTGGACTTTCAATGGCTGGTGTGATAATGATTAATGATTATTTTATTAATATTAATTAATATAATAATATTAATTTTTTACCAGAAAAAAAACTACACTTCCTAGCTCATGATTAAATGAACAAATTACATTCAGAAACCAATGTAAAGACTCGTTCGCTCTCTGCATTTCCAAACGTGTGATTTGACAAACAATTTAATTCCGTGCCAACACAACTGCTATCGATCCTAAGCTATTGTAAGAGCGAATGTTCCCATGAAAAACGTACAAGCGACAATTTTTTTTTGTCGCAAACAAAAGTTGCGTTTGACAAAGGTGCGGACTTCAAAAGCCTGGTTTATTGCGTTTCGAGGAATGTGAAAATAAAGTGTAGATTCATTTTTACGTGTTTAATTTAAATTTTAGATTGGATTCCGATTGATTGCTATAGCAGTCGAATGTTTAAATGAGTACGTATCAGTTATATTGTTTCATTATTTACTAGTATCATGATAATGATGATTTGCCGTGAGGAACCGGCATCATAGAATACCTTTCACTGCACCAGGTCGTAAAAGGCAATAAGGTACTAGAACCGATAGAGATAGTATCAATTACACAGAGCGTGGATAGGCAGCAGCATCCCCATCACGAAGTTGCGCTCTGCGATTACCAACACTCTTGCTTACACAGCTCTTGGAGAAGCCAATGTCCAAAAGTAGACATTAATGGCTGCTGTGATGATGATGATGATAAAGTTTATAATATATACCAAAAGTACATACATTTTTTATTCAATATGTATTCTGTTCTCAGGTCTTCCTATAAACTTACTGTGATTTTTTTTCGTAAACCTAGCAGTTAGAACCAACAAAAAAATAACTAACTCAACTTGGTGCAGTCGTTCTAGAGTTATCCGCGTACTTTCAATTCAGTAATACTTACATATATAATTATATATAACTGGACCTCATATACGTAGTGGCGATATTAGTTTCAAATAGTTCCTTGAACAAGTCTATCTGTTATTGACATCACTTGCAATAGCTATAAACAGAATTCTCATAAATGATATAGACTTTTAGTGATAAAATATTGGTGGCTATGTTCGACTGCAAGACTTGTTTCACGAAGTATGCGGCATTTGTATGTTCATTTAACAATCAAATTACATTTAACCAACATCATATCAGCCCTAGAAAGTCCACTGTTGAACATAGGCCTCTAAATGCCGCGCTAAGTAAATGTGGTGGCAATTGCAGAGCGCTACTTCGCGACTTGGATGGTGCTGACCATCCTCAACCGGTAGTTTTTAAGCTGCGCTTAGTTTGGTGGGTATGCCACTATTTGTCGGTTTCGATACCTTAGTCGCCTGATACAGAGAGAGGTACTATTCTACTTCGACTATACCCCATTACAAATCACATAATAACGCTATTTTATTAATGAAATAAAATCTATAGTCATTTATATATTTCTCACAGGAAACATGAAATAAAGACGTAGTTGCGTTTCTCTGTAACAGTAAAACATTTGAAGTCTTTACTTAAGGTATATTTACAATTAGATCCAAATAAATCATATTGATGCGAAACTTATCACAATTACATTTTTCCATAAAATGTCACAACGGTTAGTCGTGACATCTAGTGGCCCTGTCAATAAAACGACAAAGACAAACTTAAGAAAAATGATCGTTATCCAAAGAAGTTTACATATATACCCCATAATTTAGATTTTATGAATAAATTACAATTCAGTCACCAAAAAGCTTGTGAAGTGATTGAACCTATCAATCCAATCCAATATAACTTAATTAACACAGATGTGACAGTCAATGTAATGAAACCAATACATTAATCGATACCACATCCCCGCCCCAGCACAATGGCGCATTCACCGACAGATCACCGTTGCATCTCGATTGAGCAACACTAAGCTGTTGTAATGATTACGAAGGCAATCCGTACTATTGAAGTGATTTGTTATAAGCTTAGTACAGACGAGCAATCAGGCACTCATGAAAGCCAGCAATACTATTAACTAATATATCATTTATTACAAAATGTACAAATGGCGGACTAAACGCCAGTTGGTATTATCACCCAGTGAACCATTACACGAAACAGAAAAAAATAGTGGTGCAGACAATATACATACAAAATAAACGTTACATTCATATTTGTATAAACAAACGCAATAAATACATATGGTATAAAAATATATACATAAAATAGCGTACATCAGAAATAGGGTAGAAAAAGTATCTGTTTAATCTGAGGTGTATCTATTAAATTCTGTCTATTTATGTAATATATAAGTAAAATAATATTTTAATACTATGATATTAATTATTATTATGCTGTGAGGTACCGGCAAAGTAGAATATTATCTCCTTCTGTATAGGGTGTCATAAGGGGCGACTAAGGCCACCAGCAGACTAAGTAGCCCACCGTGAAGGCTGCGCTCTGCGATTGCGTCAATTACAGGCAAAATTCCTTCTAACTTAGAGAAACCTATGTCCAGCAGTGGACTTCTAATGGCTGATGTGAAGATGATGATTAATTATTATTATTAACTATTATTATTTTCTAGAAAAACATTTTCTAGCGAGTCTCAAATATGTATAATTTTCCATTTTCTTTTCAAATAATATTTAATAAATGCATTTGTAAGTAAAAAAAAATATAACACAAACAGCAAAAAAGCTACCCCGTCTTGGAGAAGTTAAATACCCAGCAGAGGAGGTACTACGTCTGAAATGATGATTATGATGAACTCAATTGATTTATAATAATAATAACTTTATTCAACAACAAAAGGTAACTTAAACTAAAATACAGTTTGATACTTAGGTACCTAAACTAGGTCTAGCCTGTTCTTATAGGCACCTTAACTTACAAAGTATTGAGATGCCGTATGCTACTGGTAGCGATTGTCACGTGCTACCGGCAAAGTAGAATAGTGCCTCCCTCTGTACCAGGTATCATAAGAGGCGACTAAGGTACTTAAACCGATAGATGGCGGTATATCTATCCAAAACGGCGCAGCTTGAATACTACAAGATGTTAATGGAAAACAGCTTCCGCGTCGCGAAATTTTGCTCTGCGATTGCCACAACGCTTGCCCAGCGCGGCAATTATAGACAAAAATTGCCCTATCTCCTGTATTTAGCTTTGGACTTTCTATGGATGATATAATGATAAAAGAAAATAGAAATGGTCCAACATTTTATATCACTAACTCCGCTTTTTCAGCGGTCAATTCGGCAAGTATTATCAATTTAGTGTACTTAGGATTATAATATATAAGTTATCCCTCCGTTTTCCGTATTCGGTGGCCGTTCCGTCGGTATATTTCGTTGGCATAACTCCAAAACTAGCAGTAACGAACGCATTGTGACTGCATTTGGTTTTGGTGTAAATTGTAAGGGGCAGCGATGCTTAATCTCCGATATTTTACGCCATTTTAGTGGCCCTTAGATATTTTTTTATGTTCTTTTCAATGAAAATCTTTGGTGAGAGCCTTGAGGTACCGCCAGAGTAGAATAGTACTTTCCCCTTTACCAAGTAACTGTGGTTCTGGAACCGACAGATGGCGGTATTTCCATCCGAAACAGTGTAGTTCAAACGCAAAGGATGGCTATAGACAACAGCATCCTCGTCACAAAAGCTGCGCTCTGCGATTGCCAACACGCTTGCCCAGCGTGGCAATTATGGGCATAATTCTCTCTTTCCTGGAGATACCTATGCCTTGCAGTGTATTTGCATTGGCTATTACGATCATGATGTTTAGTAATATTAAGTTTATTAAAAATATATGAACGCCACAATGATTTTGTTATATAATCTGTTGAGTTTTATTTGCTCTCTACCTAAATACAGTTTAAATGTTCAATATGAATAATATGATTGACAGATATACCGGTTAGTTCGTTTTAATGAAGCAGATGCCATATAATTGTATTTGGTTGTTAATTTGTAGATAAGTTAGTTTTAAAACAATGTAAGGCGAGTATTTGGCACCTTGACTAGCATATAAAATAGTATACCATTAAATTCGAACCTTTAACATTTGTTTATGATAATAAAAAGTTTCCCATTACCATGTCAGTACAAAAGACCAGCGAATTTAAAAAAAAACGCTCA
This sequence comes from Heortia vitessoides, assembly GCA_020976665.1. NCBI lineage: Eukaryota > Metazoa > Arthropoda > Insecta > Lepidoptera > Crambidae > Heortia > Heortia vitessoides. Next base: position 1,727,662 of record JACJUM010002842.1, on the reverse strand, counting down.
ATCTTCTAATTTGGGCCACCCAAAGAGTTCAACGTAATTTATATATGCGGTGGATCTTGTGCGCCCGCAGCGTGTCCGCTTTATAATTGGGCCATCAAACGAGACTTATTGCCGTCTTATTATGCAGCCTCCCAAAAATCATAGGCAGGATTGCACACAAATGTGCGGTATTGCACAAGTTAACGTGGGTTTGCACATAATTGTGCAGAAATGTGGTGAGGCGGCGTGAGCTTACGTGTTTGGAAAGGTTCTTGAACGTTGTCATGCGGCAGAAAATTTGATGTCTATAAGATTTGGCTTAGGATGCTGAGGTGCTGTTTTTTTTAAAAACCTCAGACTGGACTTTGAAAGTAACATAATATCTTCAAGGACCTATTAATATTTCTAATAAAGATATGTGAGGATTTGGCATCGTTGAAATATCAAAGAAGAAATGCACAGAGTTAAAATTGTTTAGCAATCGACATAGAAAAATCATAAGTTAATTGAATTTATATTTATCGATTATAAATTAATTCAGTAAGCAATATTTACACAAATCAAACACGAGGCACCAAAACGCGACAGCTTACAAAAATAACCCTCCAGAATCACACAAAGAATTATTATAAAATTATGCAAAACACCCAACAATCTAAAAGCAATAGCATCCATTGTTTCTGTATTAAAATCAGATGACAATAAAACTTCCCCCAATAACGGGGGCATTAAGCAATTAAAAATAAAACTGAATAAAGCCGGCCACACACTGCGCAATTAGCGAGAGCGTGCCAAATGTCGCCCGAGTGCCTCCGCTTTGATTGGTCCGAGTTCTAAGAGATGGCGTGGAGTGACATTGACGTTACTAGGTACCTATAAGAACAGGCTAGACCTAGTTTAGATACCTAGGTATCAAAATGTATTTTAGTTTAAGTTACCTTTTGTTGTTGAATAAAGTTATTATTATTATTATTTGTGATTTTTTTTTAATTAATTCATTCTACATCTGACTTCGACCTGACACTTATACCTGTAGGGATATCAGACAACAGTGGTATTACAAATATAATACTTAAATACGAATAAATAACACCCAGACACAGAACAAATATAAAGTTTTGCTTTGGAATCACTACCATCTACGCCATCGGGTTCATCAATTCAGATTTCACGCAATGCTCTGTCGAAACTCCTTAGAATAATTGAACATTTAAGTATCACCTACTATTTATTTTTGTTATTAATCCAATCGGGAATCAAACTCAATGGCGCAGATAGTAATCCTATCTTATCCTATCTAAAGGTCGTAGATTTGTAATTGTCCTAAGTCTGGGTGTTAAAAATAATTACTTACACACAATCCTACATACTGTTATATTATATAAGTTTACATGAGGTAGACCTCATACAAAGGTCGTCTGCATTGGTACCTCACACTTATTTATTTCTCCCGCCAAACAACAGTATTAGAGAGAGAGAAAGTAAGAGAGAGATAATTAATTCAGAACAAAAGGCTTGCAAGGCGGTAACAAACTCCTGAGGTACCGACCAAGTAGAATAGTACTTTCTAGACTAGTATCAGGTGTCGTAAGCGAATTAAGTATAAGAACTGACAGATGGCGGTATATCCATCCGGATCGGTGTAGCTCAATTGCATAGAGCGGGACAGTGGCACACCCGCCGCAGAAACTGCATAAATATTTGCCCATCGCGGCAATTATGGGCAAAATTCTGCTTGGGGAGGTCTATACTCGGCAGTGAACTTTCAATAGCTATAATGACGATAATGACTTTTATTACTTATATACCTACATTCATACATAAAAAGCTTTCCTCTATATATAGAGTCGCAAGGTACCGGCAGAGTACAATAGTACCTCCTACAGTACCAGGTGTCGTAAGAGGCGATTAAGGTACCAGAACCGACAAACATTCATCCATCCAGTATATGCATCCAAAACAGTGCAGTTCAAATGCACAGGGTGGGGATGGGCAGCAGCATCCCCATCGCAAAAGCTGCGCTCTGCGATTGCCAACACGCTTGCCTAGCGCGGCAATTATGGGAAAAATTCCCCCTTTCTTTGGGAGGCCTATGTCCAGCAGTGAACTGTCAATGGCTGATATAATGGTCATTAATATATATTTTCTTTAAATGCTGAGCTTTAAAAATAACGTCGCTTCGCGACTTACACAATATTTCTTATACATTATTGTTCCAACACTTATCACGTCCCCCTGCCTTAAAATACCCAATCCTTTTATTTAGACCACACATATTTCATTCGAGGGTGTCAACGCCTTACCACCCTTATTTTGCCTCCATCCCACACTTTACGATCTTGCGTTAAAGTCGATTGTCGCTCAACCTGACAAATGCCATTTACGGAAATGTCAAACCCAATGGTCGGAAATCATTGAAAGTCCCGATGTTAATTCGATTGTACCCCCACAAACACCTTGCACGCTTTTTAATTTTTATCGCTACTAAATTTGATGTTATCATAATGGCAGACGAGCTTGGCACTCCGATAGGTTTTGTGGATTTTAACAATTGTTTTTTTTTTAATTATTTTTATTTATTTAACCAGTATATCTATTGACGTCGTCGATGAAAGTGATAGACCGTTTATGGAAGTATCTTAATTTAATTTCCAGAACGCAATAAAAAGGATTTGTTTAAATGCGATACTCTATGACCTACTCTATTCATAATAGAATGATAACATTCTTAAATTTGCAATCCTCTCAAAAAAAACAAACCCACGTACGCAAAAAAAAAAAATTGTCACCAGGTAAGTTCAGAAGGTTACTACCATGTGTTGTATCCGGTACCTCAGTTGCCTCTTACGATATTTTATCGAGAAACTAAATCTAATCTGCCTATATCAAAATGCCAATCCTCGCACTTTTGAATGAATAAAAGTGCGAGGATTCCCGTCACAAACTTACGCTTCGCGTTTGCAATATGCCTGAGCAGCAGTAGACTTTCTATGGCTACTACGATGATAGAAAAAAGAATACTCATTACTCATTAATAAAATTATAACACCATCCAATTTCCATGAAGTAGACCACACGCAAAGTTCGTACATCAATCTCCCTTATTTTTACCGCTAAATAGGAGTGTTTGCATTGCTCTTGCCTATTTGATAGCTGAAAGGATTGTGACATACATAATATCTTCAAGTCACAAAGGCTGCTGTAATTTTTACTATCACGTGGACTGTATATAAGTTTGTCGATATCATCATCAAAGTAGCTGTAAACGTCCATTGCTAGACATAGGCATTCACCAGAAAGGGAGCATTTACCTATAATTGCCGCTCTGGGCAAGCGTGGTGGCAATCACACCGTGTAGCTTCAAGACGGTAATGCCGGCTTCCCCGTCTGTTGCATTTAAGCTATACTGTTTCGGATAGACATACCAGAGCTATCAGTCGCCTGTTACGACACCTGTTTTAAGGAGAGGTACTCCTATTCTACTCTGCTAATACTACAGCATATTATCGATATGGTCTAATGAAAATATAAATTAGCTTAATCAGACAAAAGAAATAACCAGAACCTTTTCACCGAGGCAGAAATTTATTAAGACAGTTTATTTGATCATATTCTAGGTTTCAAACGAATTATACAAAGCAATTTGACGAATCGTTCCGTCCAATTTTGCCTGGAAACCACAACAAATATTACTAGTTACCAAACTACCTGATAAAAAAAAATAAACGAGGCTCTCAAATGACGTAATAATTGGATGTTACATTAGAGTTTCCCGTAAGAAAACCATTTGAGTCACGCTATTTCTATTATGTTTCGGCGGACGTTTGTCTGACTTGGGGCTTTTGGTGGCGTGGTCACAATGGTATATTCGGTAGTTTCCTAAATTTTTGCCAGGGTCGCGGGTTCGATCCCCACCCAGGACCAACATTTATTGAGTTGGGTCTAAAATATGTATTTCTGTGTCATATTTGTGTTTTCTGTTGTCTGTAACACAAGTGATTTATTTTTCTAACTTATGTATTAGTTAATACATGGGATGTTGCGTAAATTTATTATTGTTATAAATAAAATTTTACTCAACTGTAGTAAAGACAAATAACACCTTCGTAATGTTTTTAATAGTAGTATTCAAGTAATTTATCGTCATCAGACCAGCTATTAAAAGTCCGCTACTGGAAAAAGGCCTCTCCAAGAAAGGAGGTTTTTTGCCCATAATTGCCGCGCGGGGTTGGCAATCGCAGAGCGTAGCTTTTGCGACGGGGATGATGCCATCACTGCCCTATGCATTTGAGCACCACTGGATATACCGTAACATCTGTCGGTTCTGGCACCTTAGTCGCCTCATACGATATCTGGAGCAGTGGGAGGTACTATTCTACTCTGCCGGTACCTCACGGCCTGTTCAAGCAGTTGTGTAGATAAAATATCTGAACTCATGCTGCGACGGTGACCGCAGCGTCCTAGTGTGATATAGACCTAAGGTTCCTAAACGGATTTAAATCATACGCACAATTGGAAGGGTAAATAGAGGGTTCCCTTTTTTTTAAGGTGAAGTGATGTATACAACCGAGTAGCAATATTATTTGTGATTTTTGTTAAAAATACATGTGAGATCAAAGCGAAGGATTGTTGAAGAGAAATGGCGTGTGTTTGATTCCGAGAAAATCGGTTTCCAGAATGAATTGTTCTGGGGGTAATTCCTTGAAAAAATGTTGATGAAATAAGAACGATTTGATAACATTTAAGTACGAAAAATACTACGATATACGCTTTTTTATGCGTTGTAAGTATTGTTTGGAATACAATAATCCTTTAATTATGTTATCTTAATAAGGTTAAATATACTAGATATAATTACAATAAATTCACGCAACATCTCATACATTGATGTCTGACCGACTCCTGGATGTGTCGCTTAATCCACTTGTGTTATGGACGTCAGACAACAGAGGAATATCAAATATACTACTTATATACAGGCATATATTTTACATCAGATAAAGAATAAACACAAATATTATAATATAAATATTTGTCCTAGGTAGGGATCAAACCCACGACTATGAGCACAAGATAGGATCGCTACCATCTGTGCTATCGAACATCAAATTAATAAATAAAAAGCCAGATATTAAAGAAAACAAAGACTGACGCAGTATCACTAGAAAATAATCTCTACTGCAAACATTCATTTTTCAAAGTCAAGGCTGTACATTGCAGGCTGAATTTCTCTCTTAGGAAAATTGAGTCCGGGCTTCAAAGACCACACTTAACTATTTCCAAACAGTTATCTTGATAGTCATAAAAGAGATATAGTTTCATAATCTTCTGTCAATAGTTAAAACACCCAGATGTAGTAGAATGGTGCAAACTACAAGCCACTTAGTTAAAATGAAGTTCAAAGGACAAATCATGGAAGGAATTAAAAAAGTAGAGAAGTGTGAATGTGTGTGAATGAAGTGTGAATCGAGTGAATTAGATGAGGTCATACATTGGTCATCATTGGTACCTGATTTTATTTATATATTTATTGGTAAACCAGTAATTGTTACACCATGATAATATGTTTACAAAAGTTTGAACTTACAACTAAGTATACAATAAGTAGGTTCAAACAACACGCGTTGTGCGATCAGACGACATTAAACATTTCTAATTATTCTAATTAAAAACTAATTTAATTTTAGTTTAATTGATGGGTTTGTTGCCTAATTCTAAAGTACTTATACTTATTGTGAAGACTACACAGTCCAGGAATTGGGGAATTAGATCTTTCACCTATAAACACCGTCAAATAGGCAGAGGCAGTAAAATTACTAGGCAATAATATCTTTAAATCAGTTGCTATCTTTCTTGTGATATTACAAGCGTCTATAGGCTGCAGTGATGGTTACTATAAAGCGGACTGTATGCTTGTTTGTCGACTTGGTCTTGTAAAAAAATAAAAACCTAAATGAGTCATTCAAAATACATCGTAAATGTTACTTCTGTAACAAAATGGAGACTGTATTTTCCCCAAAACTATCGGATCACACTTCAAATAAACTGACTCGGAACTCCTTAAAATCAATACCGAGTTGGCCCCACATAAAAATCTAACCGTTCCCATTCCCACGGGATACCAATCGCCAGAATCGAGAATCCAGAAACGAATTGAAAGGTAACAGCTTTCCTTCCCCGGGGGGAACGAGAGTTCTTCGTTACAACCCTTTGTAGACCAGTACAATTGCTTTTGTTTAGATTGTTATTAACCAACTTCGGAGAAGGCTTTCTTCGGAGAGGATAAATGTCTTGCGATTTTTTTAACATTTTAAGGTTTCGAAAATTTTGTTTGACTTTGAAGATACAATTTGCTCGTTCGTTAGTCGCGAGGTCAAAAGTTAGTAACGGTATAGTATTTGGATTGATTCGTAGCATAACTGCTTCGTAGCATAACGCTCCACAAGCTTGATTAAACAGGAGATAGAACTTATACAAAGGTCGTCTGGATTGGTCCACCACATTCTCATCTATTTCTACCGTAAAATAGTGTTCGCATTCCTAAGTGCATTACGATTACGATAAATGAGAGAGGCGGTGACATAACTGTGTAATCTGTGATAATATCTTTAAGTAATAAGGTTGGTGCGCTAGTGATATCCTATATGAAGTGTCTAAAGGCTGCAGTGACATTTACTATTACGCGGACTGTATGCTTAATGGTCGACCTGGTCTTAAGAAAAAATAAATAAATTTAAGTTTACAGTTCTTATAAATGATTAGATATAATTATAAACAAAGATTTTCTTCGCAAAATAAACTGACTACGCCACTCGTATTGACCTCTAGTTCTTACCATGTAAATGTAAACACTTGAATTGAAAAGCAACACAGTCATCAAAATTAGTGAGAAAATAATAGAAATTTATTTCTTTTTGTTTACTGTAGATAGTGATTTGTGTCTCACTAATAGCAAGTTGTGACGCAGACTAAAATCAAAAGCGTTGTTTTTAAATATACCGAGAAAATATTAAATAAATTATCGCATTATTTAGATTTTTACAGAGACTTAATTATGAGAGCAAATGTTTAACTTTCTCTGATTTTTAAAATTCAACACACGAACCTCTATGTTTTAATCGGTAGAACCAGTTTTTAATTTGTACAAATCTATGTTCATCTCTCATATAAGCCATTTGAAGTCTACTAGACTAAGCCTACATACGCATCCCCTATAATGGAGGATTTTTACTCATAATTGTGATAAGGAGTGCAGCTACCCCCTGCCTGTTGCATTTGAACTGTTTACACCTCCTACAGTCGGTTCCGGTACCTCCTCTTACAACATCTGGTACAAGGGAGGTACTATTCTACCAGTACTTCATAGCAACATTTATTATCATCATCACCATTGGAAATCCTCTGCTGGACTTGGGGACCCAAGATAGGGGGAAGTTAAACTATCATTGCCGCGCTGGGCAAGTGTGTTGGCAAGCACGCAACTTTCCCGGTAGAAATGCTGCTGCCCATCCCCGCCCTGCGCATTTAAACTACACTATTACGTACGTTCCGATACCTCAGTCGCTTTTTTGACACCTGGTTAATAGGGAGGTACTATTGTACTGTGCCTCACGGCTAATATTTGACTATAATAATATTTTTTTTACCTAGAATCAGGTTATTGACATCATAAAATCGCAAATAACAAACACAATATACCCATCGATGTGTATACTCAATAAAATAGATTAGTATACCCTTCTATTCATCAAATGGTAACAATATCCACGGAATACTACGAAAACATCGTGATCCTACATTTGCTTCAACCAAAGAAAAACAAACCTTTATGGGGTAACAGCGAATGTCACTTTCCCTAAAAATATATCTCGTGAAATAATATACCAAATTTCTTATAAAGATGCGCGCATTGTGACGAGATAAGCGGTAGCGGGCAGTTAAATATGATAATAATGATAAGCTTAAGTATATATAAACTGAACGTCATAATGGTTAACTTTAAATGTTGTCTGAACAAAATTCTAAATAACTTTTCATAGAGTTGCTTCACATATGTATCGTAAATATTTGTCAAATGAAAAAATTCACAGCGTAGATCATATCACAGTTTAATATTTAAAAAATCATGTTCTTTAATCGTAAGTCAATCAAAAACTTATGAAAAGAAATTTAACACGTTTCTATTAAACATGCATTCTTTAAGGAAAACAGACAGCAAACTTATAACCATTACATCCATAGAGAGGGGGTTTTTCATTTTGTACAGAAGGCGGTCTTTAAAACTGTCATTTTTTCACAACAAATTAGTACTTCATCTACTCGTAATATTTTAAGTTCAATATCAATTGACTCCTTGTGGACGTTTCCATCATTTTCATTCACATTAATGTTCCTCTATTATTGTTCTATCTCTCTCTTTCTCTTTCTTCCTCTCTCTCTCTCTCTCTCTCTCACATTAGATATTTACTTTAAATAAATTTGCTCGCAATATTTTTCAGACCTAGTTTAAAAGCAATTATAAGTTTGACTCTTACATAGGCATTCAGTCAAAGACTTTGATAGGAGATAATGTAGAGGAATACTAATTAAGAATTTTTTAAAAACCCCTTAAGGATAAAACTGAGGTACAAAGTCAGCATGAGAGTTCTACAACATATCGCGGATGAAACCCTTGTACGGTTTATAATTTTGATTGTGACAGTGTTGATTACATTTAACAAAAGCTTGTATTGTTACTATTCCCGCTTTCCGCTCACTCCCATGTCCCCGCCCGCTACCCCCTTCTTGAAAACATAATAATTCGTCATATTTATCTGCCGACCCGCCCAACTTGCGTGCTTATGGCCGGTTTATACATTTTTATTCGCTATCATTGAGCCTACTCCATTTTGGGTAGACAGCGGCTATATTTCACACAGAGACTAGTTCTTGGATGCGTTGTGACGCTGGAATATCGTATCAGACATTGGAAATCCACTGCTGGATATCAACCTCCCTAAGGGGGGAACTTTGCTGTTGCCCATCTCCACCCTGTGTATTTGAACTACACTGTTTCGGGTTGATATACCGCTACCTTTTCCGGTACTCAAAGTCGTTTCTAATAGTCGCCTCTCACGACGGTATGACAAATCTTTTATGCTTAGACAAATTGATCAAAATTAATAATATAATAATAATAACTTCCCACAACATCTCATACATTGACCTGACTCCGTGGTAAGTCGCTTAAAGCACTTGTGTTACGGACGCCAGACAACAGAGGAATCACAAATATACTACTTAAATACATATATTTTACACCCATACACAGAGCAAACACAAATATCATCATATAAATATTTGCTCTGGGTGGGAATCGAACCCACGACCCCTGGTGCACAAGACAGGATCACTACCATCTGCGCCATCGGGCCCGTCAATTGAAAATACATACAGGTGTCATCTTTTACTGTTACATTAAAAATATATATATATTTTGTAGCTGAATTGTACTCGAGAGCTAGGTGAAGAGGAACAATAGAACTCTAACTAATTAAAATCATAACGACCTCTATCACATTTAAATCTTTAACATAACCAATAATATAAAGACCATAAGCCTACGGATTTTCGATGTCACTATATATTTATATTACGATTTATCTGAGGATTCCAGCTTGTCGAATTGACTTCGAATGCTGCTTTTTATGAGGGCAAGAGTAGAAATTGAACAGTTTGCGTTATTTATCCAGCATAAGTAAGGTTGGGTCCTGTAATCCTTGTTCGATAGTTGGTATTAAATGTTAAATTAATCTCAGTTAACGGAGAAACCGTGCACTGTGGGCTACCGGCAGAGTAGAATAGTACCTCCTCCTGAAACAGGTGTCGGAAGAGGCGACTGCTGGTACCAGGTCGACAAACAAGCATACAGTTCGCGTGATAATAAGTATCACTGCAGCCGTTAGACGCTCGTAATATAATGACGCGTGGCCAAAAAAAATTCACCCTTCAGACAGAAATACAGCAATGCAAACATTGTTGTTTGGCGGTAGAAATAGGTAAAAGTAAGGTACCAATGCACACAACCTTTTGTATATTAATCTCTTTGAATTAACAATTAATAATTCCTGTATTCCTCGCCGTGAGGTTCTTGCAAAGTAAAATAGTACCTTCCCCTGTACCAGGTGTCGTAAGAGACGACTGAGGTACCAGAACCGAAAGATGGCGGTATATCTATGTAAAAAGTCAGCTCAAATGCGTATATTGGGGATGGGCAGCAGCTTCCTCGTCGCGAAAGCTGCGCTCTGCGTTTGCCAAGACGCTTGCCCAGTGCGGCAATTATGGGCAACATACTCCCTTTCTTGGGAAGGCATATGTCCAACAGTGGACTTTTAATGGCTGGTATAATGAATTCCTGTTTTTAATAAAATTGTATTCGTGCAAAAAAATGCCAAATTTCGATAGTCGCCTTAATTAAATATACTGATCGAAATTAGTTTACGCTCTCACTAAAGCAAAACTAAACACGATTAATTAACCGCCCATGTTAATTTATTCATGGAATTAAACAAACAAATGTTATCTTAATAATTTATTGGTAGAATAAATTTTATTAACCGCCATCTAGTTTAGGTGGAACGGTCGAAACACGACATAGTAAGCAATTGGAAAATTCGCGATGTCAAATAAAGATAATATTTGCATTTGGTAATTAATTCGGATTATTATTAGATATGAAAGTGGCAGTGGGCAGGGCATTTGGTAGGCAGAAACGATGATCAATGGAGTCGTAAGGTTTTGGAATGGAGACCACGGTAGCAAGCGCAGCATGGGCAGACGATCTGACTAAAACTACAGGATCGCGCTGGACACATGCCGCATACAACCGGTCCTATTGGAGATTAATTGGGGAGGCCTATGTCCAGCAGTGGACGTCTTATGGCTGGTATGATGATGATATTTATCAGATTTTTATCGCCTCATTTTGTAGTTTTGGAAATTAATAGTATATACGGGAAAGTTTGTAAATATGGTTGCATGATAATTCTTTTGCGGAGGTACGATCGACCAGATCTGATTGATATTTGACGTGGACGTTATAGATAATCTGGAGTAACAAATACGCCAAATTTATAGCCAGAAATGTTCCGTTGGATAGAATTGGGTTTTTTAATTTTCTCCATAGAATAGATGACATAGTCTAACTGCCAAGGAGCGACATAGATTTTTTATCGAAATAACAAAAGTTTCTCAGTGATACGAGTAAGTCCTCGCAGACGAAGACGCGGGCTGATAGCTAGTTTTTAATTATTTTATACGTTACGTACGTTATGTCTTCGTTAAAGGTTTTAAGGGTATTTTTTATTTAATTCACACGATATCTCACAGATTGATTTGATTCAGAGAGAAATGGTTTAAGGCACTAGTGGCACGGATATCAGACATATGACGAATTACAAATATAATAATTGAATACATACATCACCTATTCATAAACATTTGTCCTATGTGTGTATTCTTGTGATATAACGAGCGTCTATGGGCTACTGACGCTTGCTATCCAGCGGTCTGTTTGTTAGTTTGCCGACCTGATTTCCCTACGAATCCCAACTAATATTATAAATGCGAAAGTAACTCTGTCTGTTACGCTTTCCAGCTTAAACCTCTAAACCGATTTTGATAAAATTTAGCACAGACAATCTTTTTTTAGCACAGACCCTGAGAAAGGACATAGGCTATTTTTAATTCGAAATAAGATTTTTAAGGGGTTGAAAAGGGGGATAAAATGTTGTATGGAAGTATCGCTATTTTTAGAGCTAGAATCTTGAAACTTTTGCAGGCCATTGATTCGATATAAATGAACATGGCATTAAAATTTTATATAATTTAAGATAAAGAGGTATGCTACCCAAAAAAATTCCACGCGGACGACATGGGCACAGCTAGTATTAAATAAATATTAAAAAGAAACAGATGCCGACGAACTTTGTATGGGGTCTGCCTTTTGTAAATAGAACAGTAAAGAGTTAACCAAGAGGTCACACCAATATAGTACGAAGTGACAATAAATGAAAACATTCAATGCTACAGCAATTTAAATTCTGTGCCGCAATAAATTTTAAAACACAAAGATTGAGGGCAAACGAGAATGACTGCGTTAAATTCGATTAATATTCAATAATTTAACTTCCATTTAACGGAATAAAATAATCCATGCGAAATTGCTTCCTTTGCTGAAAACAAAGATATGAATAACAATAGAGTTTGTGCCCAATGTGAATTTATTTTCCCCGCTTTTGAGTAATAAATAAAAGAGATAATTAGTTTGATATTGCGTACAAAAACAATGACGATAAGACAATGGCTTCTAATAACTTGGACGCCATATTCTTGCGACTGATCGATCTAGGATAGGGCTGTGCATTTGCAAAAGGATTCAGTTGATTAATTTTATGAAATACTTTTAATTTATTATATACTTTGTGTTTATAGAATGCATGCCTTTACAATATTAGTGGCAGTATATCCATTCAAAGTAGTGTAGCTCAAATACAGAGGGTGGGGATAGGCAGCAGCATCTCGTCGCGAGGCTACGCTGAGTAATTGCTAATACGCTTGCCAGGAGCGGTAATACGGGCAAAATTCCCCCTTTCTTAGGTATACCATAGTCCAGCAGCCCCATATACACTCTGTGCATTTAAGCTGCACTGTTTTGGATGGATATACTGCCATCTGTCGGTTCTGGTATCTTAGCTGCCTCTTGTAACACCTGGTAAAGTGGGTTGTACTATTCTACTCTGCCAAATATTTTCCAGAGCGCGTGGTTTTGCACCATCTGATACCAACGAAAACGCTCACCAAGCCATCAGCTAGCGGGCAGTCGTCCCTCGCTGCGATCACACTAATCTGCCAAATCGCTTATCAAAAAAACTTTTTAGTCAACTTAATCCCCGCTGCCGTTGACAGCCCTAGCGCCAAAGATAAAGGATCGTCCATTCAGATCGATTCGGCGCGTTCCTTTGAAAAGTTCCAACTTTGAGATTTCTTCGGAGCCCGAGTTTAGACCATAATTTAACTTGGGCCTGGGGCAAATAGAGGCTCGCTCGTTCGGACAACTTGTTTGAAAGCTCCTTCAGTTTTATCAGCAGCCTATGTATAGACATTCAAGTGGAAATTAGTAGTAATGCCGCTTCCAGGACAAATATATCTATGATTATATTATTGTGTTTGGTATCTGGTGGATCGCGCAAAGAACCTACAGTAAACTTAGTTTTAAGACTCGTCTGGTGCCGGCAGACTAGTTCAAGGTAGGCATAATGAAATGATCTGTGCTAGGTGACTTTTATGATCCCTTGGGTCATCAGGGTCGTCTGTATTTTATATAAATATGCTTAAAATGCTTCCTCATTGGAAATATTAATGTTATTTTTATTAATTATTTATTATTATTTTATTGACGATTAAAAACTGCTTGTGATAGACCTACTTGAATAAAATATATTGACTTTGTTCTGTTAAAATATTTGTGATTTCTTTGTTCTCTGATGTCCATTACACAAGTACTTTAGACGACGTATCTCAGAATCAGGTCAATGTATGAGATGTTGTGTGAATTCATTTATTTATTACTAGCTGTGCCCGCGACTTCGTCCGCGTGGAATAGTTTTATTTTGGGTAAAATAACTCTTTACTTTAACTTATATAAACTTTGAATGTCATGTTTATTTATATCGAATCAATGGCTTGAAAAATAAGTTTCAAGTTTCTAGCTTCAAAAATAGCGATACTTCCATACAACTTTTCATCCCCCCTTTCGATCCCTCACAACCCTTTCGTCGAATTAAAAAATAGTCTATTCTCTTTAGGGAAAGCGTAACAGACAGAGTTACTTTCGCATTAATAATATTAGTAGGGATTACAAAGTCTGATAAACAAGAATACAGTCCACATGATAGTAAGCGTACCGCAGCCTATAAACGTTCGTAATATCACAAGGATATCAATAATGCGTTGCCAAAATTATGACATAAATAAATTATGACACATTACCCAATAGTTTCACTGCTTCCTATCCTTCACACCAGAACACAGCAATGCGAACACTGCTGTCTAGCATTAGAATTAGGTGAGACCGTGCATTTTAATAAAACTTCAGATATGTACGCAGATATATTCGCAGGACGCCGCCAGTCATGATGTAAGAACCATGTATTTTTTCCATATCAAATCAAATTACTTATACATAATTGTTTTATGTATTACTTAACTTTATAATTTGACGAAAAATTTCAAATTTTAATCCGTCTTTGCTCAAGGATCTTACGCGTTTCTAGGACCATATTTATACGATAAAGGCTTAATATTTATAAACTTTCCTTTGTACTTGTAAAGCGAACCTTAAAAAATGGCTTCTTGCTTTATCGTACGATGCAACGGACGACTTATTATTCCAAATTGTCTCCTTAACATACACACTCACGCACGCATACTCACACACACATACACACGCGACTTTCTACTTAATTTTTCTCTGTTATAGTATTTTTGTGATCATTATGTGTTAACATAGATAAGGATCTAAAATTATGTTGTATTTTGGTATTCTGATGATCTGAGTGGTGGAATCCTGATGATCTAATGAACAGGCATTTTTTTGTTTAGTTTGGGCATCAGTCTCCGACAATATTATTTTCTTGTGGCCGTGTGATAGCCTTGAGGTACCGGCAGTGTAGAATAGTACCTCCCCCTGTACCAGGTGTCGTAAGAGGCGACTAAGGTACCAGAATCGACAGATGGTGGTATATCAATCCAAAAAAGTCGGCTCAAATGTACAGGGCGGGAATGGGCAGCAGCTTCCCTTTCGCGCTGTGCGATTGCCAACACGCTTGCCCAGCATGGCAATTATGGGCTAAATACCCCCTTTTTTGAGGAGGTCATGTACAACAGTGGACTTTTAATGGCTGGTATGATGCTGATAATGAAGTCCTTGAGGAGAAAATAAATAAATAATTATTAGTTATGCACTCATTTGCAAAAAAAACGGGCACCTAAGCAATAAACCATTTCAAATGTTACTACTGGTTTGTTTGATAATTATAGGTAGGTTTACTTTCACGATTTTGTAAATTAATAAGAAAATAATCGTTTTCGTCAGTATTATCATAAAATTTCGGTAAACTTTATGGGTTTTAATGCTAAATTTCGCTGGTAGTGCATATGCTCGTGAAGTAAAAGTTAAGAAAGATTTTTGTTTGTTCTTTCTTTAATAAAGTAAAACTAGATAAATGTTTAATATCGAGTGTGACCTCCTTTAGTTGAAATCATAGCTTGAATTCGTCTGGGTATGCTAGCGAGGATATCTCGGATATTTGCTTGCGGCATATGTTCTCACACCGCGGTAATCACATTCTTCAGCTCTCTGATGGTCTGCGGAGCCGGTTGTACTGATCTCACGCGTCGTGTCAGAACGTTCCAGACATGCTCTATAGGATTGAGGTCGGGACTTCGAGCTGGCCAATACAAACGACAAATGCCGACCTCTTGCACATACGCTTTCACATGGCCAGACCGGAGGGCACCAGCGTTGTCGTCCATTAAAATTGAGTCTTCGCCTAAAGCGGCTAATGCGGGGTGTGCATGAGTAATTAGAACTTCCATTATGTATCGATGTCCAGTCAGTGAGCCGTTTTCAATGAAGACTAACTCTGTACGATCCATCGAATTTATTCCTGCCCAAAGCATAAGGTGTGATTTCTTCAAAACAAGCCCCTGTAAAGCGTTCTCTTTGTCTTCGTAGCACTCGCCGACGTTGATCTTCACCAAACAAAGATATCCTGGCTTCACCTGATAACAATACCCTATTCCAGTCTTCTTGTTTCCATGATTCACAATTTCGAGCAAACCTAAGCCTGGCAACTCTGCGCTCACGGAGTAACTTAGGGCCGCGGGCCGAGCGATGACTGCGTATATTGGCCGCGGGAAGCCTCCTCCTAACCATCCATAGACTAACGCACATTTCTTACTTCTTCGAGGTTGTTCTTAAGGTCCACATACGAAGACTTGCGACTTCTCAATACGCGACTCACAAGAAAACGATTACCCATGGTTGGGTACATGGTTTTCTTCCAGAACCAGGCCTTCTCTCGACGGAACCGGTGTCTTGATACCGCTGCTAGGTTCTTTGAACCGTCGAACGACTCACCCTTAGCCTCTGAGCCACGAAGCATTGGCTGCAACCCTCTTCGAGCAGCGCAATATTGGTAGCTTTTACCACTTTCTCTAACATTATTGAGACAGCTAAACAGCAATATATGAAGCTTTGACAATTAAGAAAATGAAATAAATTCATATAAATTGACTAAAAGTTATGAAAATCGATATTATCTTTTGGAACTTCGCACTAAAAATGTAGAATAAAAAGTGGTTTTCTGTAAAAACGAGCATCAAACGAAAATTCAAATTTAGAACGTACTGTTTTAAACACCACGGCATTTTTAAAACCGGCCAGTAACATGTACAAATGATTGAAATCATTTTGGTACCGTATTTTTTAAAGAAGAATTAAAATCAAAACCGCCCTTTTTTATGCAAATGAGTGTATTAAGTCGATTCCGGCAACTATTTTTTAAATTTTTTGTTACGTTTTTTTTCAAGGATGGACTTCTAAACTTCTAAACCAATTATAATCAGGCCTTTCTATTTTCCTGATTTACATGCGATGTACTCAAAGTAACAGTTACGGGTTTGCATAACTTAATAATGCTGGCCATGTGTTTGTTACTGAACTTCTCCTGAACGGATAAACCAATTTGAATGTTTCTTTTTTTTATATAGGCGCTTTCAAATCCTCAAAACAGTAAAAAACATTAACGAGTATAGATTTGCCTATTACAATTTCACACTAATGACCGATGACGCTGACAACCTTATGATGTTATAAGTCATTTAAACCAATAGGTCGTTGAGTATCCTACTTAAATACAAGTCTACCGGCACCAGACGAGTCTTATAACTAAGTTTATATCAGATTCTTTACGCGAGCAACCAGTAATTAACCTGCAAGAAAAACTGCGGTTGATAAGTCACTCATTCTTTGTTTAATATTTTTATCGCTTGAAATATCATGCAAGACAAAATTGTCGGATCTACTAGAGCCTATTTATATATATTAGCGAGTTGGAATTTTATCTTCAAAGCACAATTTGGCTGTTATCGTCTTAAGGGATTTCATAACAATACGGCCAAGGAATCTCTCTCTCTCTCTTGAAATTCAAAACAGAATTCATTAGATTATTTGTTGGTATCAGTTTGATAACATCGTTAGCTCTGCTTCAATGGCCAGTGGTACTCAATTCTCTAGACTCGCGGAGATCCATTCAACCTTCATCGATATAGTGATGTTATATTCAGATCTTTTAGTATATTTTTAATTGAAAACACACACGCACATTAAAATTACTCTGAAGTAAGTCACTTAAAGCACTTATGCTATAGACATCAGACAAGAGGCGAATAAATGTCATCATATAAATGTTTGTCTTGGATGGTGATCGAACTTATGACAATTGTTGGTAAAGACAGGATCACTGCCATGTGCGCCATCTAGGCCGTCGACTCTGTACCAGTCCTAAACGACTGGAATCATACAATCGCTGGGGGATTGTGTCCAGCAGTGGACGTCCTGGGTCTAATATGATCACTATTTAATAAAGATAATTTTATTAATATTAATTATTCCCCATAAGACCGTTGAAATATTTTTCATAGATTACTTCGTATAATCAAAAATGTCAAAGCTGTGCGACTGTATACCGTTTTGGGTATTATGATGAACTTGGTTTATCAAGGTCATCGAAAGACATACAGTTATCAATGTCTTTGAATTGGATGATGAAGATGTTAACGAATATGGGAAAGGCTGGGAATGATGTTCAAATTTAGGGAAAAGAAAATCAATTATCTAATCAGTGACCCTTGAAATAAGTTTGTGTTTAAATAAAAACTAATAACTGAGATTCATTTCCAACATTTCGATATAAATAAAATCTTCACAAATAAAATTTTCTGGCTATTTTAACAATCGCTGTGAATATTCCATCTCAACATTGGAATTTATTTGATAAAGATTCTAAAATTTGTTTTTCATTAGACAAAATTACTCGGGGAAATTTCAGCTGAAATTCGGGGCCCGTTTGCGATATGGCCCCACTTTTTCAGTGTGATCTTCGCTCAGACTACAAAAAGGTTTTCTATTATCAGAACTGACAGATGGCGTCTATAAAATGTACCTTTTCCATTTTCGGCTTGAAACATTTCTTGATATAATTAGACATAAAATATTTCATTATCATAATATTAGCTACAGAAAGTCTAATGTCGGCCTCCCCAAGATAAAAGGGACATATGTTCATGATTGCGGAGCTGGGCAAACGCTGGCAATCGCTGAGCGCAACTTCGGGATGAGGATGGCGCATTTGGATGCATATACCATCATTTGCCGGGTCCTCGCCTTTTACGACACCAGATGGAGGTACTATTCCACTCTGCCGGTACCCACTGCTCATATTAATAGATATGATAAGTAAATATAATTCCCAGACCAAAAATAATTTAAAGAAATACTCTATGAAAAAGAATCTAGCACGTCATATAAACGTACTTTCCTAAACACTACACGTTTGTTAAGAATTCTCGTATGTCATTACTCTGAGTAATATAACTTAGTCTTCACAGTACATTAATATTAGGCAGCTAATTAAATTAGGCTGTGGTCTGGAGTGTATAATAATTTTAGTGATAGATGGACCAAGAAATTCGTTAACATGGCCTAATAATTAATTATGCTATTACCATGACCGAATGACTATGCCACATGGTCTGTGCCTATTTGATCATATCATCATACAAGCCATCAGTTGTCCACTGCTGTACATAGGCCTCTCCAAGAGAGGAGTTTTTTTGCCCATAATTGCCGCGCTGGGCAAGCGTGTTGGCAATCGCAGAGCGCAGCTTTCGCGACAAGGATGCTGCTGCCCATCCTGATGCAGAATCGGTGGTATCTTAGTCACCTCTTACGACACCTGGAGGTACTGTTGTGTGTATGTCATTTTTAAAATTTTCTTAACAATCATCTATATTATAACTACCAGCCAAAAGATGCGGTTTTTTATATTTATCTCTCCGGGTAATGAGGAACCACCAGGGTCAGTTATACCACCACTCATTTAGCTACCTCATTCGTCTATAATAACACTTCGCGTAGAGAGAGAAACCCTACGACAGCGGTACTCTATGACATAATAGAGTAAGGCTAGCCAGAAACCTAAGATTGCGCTATATTTATTTGTAACATTGTAGCTTAAATGCACAGAGCGGGGATAGGCAGCAGCATACCCAACACGAAGCTACTCTCTTGCCAACACGCTTGCCTACTGCAGCAATTTTCGGACTAAATTTCCTATTCTTGGGAAGGCCTATGTTTAACCGTAAACTTCCAATGGCTGATAAGATGATGAAGGTTTAAAACACAATTTCATAAAAAGCGATAAAAAGTCGATCCATGCCAAAAAGCGAAATTATAGGCAATAATAGGTTTGCTTATGTACTTCGTTGAAATGACGTCAGAATTAAACCTTCGGAATAGGATCCCCGATTCTAGGATTTATTGGACCAATTTATAAGGCGGAGTAACGGTAACCCAATTACTATAAGTAATCACGGATTTATCTAGAGCATTCTCAAAGAAAACTAACGAGATTTTCCAGATATAAGTTGCTATTGAAAAATATTACGGGTAATATATAATACTGTATTGACTTATCCACAAAGCCTTTTGATTGATACTCTTAAAAAAATTACAAAAACAACATTACTTATTTTTAAATTTATCAGGTGTATACCGAGGCATAGATTAAGAAATATGCCGTGCCATGAGGTACGGGCAGAGAAGAATAGTACCTCCTTCTTTATAAAGTGTCGTAAGAGGCGACTTAAGGTAGCAGAAGCGACAGATGGCGGTATATCTATCCGAATCAATGTAGCTCAACTGTATAAAGCGGGGATGGGCAGCAGCCTCCTTATCCTCCTTATCACGAAAGATGCGCTCGGCGATTGCCAACAAGATGGCCCAGCACGGCCATTATGGGCAAAATTTTCCCCTTTTTTTGGAGGCCTAGTTATCTAGCCCACTTTAATCTATACTGTTTCGGATGGATATACTGCCATCTGTCGGTTCTGGTATCTTAGTCGCCTTTCATGACTTCTGATATAGAAGGAGGTACATACTATTTTACTCTGCCGGTACCTTTCGGCATTTTTATCTAACCTTAATATAAAAATTTCGAGTAACCTTAATCTGAGACGCAAGAATAAACATCGTTTAGAAATGCAAAGAACAAGCAAATCCATTATTTCCACAAAGTATCGACAATGCCTTCCATATCGACATCTCCAAGTCCAAAATCTCACCCACTCCATTATAATGCAATAATCCGCAAACCTAATCAGATACAACACTGAAAGGCTCAAGTTAACGGCATAGATCGGGGATAATGGTTTAAGTTGTCTACTTAACTCGAACTTTGCTACTTGAACTAATAACTTCATCAAAATTTTTCTATATCTACAAGGGATCGTGAAAATTGAGCCAAAGTTAGAGTGGGTCCCGGTTGCCGATAAGTTTGGAGCTTTTCCGAGAGGATTCGCGGACAACACTTAAGTCTGGGGACATTTTCCCGACTCGAGGATTATATATATCACGAACGTATTGTGCGTTTAAAATAAAAAAGTCAAATATTAATTTAATAATTGGACTATGGATATCAAATAAGCTTTGAAAAAATATTTTCTGGAATAGCAGTGATTACATTCATATAATTCAAGACAATAATATTAAGTGTTTTTAAGAGGATTGCAATATTTTTAAGCTTCAGTATAATTATATTTTTACGACGCAATATTTTCAAGCCTTCTTCAGACATATATAATATTTATGGAGACGTCAGGTTCTGGAATGGAGACCATGTACCGGCAAGCGATCGTCCACAAGATGGACAAATGATCTGACTAAAACCGTAGAATCGCGTTGGACACAGGCTGCATACAACCTGGCTATTAGAGATCGGTTGGAAAGGCTTCGATCTCGCAGTGGACGTTTTATAGCTGATATAATGATGATGATGTATAAAATTAACAATATGCAGATATAGATATAGATAGTGAGATATATATCAGTACTACCCTTCTTAATGTGGTCAAAATTGACGCTTGTCCATTTTTAATCCAAATAACTTAGTCTTCCTTTCCGTTTTTGTCCACCGAAATCACCCATAACATTCTATTTTTAAATTCTAATGCTAAAACCATGAGAGACGACCTTTGTTCGTGATATGTTTAAGACCGTTACTGTCCGATATCCTGATTTCTCTAAAAATTTGTTTGCACAGAACTTTATATGATGCATGACGCATCATATAAAGCTCTGTGTATAGAAACTGTCAATTGTATAGAAACTAACAAACATTAGTTTTCGAACACAACCTCATACAAAGCGAGTAACAAAACCACTCAAGAGGCATAAGACATTCAAATTACCAAACGTCGTACCCATTCTCGCGTCTTCATCCATATTCCGGGCACCAACGTTGTTACAATCGTATCTTGTTACAAACGAAATCGCCTCAAAACCACGCCATATGTTATGCCGAAATGGGGGATGGGGGGATCTACGGGTGAAGAGGTGGCGTTTGGGGGCGAAATCAGTACATTTTCTTCGCCGCACCGCCCCCCTCTAATATATTCAGTGTTCGGTTGTAATAAATCAGCTGGTTTGCGTACAACTGCGATGATAATGGGTTTGCACAGCCCGAGGAACCCTGATTTTATTAGCTTTATAGGTTTTTTCGTTCACTCTTTTAGCAATTATTCGACGTCGAATTATGGGCTCGCGAGATCAGATTTTTCGGCAATCGCTTTTGGTTAGAATGGAATTTGTTAGGAGATGTACGACCAGGGAAACGTATTTAGGTGGAATGGGCTTGTTGTTACTTACCAATGTGCACTTATTGCGGTGATCCCAAATTTTGTTATATTTAGGTACCTATATGTTTGGTGTGTTACAAACCTCAAAATACGTGTATATATACGTGGACATAATAGTACTACATTAAGACATTTTATGGGCAGACAAAATGTGTCAAAAAGGCACGACTGATTTCATGAAGGTGTGTGAATGTTGGGTATAGCTGAAGAGGCATGCGAGTAGAATAAATACTGTGGAAATGAGAGCAGTTCGAAGTATATATGGTATGAGTTTGAGAGATAGATTAAAAAAGACGTTGTGAACAATAGAGAAAGGAATGTTAAGATGGTTTGGACATGCAGAAAGGATGTATGAAAGTAGAATGACTGCAAAAATTTATAGAGCGGAAGGTACGGAAGGGTTAGTATAGGACGATCGAGGCGAACATATCTTAACCAGGTAGAAGAGGTATTAAAGAAGTTCTAGGTCAGATGTACCAAGAATAAACGATCATGTATAAAAGAACTATTGCGAGTAAGGGAAGCGAGAGAGGTATGCCAAAATCGTAACAAGTGGAAATCCATAGTCTCTGTCTACCCCGATGGGACACAAGTGTGATGTATGTGTGATTTGAAATTATAAAATAAGATTGAATGATACTGCTATAGCCAACTTTGACATCTTTAATGTGTTCGAGCAATATTTTGTAAAAGTGAAGAGTCCAATAAAATAACAAACGCTTCATTGAATCAAGTTATTTATGTAGGTTGATTTTCAGATTGATGGAACTCAGGCATGGAGTCGTGAAAGTTTGAAGTGTCATTGAGGTCAACCATTAACAATTTAAAGGGTGAAATTTCAATATCGTACGCCCTTAACGTGTAAAGCAGTTCAATGCATTTCCGACAAACTTTATAATTTGCCAACTTTCGATGAACAATGCACCGTATCCGCCGAACACTAAATCCTAAAAACTGATCAGAAGTGGAAGTTAGAACTAACATTCCTTGAGATGCCAACAAGCGAACCAACTATCGAACTAGACAGAACAAAACTTCAATCCAAATTAACCCATGTCTAGGACGATTGAAGCGGGCGATATATTCCAAAGTTCAGACTGAATTTATCTCAGCAAAGTTGAATTAGGTGCTGTATAGACGGTTCTGGAATTAAATTGGCGCGAACTCGCGGTATGCGGGCGTAATATTTTACTTTAAATTTACCACATTTAAATTTAAGTTAAGTTTGTTTTTGCTAAATGAATTATTAGCGTCTGACCTTACCCGGGCATATAAATGTACATTACAATCAGATGAAAAATGATAAACACGCTGGAAATCACATAACGTGTTGCTCTTTGATCCATATCTAATAAGCGGTGAGGTACCGGCAGAGTAGAATAGTACCTCCCTATTGGGTGTATATCCGACAGATGGCATATCTATCTAAAATGGTGTGGCTTAAATGCTTAAGGTGGAGATGCAGCAGCATTCCAGTCGGGAAATCTGTGCTCTGGGATTGCAACACGCTTGCCCAGTGCAGCAATTAGGGGCATAATTTCCCTTGTTTTGGGGAGGCCTAAGTCGAATAGATAGACTTCTTATCGGGACACAGGTACTTTTAGCTTACTTACCCCGGAGTCAGATCAATGTATGAGATGTTGTGGGACTTTATTATTATAGAAGATCTAACGATAAATTAGTGTTTAACAAATAAATAAACTATTACGAAGCCTATACAAGTTAAAACCTTTATATTGATTCGATGAATTAAGATAAAACAGATTTCTTTAACATCTATAGTTTCTAACCAATTTCAAACATCCTTTGAAATTACTAATATTATTTTAAGTTCGACGAAATTTTTCCTATCCATGGTAATCATAAATCTTAATGGTGGTAAACTTTGAATACTATAAAATTACGGCGAAATTGGTACATAAAACGAAAGGACTCTAATATCGGGGGCATTGATCAGAAAGTGAAAAAGAGCCAATATTCGGGAGGCCTTAAATATCTTATTCGACTCTCGACCCCCAATTTACAAGTGAAATTTTTCGAGGCCGAGAAAAACGTGCCTACTACAGATAAATCCATTGCAAAGGGCAACCATATCGTTATTTGAGAACATTAAGCCGGACATTTTTATTGTTCGATCGTTACTTGGAATCTTTAATACTAACAAATTAGTATTACATTTACTCTTTCGGATAAACGAAATAAAGGCTTCTTTGATTAGTTTAACAAATAAAATTAAATACATATTATTGTAAATAGCTTTGGAATTACAGAACCCGTTTGTTTCTGGAATGGAGAACACACACCAGCAAGCCCAGCTAAGTACATCCATTCACAAGGTTGACTGACGATCTGGCTAGAACCGCATTGCGCCTGATACAAGCCTTTGATCAGTTTTTAGACTATTTAGCACTGATATGATGATGATGATGTTGGTGTTATACTAAAACCTGTCTTCATATCCATTTTAAATAATTAATAACCATAATTAAATACCACCCAATGGAAGTCCACTACTGGATATAAGCCATTCCAAGAAAGGAGGTTTTTTGCCCGTAATTGCTTCGCTGGGCAAGCGTGTTGGCAAAATCGTAAAACGCAGCTATTGCGTCGTGGATACTGCTGTCCATCCCCGCCCTGTGCATTTGAGCTGCACTATTTCGGATCTATTTACTGCCATCTGTCGTTTCTGGTACCTTAATCGCCTCTTACGACACCCGGTGTAGTGGGAGGTACTATTCTATTCTACCGGTACCTCAAGACACAAATAATATCTTGCATTAAAGTTCTAAAAGTATTAACGATAAGTTGAAATAAACTGGTAATTGGTTCACCCGACAAGTCTTCATATGAGAAGAAAAATAAAAAAGATTGTCTTTGAAAAATCAGACCAACAGTAACCCTAATTGCGACAGAAATCGGGAAGCCATTTGTTCCATGAGCACAAGAGATAACAACTTGAAATTCGAAACGACCATCCAATATTAAAGTGAAATACCTGGGCAAATAACTTGCGGTACGCACAGAGAATATTTGAAAGGGCACCCCCCTCTTTTTGGGGGGAAGATAAAAAGGTCACGATCTTATTGACGTTTGACTAATATGTCCAGGCAGTGTTTGTATTGCCAAATTGACTCCGGCATCGGATGGTACCGTTAATTTTTTTATTTTCGTACATCCGTTTTTTTTTTATTTTGTATTCTGAATGGTAAACGGTATTTGTGAGTCCAATTTTGTACAATTAGCATACAATTTACGCAAAAAAATATAAACAGAGAGATAGATTTATATGTTTTTAAAACAGTAGATTTAAATTTAGGGCATCAACTTATTTATAGCCGTGTGGTACCGGCAGAGTAAAATAATACCTCCCCTTGTACCGGTATTGTTTAGCTCAATAGTACAGGGCAGGCATGGGCAGCAGCGTTCCCTCCTGCGAAAGCTACGCTCTGTGATTGCTAACACTAGCCCAGTGCGGCAATTATGGGCAAAATTCTCACTTCCTTGGGGAGGCCTATGTCCAGCAGTGGACTTCCAATAGCATATTCATAATATAATATATAAGCATATTTTTCAGGTATAACTCGAAATAAAGACAATATTTAATTGCATTAATAGGAAATGACTATACGGAAAAAAAATACAATAAAAACTCGGATGTTTTCGCGAAATCCGTACACAGATAGCGGAAGTGTTGCCTCGTAAATCCCGAGAAAACCCGCGTGAACCAACTAGTAAATGATAAAGCGTTGAGATACGAGCAATATATCTTTGTGAATAGAAACAAGACGAAACCCTTATAAATGGTTGTAGAGAAATATGCCATAGGGTTTGGTGATAAGATTCCTTTGTGAGTTATGTTCAGAACGCAATGTTGGGGGTTGGTTGTATGAGAATCTTTTATTGCTTCACATATATATATTTCTTTATGGTAAGGGGACGCCTAACGGCAGGATATTTGCGAAACATTAAACCGGATATCATTTTTATTGTTTAGGCAAAACTATGGATATGAGACGGTTTAAATTTTCTATTATTTATTTCAACGATGATGTCTATATTAAAAAATGAGGGTGAGACTTTGAAACAAGTTTTGTTGAAGAACAAGTAAGAATTTATTTTGATATAAAAAAACACATTAATTTAATAATTAAGCAATTATGGGCAAATAAACCGCCTTTTTTGGAGAGGCTCATGTCAAGCAGTAGACTTCAAATGGCTGATATGTTGATGATGATAATGATAATGAAATAAATAAAATTACCGCAGCATCTTATTAATTGTCCTGCATCCGTGATAAGTCAAAGATAAGGTTACAGACATCAGACAACAAATATACTACTAAAATATGTCAACTTAACACCTAGACACAGGACAAACATAAATATCATCATATAAATATTCGTCCTAGGTGGGGATCGAACTAACGACCTTCAACGAACAAGATAGGATCACTAACATCTGCACTAATGGGCCCCTCATTTGGTTATAATTTAAATTAAAGTTTGTGAATAATGACATCATTATTATTATTCGTGAAACCATCATCATGATCATCATATCAGCCTTCAAGTTTGGTAACAGCCTTTACAGCCAGCATTACAGCCTGGAGTCAACGACTCCCCGAAACCTTTACAAGGTCATCTGGGGGGCGGTTCTTCCACGCTGAGCTTTCCAGTACGTGGCCGCCACTCGAAAATCTTTATCCCTCATCTGCCATCAGTTTATCATGCTATGTGCACCACCTACTACCACTTCAGCTTGGCGATTTCGTGAGCTATATCAAAGACTTTCGTACGAATCTCCTCGTTTGATCACGTAAGCTTGAGATTAGCCATAAAGTACCGGCAGAGTAGAATAGTACCTCCCCCTATACCAGGTGTCGTAAGAGACGACTTAGGTACCAGAACTGACAGATGGCGGTATATCCATGCAAAAAAAGTCAGCTCAAATGTACAAGGTGGTGATGGGCAGCAGCTTCCCTGTCACAAGAGCTGTGCTCTGCGATTGCCAACAATTATGGGCAAACTCCCCGAGATGATATTGACATCAAAATAATTCTTCGTACACCTAGTTTGGAAGATATCGACCTACAAACTCTACACTGCATGCCAAAAGTCTAACTTGCTTACAAATTACACAATTATCCGTTAAAAGTGAAGCTGTACTATTATATTTCCCCCCATTACCCGTGCTCTGCCCCCTGAATACATGTATATCTGCTTCATTAGGAAGCATCAGCTAAGTGATACCACCACTCATTTAGTTCTGAGAACTTTCCATTATATTAATTGCTTAGCTTCGTCCAAACGAGTACACAATATGAGGGTAGGCAAGCTACGTAATGGCTGTTAGTTTTCCAAGTGGTTTAAATTATTTTTGACTTCGCGCTTGAAACAGATTTGCTTTGTCACATTTCTTGTTTATAGAGTTAATTTTAATACAAACCTTATTGTGTATTGCGAATATTCAGATTTGTCATGTTTGATTATTTAAATAGATTATCTAAATTAGAACCTAGATTGATATAAATCGAAGACATCAATTATTTTATTACCAACTTCAGATCTGTTTTACACAAACACAAGTTTGTTGATTAAATCATTTGTCTTACCAAATGCAGCCATTTTGTACTCACCTGAAACAAACAACATTTTATTAGACGAATTCGTAACGGACATTAAACGAGGATAGCAATATAAATTAATAAGAGAAAATACACAAAGCCGGATATAACTGACAAAATTACCCGGTTCAACAATGATACAAAACACCACACCAATTCGCATCCAATCACTTTAAACATACAGTTATGAAACCAACCGGGTATATACCGATGTAACCCGGTTATGGGTAACATCTGTACCCGGTTACACCCGGTTATCTCGAAGGCGATGTTCATTATACGAGATGTTTCCTTCAACATGTTTATGCGTGTGCCTTAACGTGAGACCATAGACTGAGGGCTTTTAGAAATGGACTTAATTGAACTGTTACATGAAAGGAATATATGAAAGGATAAAAATGTATTTTACCAAAAATATTTTTAGAATTTGGCTCCACCAAAATATGAAGAATATTTAAATGCCATTTTGTATATTTAATATTTCGCAGTTCTACACAGTTTCCACACTATCAAAATAGTAGTAAACTAACATGCGTTGTTTTTTCAATCTACAACCTTTTTAAATTTGTCTGACTACTGGCAATTATCAATATATATTTTGCAAGCAGAATTGATATTTCCTATTTTGAAGTATAGACACACAAATAGTATTAAACTTTTTTTGGAATAATTTTGATAACTGGCGCGTAATATGTCACTAGAATAGAAAAATACTAAAATCAAAAAACATATACTTTTATTTGGGTTTGTTTGGTTGGTTGACTGATTCACAAATTTCAGTCCACAAATATGTCTCGATCGAAGAATATAGACAATCATCTGTTATTTAAAAATAATTATACACTTAATTTTTACTTATACTACATATATTTAAACACAATGTTAGTTTTCTGCACGTGTCCTCTAATCTGGCATAAGGCATGCAAATCAATGCATTACTTCAAGCGTTCTTAAAATTCTATACTTCAGACTTTAAAGCTGTGAGGTACAGGCGGTGTCGTAACCGACAGATTGCGGTATATCCATTCGAAATAATGTAGCTGCACAGGGCAAAGATGGGCTGCAGCATACTCTTCAAAAAGTTGCGCTCACCTCTTCTCGGGGAGGCCTTTGTCCAGCAGTGGACTTCTAATGACTAATATTAAATGATTGCATTTCATTGCTCGAAATAGTTCTTTTAGCCATGATTAATAAAAAAAAATCTGATTGTTTTTGTGTTCATTATATATACAAATTTGAGACTGTATTTGTATAAGTTTGTTCATTTCTATTATTTTTACGTCTACACCAACAGAAGCCTAATTATCCAGCGTTGTATGTAACCTCATAGTATAATGTTTTGCTTTAACAGAATTTATGCCAGTACACCGATGATTATCTTTAATTAACTTTTTGTTTGTCTTCCCTAGTAACGACGCGGCGGAACAACAATGTTTTATGCCAACTTTCTCTTTGTTATAGGACTTATGTTTTTATTAAGTTTTTATTATAGTATAAGCGCGATATAGGAATTGTAACTTGCTGTGTTTAATTGTGTTTTCTTATTTAAATAAGCGACTCTCAATAATGTATCTCAATCTTAAATGTATCGTAATCTCAATGTGTATAGGTAAGAAACAGATGAGATTTATTTGGAATGATATCAGCACGTTACTTTAGAAGAAGTAGACGCATTTATATGTCAGTCAAATGATTTCGTTTCCACCAATAAAATTGGCGATAAAAAGAGTTTTAAATGCAGAAGTAAAAAACAAAACAGATGTATAAGTGGATAGTCCAAAATTTACTACACAAAACCTTCGCTGTTCTCCTCATCCAGGCTTAAAGTCCTGATATTGCATTTATTTCTTTAATTTACGTACTACTAGTCCGTGGGAAAAAACAACACTAATAAAAAGAGATACAAAATAAAAAAATCGTACCATTATTTACTTCGAACCGGTCAGTGTCGATCTCGTTAAATTTTTGTTAACACATCCCTCTATTTGGTGACGGGTTTTTTTGCCTCTTTTCCCGCCTCCATTTTGGATTTTATTGCGTACTTTTTTGTTATCAATTTGCATCGTGATGGTTATGTACATCGACTGACAAGTGATTGACATGTGTTATTGATGATATTAGCAAAGACAATTTAATCGGAAATATCATTGAGTTTTGATTTCATTCCGCATGATTTGCGACTATTAGAATAAAACTTTGCATAAGATTCACGTTCATAATTCGTCATTCATCATCTTTGTAAAAGTTTTTATATTAATTAACATTCTTAATTTCGATCTGCTATCGGATAAATATCATCGTTATCATCATATCAACTGCAAACCATCCATTGCTCGACACTGCGTTCAGCGCGATTCTGCAGTTTTCATATAGCGTGATTCTGCGTTCAGCACGGTTTTGCAGATTTTTATATATATAACTTCATATACCTGATGTAAATCACTCGCAATCATAATAATAAATCAATTCTCACAACATCTCATATATTGACCTGTATCCTTGGTAAGTATCTAAAAGCACTTGTGCTACGGACATCAGACAAGAGAGGCATCCAAATATAATACTCAAATATATATTTTTAACACACAGACACAAAACAAACACAAATCATTATCATCACAGCAGCCATTAAAAGTCCACCGCTGGAAATAGGCCTCCTTAGAAAAGGGTAGTTTCGACCATAATTGGTGCGACGTGTTGGCTATGGCAGAGCGCAGTTTCCGCGACAGGGATGCTGCTGCCCATCCTCGCCCTGTGCATTTGAGCTGCATTGTTTCGGAGGGATATACTGCCATCTGTCGCTTCTGGTCCTTTAGTCGCCTTTAAAGACACCTGGTAGAGGGAGGTACTATTCTACTCTGCCGGTACGTCACTGCTATAACACAAATGCCATCATATAAATATCTGTCCTGGATGGAAATCAAATCTCGACCCCTGGCGCACGAGCTAGTATTTGCGCAATCGGGCCCGTCAAACTAGAATACACAAAGACCGGCAAACCAATTAACTGAACCTCATAACAATATGAGTTGCACCCGACAACTTTTACAGCGCCAACTTACTTAAGTAAGTCACTTAAGTGTAGAACTTTTAGACGGATAAAACCGGAGACAAAGTTAAACAAACAAACATACAGACATTAAGCGAAACATACGACTAGGTTAATCTGTGTGGTGAATATGAAATATTCCAACTTTCTTTCGCTCCTATAAAACGATCATGCACCTTGTTTTTAGTAATATAAGGTTTAAAATAGATTGAAGCTGCTATTTCTCATATCATGATGACAATTGCTTCATCTAGAAGTTCGTATACACAGTAGGCATTCAATGTTTTAGATGTATGACCAAAGTCAAAAATTTACATGTTCTAGTTTTATTTAGTCTGTATAGTTCTGATATTACAATTAATTATTTCCCAAGTGGTGTAGGTTTTACGAAATCCCTATTAATATAATAAATGCGAAAAAAAAGCTCTCTCTATCAATCTTTAGATCTTGAGAAAGGACATATGTTGTTTTATTTAGAAATAAGGGATGTAAGGGGTCGAAAATGGGGATGAAAAGTTGTGTGGAAGTATTGCTATTTTTAGAGCTAGAAACTTGAAACTTACTTTTCAGGCCATTGATTCCTATCCAAAAAAACTACTAGCTGTCCACGCGGACGAAGTCGCGGGCACATCTAGTATATTATAAATACATTTAAACATTTCTCTGTTTCTTTAACTAAGTCGACAATACACTGGTACACATCAATGCAGACAACCTTTGTATGATACCTTTAGTGTAACTATGCAATATTCTAAAGCATAATAAAGTGTTAAAGATTATATTAATTATAAAACTGTCTGGGATTGAATTGCTAGGTTAGAGCTAGCTTTAAGACAACGGTTTGTTAGCGCTGACGCCGGTAGGGGTTCCATTAACACTAACTATCTAGTAATGATGGAACCTTTATCACCACGAGTTGTTCTTATAGGTTCCATTATGGCGGCTCGTGTAATGAACCTGCATTTTACTTAGTTGTAAGACTCGCCTGGTGCCGGCAAACTAGTATATAGTAGGCCTAATTTAAATGT
The DNA here is from genome assembly GCA_020976665.1 of Heortia vitessoides. Taxonomy (NCBI): domain Eukaryota; kingdom Metazoa; phylum Arthropoda; class Insecta; order Lepidoptera; family Crambidae; genus Heortia; species Heortia vitessoides. Next base: position 1,695,966 of record JACJUM010002842.1, on the reverse strand, counting down.
TAAATGATTTTTGTGATCCCATCGGGTCATCAGGGTCTTTAGTCATGAATATAAAATAATTTAGTACTTTGTATTTCTGGAATGGAGAACACGTACCGGCAAGTGCAACGTAAAGCGTCCCCGCAAGATGGACAGACGATCTGACTAAAACCGCAGGATCGCGCTGGACACAGGCCGCATACAACCGGTCCTATTGGAGATTACTTGGGGAGGCCTATGCCCAGCAGTGGACGGCTTATGGCTGGTATGATGATGATTTCTCAATAAAAATTGTCCTATTTATTATATTTGACCATTCGAAAGTGCTTGTAAAGGGCCTACTTGTAAAAAGGATATATTTTCATTGAATTAGATTTATGTCAAATACTCCCTTTTCTATCCGAACCGACGCGCATCCAAACAAAAACAATCTCAATTTGTAAACACGAAATTTGAGAACAGAAATGTATTTCCACGAAATATATAGTCGTTTAAAACAAACAAAATGGGCACTTGAGAAAACATTTCTCATTTCTGTAGCACTAGTCGGATTTCAAAAGAAATATATCACAGCAAAATAGTGAGCCGAATTAAACACGTCAAGCCTGACGAAACAAAACAATTTTCACGCTGACTGTGCCCCGTGTTTCGTTGCCAACCCCAAAAGAAGTTTCAACGCCGTAAAATTTATGTTGTCCGACATAAATCCGGAATATAAAATGTGGGGGTAGTAGTAGGGGGGGGGGGGCATCTAACCGAGAAAGATATGGCCAGAGTTTTATCGCTCTAGTTCTCTCGGGGCGATTATTAAAACTATTTTCGTCCGCGTTAATTTTGAGCATTTCTTAAAGAACAACCTGACTCTGACGTGACGGGAACGTGATTTATGTGTACTTTTGCCTCTGACTTATTACTCTTTCACTTTGGGATGATATTATTGTGGGCGTCACATGATATTTTCACTTAACTAGTGCGAATTCATGAATGTTTTTCTCGCATCAAACCCATAATATCATAAATGCAGCATTGTGGAGCTTAAAGTAATACAGTTTCAGTCACTCATCTCAATTCAACTCAGGCAAAAGTAGCTCAATTACATACAAGCGCAGTGTGATCGTAAACCCTTAATTTCTTTTAATATAATAAATAATAAAAAAAATAATTTGTTAATTAAGCCTGTTATAATATTACTGCCAACGTAGTAACCGACACCGTTGGTGGTATATCCACCCGAAACATCATACCAGCTGTTGGAAGTCTTCAGCTAGACAAAGGCCTGCCCAAGAAAAGGGAGAATTTTGCTCATAACTGCTGCGGTAGGCAAGCGAGTTGGCACTCGATGATTGCAGCTTTCGTGACCATACTCGCCCTGTGCATTTAAGCCACACTATCAATGGATATACCGCCATCTATCGGTCGCCTCTGATAACATCCGGTAAACGGGACGGTACTATTCTATTCTACCGGTACCTCATGGCTTAAGGGGGATTATATAGTTCAACATATTATCGGTCGTCAAATCTACGGCAGTAAATCTAAGATGGCGGTTTCATTACACGGCTAACCGGAAATGTAGTTATATTATTGGAGTTAAGACCAATCCGATAGAAGTATCCAATCAACTCGCTTACGGTAACAACTCGGAACCCTCTTAGGAACTGAAGTACCTGCGAAATAGTTACAAGCGGAATCATGGCAGATTCATTGCGTGATACTGATACCGTGCATACAGTTCGCTGTATTGAATTGTCTGCTGTAAGTTGTGAAAAAACATTGTTATATTTTTAATTTATTTTTTTTTAACTTGACCAGGTGAGGAACCGGCAGAGTAGAATAGTACCTCCCTTTGTAACAGATGTCGTAAGAAGCGACTAAGGTACCAGAACCAATAGATGGCGGTATATCCATTTGAAACAATGTAGCTCAAATAGAGATGGGCAGCAGCATCTCCATGCTTACCCAGCGCGGAAATTATAGGCAAAATTGCCTCTTTCTTACTTCTGGCTTCTGTCCATCAGTGGACTTCAAATGGCTGTAATGATGAGGTCGACAATCAAGCATACAGCCCGCGTACATGGCTATCGATAGCGCTTTGCCAACCTTGTGACTTGAAGATACTATGTCACATTACTTAATAGTTTCACTGCCTCTTTCAGCCTTCATATCGGGACACATCAATGCAAACACTGCTACTTAGCGGTATAAATAGGTGAGAGTGAGGTACCAATGCAGACGACGTTTGTATAAGGTATGTATTATGTATAATTATTATCTATTAAGTTAACGCACAAGTCTGGGAAATTGGAGATACATCGACCTCATTTTATAATCGCGACAGTTTGTGTAATTGAATAAAAGTACGTTTGTTACTCTTTAATGCTTGAACGGCTAAAACGATTTGGACGAAATTTAGCACAAAGAGTATTGATAGTATGAGGAAACATATAGTTTTTATCCAGAAAAAATGTTCCTGTGGGATACCAGATTTAGTAGATACTAGATACTAATTCAGATACTAAGTTGCGGGTGAAAAGCTGCTACGTAGTCTATGTTACTTAATAAGTATAAAAATATTTAAAATTGTTCGAGTATTTTTCGACTTTCGTTTGTAATGGATTAACCATCACAAATAATCAAATAGTCGAAATACGTATTGTGGTCGACAAACGACACTGTGCAAGTACATTTAATTGCGAGGCGCAGTACTCTATGTATTGGTCTACGACCACCGACCACAAACAGTGAAACATATAAATCATGCGGCTCCAAACGTTACGTCAACCTGACGTGAGGTAATGACGCGGTCGATATGATTGCACGATTTACGTTGCCGTGCCAAATCGTACCTATTCGTAGTACCTCCTACCTATAGCCATGTGCCGGCAGTGTAAAATAGTACCTCCCCTGTAGCAGGTATCATAAGAGACTAAGATACCAGAACGGGGATGAACAGCAAAATCACCGTCGCGAAAGCTTTGTTCTGCGACTGCAGTGAAGCCTGCCTATTTTTATTTTATTTATTTATTTAATTTTATTGCACAAAATGTTACAAAATGTACAAATGGCGGACTTAATGCCAGGTGGCATTATCTCCCAGTCAACCATTACACAAAACTGAAAAAAAATATATATATAGTGGTGCAGGCAATATATATACAAAATAAATAAACGTGGCATATGCCTATGTCCAGCAGTGGACCTTTGTATGATGTCTACCTTTCATAATAATAGGCTTTATGGTGCTGATTTGATGATAAGAAGGAGATGCTGCTGCCCATCCTCGCCCTGTGCATTTATGCTACACAGTTTCAATATTATTATTATTATATTCCTCTGTAATATTAGGTTTATAGAAACTGGTTTATCTATACAAGCAGTTATTCCGGATTGAAAATATTTGAATCGATCTAATTAAATTTATTTATAATTGCAATTGAGCTATGTTTAACTGTATTTGATCCAGTGAGGCAAATTTAGAATTCAAGCCAAAATTTTGACCCAATGGTACATTTGAGGTATGCCTATTTTGTGCGCTAAAAGTTGTGGATTTGTGTGCCAATACAATTATTTACATGATGACTTGTTGTATTTGTTTTGTGTCTGGGCAATTAAATATTTATAAATATTATATTTGTGATTTATCTATTCCTTGATATCCTTTACACGATTGCTTTGAACAACTTATTTCGAAATCAGGTCAATGTATGAGATGTTGTATGAATTTATATATTTGAGAATGCGCACTATTCTGTCAATTGCGCTAACTGTCAAATAAAATCAAAATATTCTTTATTCAAGCAGGCCCATTACAAGCACTTTCAAATCGTCAAAAATAATATTTTGGAAATATGTAGAATCAAATTCTATTATATTCATAATATTGATGACCTTGATGATCTTGATGACCTGGGTTCATAAAAGTCATCTATATATTAATTAGGTAGGCCTTTCTTATACTAGTCTGCCGATACCAGATGAGTCTTTAAGCTAAGTTTAATGCAAATTCATTACACTAGCCACCAGAAAGGAGCCTACAAGAAAAACAGGTGCTGGTAAAGGTTCCATCAATACTAAATAATTAGTGTTAATGGAACCTCTACTGGCATTGGCGCTATCAAACGCTAGGTTAGGCCAATTCAAACCCAGGCAGTTTGATGGAATCAAATCAATTGACTGACCGTTATGTCAAATGCCACGTCAATGCCACCAAACACATATTCCCGTAGAAGGTCTAATCTAAACAAACCGGTAACAAAAGCTACCACAAACACCCGCCTTCGCCTTCAGCCGAAAACATAAGAATTACGAAGTATCTGAAGTATTAGTAAGTTTGAGCCATTGATTGATAAATCGTTATTTCTCAGTTTGCGAAGTATTGGAGGCTTGTTCAATCTTTGTTTGGTTAGAATACCTCTAAAATGGACGGACACACGGTTGCCTCGTGTGGATATTTTGGCCCAACGACACCTCAATATTCATGTATAATGTTAAACAATTGTACACCTCTTTTATTTATATTTCACACAAACAAAAAAGATTTCTTAGGCAAATATAAAAGGAGAAATAACGTCTCTTATCTAGTGTATTATTAAGGTAGTACATTCATTCGATGACCAAAACAGGAAGGTTTGTAGAAAAGATCTGGTATAGTCTATGAGTCTATGGAGGAAGCAAGGAGGGTCATCATTATCTTCATAACAGCCGTAGGACGTCTACTGCTGATAGGCCTCCCAAAGAGACGGGGCATTACGTTCAATAATTAGTGGCAATCGCAGACGTTGCTCTACGATGGAAATGCAATGCCTTGGTGCATTTGAGGTACACTATTTCGAGATATACCGCCATCTATGAGTTCCGATACCTCACGCACCTCTTACTTTGATGATGGTAAACGTAACCGTAGGCTAGGCTTGCGTCCTGACAAAGATATCACTAGCGTGTCGTCATCCCTGTGAACTAAAGATATCTTGTCACTATACCCAATAATTTTACTGCTTCTCTTTCCCTTCAAACCGACGACGATTTTCGACACTACTGTTTGATGCTAGAACTAGGTTAAGAACTAGGTAACAAAGCATACACTTGTATGACTCTAGTATTATTATCATATTTCTTGCCTAATATCTGTCCGCTGAACACAGCAATACTAACACCGATGTTTGGCGGTAGACTGAGGCGGTAGGCTAGGTAAGACTGAGGTACTAATGCAGACCTTTGTATTAGGTCTACCTTTAGCATTATTATTATATTTCTAGATAAATATTTGTCCGTTTTCCGAGTGTGTGTGTACGGGTTAGAACTTGTGTGCATGTACAAAGAGTAAGTCATCAATCTCAAAGGTTTCTATTTGTTTGCTGAAGTTTTTTCAGCTAAGCCCAAAGGCCGCTGGGAATAAGCCGGTGAATAACGATTATTGGCCTGTATAAACAAAGTTTTCATTCCAATCTCTTCCATTTTCAGAGTTTGTTCTTAGATTGAAGAGTGTAAAGGATTTTGGGAAGACAAAGTACATAGTTACATAACTATGTAAGTTACTGTGCGACACGCCGGTTGGCGCAGATGGTAATGATCGTGTTTTGTATACCAAGTGTCGTGGATTTGATCCCCGCACTGAACAAATATTTATATAATGAACATTCGTAATTAATAATACATAATAATTCACATCACATGTCATACATTGACCTGACTCCGTGGTAAGTCGCTTAAAGCTCTTTATATACGGACAACAGACAAAAGAGTAATTACAAACATAATACTTAAATCCATATATTTAACACCTAGACACAGAACAAATGCAAATATCATCATACAAGTATTGGTTCTGGGTGGGCATCGAACGCACGACCCCTAGCACATAAGTTAGGATCATTGCCATCTGCGCCATCGGGGCCGTCTAATTCTGTATCTGAATATAATGAATATATGCATTTATTCTATGTCGCTTTCTCTCTTCTCGCTTCTGTCGCTTTCTCTGGATCTCTTCAAGGCAACCTTTGGATGGACATAGACGAAGAAACTAACATTCCACTGCCTCTCTCATTCACTTAACTGCATTTTTATTTGTTTGTGCTGTTAATTTACACATGTTGATTGAGATTGCCTCCTCTCTATTTGTCACTGATATATCGCCGGCAGCTGCACCTAAATCCATTTCCAATCCACACGTAACCGATGCCAGCGATTTGACATATAATGTAAACGGAAAAAAATGAGTCACCTGATCCACTCCGTTTTCGAGTGTATTGGATCGAAACTTGTATCCATTGTTGGATTTAATCCAATCATGGAATCGTATGGATTACGTACGTATGGGTTCAATCGAGTTTGTGATGACAATGGTGTTCCGCGTTTTATATCACCGGCTATCGAATTTGTTTGGTTTATTCCGAGGTTTCCTATCTGGTACATACATATAACACATATACTTATGTAATCCTTTTATATACACTAACAGCTTACTCGGTTTGACGCAATAACAACGTGCTTCTAATATCAAACAATTGAATAAATAGCGAATTGTTATCCCTACTAATATTATAAATGCGCAAGTTACGCTGTCTGTCTGTTACGCTTTCCCGCTTAAACCTCTCAACCGATTTTGATGAAATTTGCCACAGATATTTTAATTCGAAATAAGGGTTGTAAAGGGTCGAGAAGGGGGATGAAAAGTTGTATGTAAGTATCGCCATTTTTAGAGCTAGAAATTTAAAACTCATTTTTCAGGCCATTGATTCGATATAAATAAATAACATGACATTCAAAGTTTATGTAAGTTAAGGTAAAGAGGTGTGGTACCTAAAAAATCGCGGACGAAGTCGCGGGCACAGTTAGTCGGCTATAAAATTGTATAAGACATTACCCACAGAGATTAAGAACGAAAGATATTATACTGATTTTAATAAAATACTGAACACATATGTAGTAAATCTGTGTAGAAATAGGGATAAACGTAATCCCATCGGTTCCATAAAGTAAATAATTTATTACTTAAAGACTTATTAATTAAATAAATTCCGAGTGATGTATTAACATTGATTTTACATTTAAACGTTATGTAAAGCAGGATTATTTCTTAAGCCTACTATTGCGTAAAAGATTATATAATTGTTAATCATCATTATCATTCATCATCACATCAGCCATTGGAAGACAAATCGGCCTCCTTAAAAAGGGGGGAATTTCATCCACAATTGCCGCGCTGAGCCAGAAAAGTGGCAGTCGCAGAGCGGAGCTCGGGTACACTACTGCACTTACCCACTCTGTGCTTCGGATCCCAAAAAACGGGGAATTTTGCCCTTAATTCCAGCAATAAGCAAGCGCGTTGGCTGTGAGGTACTGGCAGAGTAGAAAAGTACCTCCCACTGTACCAGGTGTCGTAAGAGGCGACTTAGATACAGGAACTAATAAATAGCGATATCCATTTAAAATAGTTTAGCTCAAATGCGAAAGCTGCGCTCTGTGATTGGCAACATGCCTGCTCAGAGCGGCAATCATGGGCAAAATTCGGATTCGATATTACGCCAAAGTGAAGAAAATCTTTCCTCTTAATACCTAATAATACTATAAGTGAATTAATATTAAAATATTTAAAATTAATATTAAAATGCGTTTGTAGATTGTAAAGATCCTGTCTTGTGCGCTAAAGGTCATGGGTTCGAAATCTTCAATAAATGGGAATATTTCTCCAGGGTGTGGACACAGGACATATGGACATATTTTTATATGATGATATTTGTGTTTGTTCTGTATCTGGATGTTAAATATATGTATTTAAGTAGTATATTTGTGGTTCCTCTGTTTAAATACCATGATGTCCGTAACACAAGTGCTTTAAGGGACTTATCCCGGAATCAGGTCAATGTATGATATGTTGTAAAAAAAACAAATTGAAAGAACAATGATACAATTATTCTCGATAGAATGAAATCTTTTAGGACAGCTAGTTAAAAAAAAGATAAATTAAGTAGCAAGCTAAAGTGAGGCAAACAGTTGTTTTGAGATTGGCGAATTTATCTTGGGGAGGCCTAAATCTATGACTTTGTATCACCGATATAATAATGAAGATTAAACTAAAGTTACTGACATAGATCGACGGATTATCAAATGTAAGAGGCATTAAATAGGACACACAGCACTTTATTCAAAATAAATTTTAAAACAGTTGGCCGAATATATTACAACGGTCCAGTAGAATCCAAATAAATTTCATGTGACAACCGACTGATACCTACAAGGGTTTCATTTTATATTACTTAGGTATGAAAAGTGAAAAAGAAAAGAAAAACAAGTGAGAAAGATTGATGAGGTAACACTGAAAGCGTGAATTGTAACAGTTAATTAGGGTATCTTTATCAGCATAATTAAGCTACGTACCGAGACGAGAGACGGAAGAGTGCGTCATCCTGACATGTCAGTTGTGTACGTGGCTTTATAATGTCATGACGTATTTCAAACAAAGCGGTATACTTAAGAGAATTTATTTTGTTGAGTTCACGGTTTGGATAACGTAGCGAGATGGAACTAAGTTATGGTGAATGGAAATTTGTTGTTGGCAATTGTGTAGCTACGAATACGCTTGGAAAGGTCCGACTTCGAATCCCGGCCATCTAATAAATTACTGACCAAACTAAAAATTGTTTTCCAAACTTAACAAAAGACATAGGTATTAATTTGAAAGGTATTCATACCTATCCACAATCAAGTCTTGTGATATGTCAGTTACAATTTAAACAAGTTTAAAAGTCTAAATTGACAAGGTTAGAAACTACATAATTTCAAAATTAATCTCATCTTGGACTTTCTTGCTCATACGTCGTCGCAAGATTTGAGGTAGAAGGTAGGAGACGCTAACAAGTAAATTATATTATAATAATATTAGATAATATGTACATACACCACGCTTATGTCCCATCGGAGCAGGCAGAGACTACGGATCTCTGGTTACAATCGTAGCATATGTCACTCGTTTCCTATACCCGCATTAGTCCTTTCATACACGCTTGTTTATTCTTGGTACTTCTGACCTGGCCCTTCTTTAATACCTCTTCTACCTAGTTAAGATATGTTCGCCTCGGTCGTCCCATACCAACTTCGTTCCATTTACTTCCGTTCTATCTATTTATGCAGTCATTGTACTTTCATCCATCCTTTCTACATGTTCAAACTATATCAACATTCCTTTCTCTACTGTTGTCATCACATCATATTTTACACCACATCTATCTCTTATCACACTATTATATATAGATAATATTTTGCGCTTATAAAGAAAAGTAAGTATATACCTAAATAATACCTACAAATAATAGACTTTTTTAGTTGTAGACTATACCATCTGATAATCTATCTAAGCCCATTATACGTTGTATTAAGTAATTCTATAACTTTAGCCAACTTGTACAAGTTAGCGATGTCTGGAACAGGTCGAAGTTAAGTTCATCTTTATATTATATGAATTATTCATGACGTTACGTTATATCAAAGAAGATTATGTGGCATTGAAAAAGATTTTCTAAGTTTTAACACAAATATTTAACAATACTAAGAGATTATTTAACGGATAATTCTTCTTTGGATTCTCTTGAAATTTTTGATGGAGTAATAAGACAGATACTATCAGCTGAGACCGAATTATTAATGTATCGAGAGGTAGTGGGTAAAAATAGTACCAGCTATATATTGAGGTATTTGAGGTATTGGAATACCCATCTAATATAGCTTAACAAGGACCGTTACAGTAGAGAATACTTAAAACTTATATAAACTATACTTTAAAAAAATGTTAAGGCCGTGAGGTACCGGGGTAATGCTAGGTGTCGGAAGAGGCGACTAAGGTACCAGAACAGATGGCGGTATATGCATTCGAAACAGCGTAGTTCAGGTGCACAAGCTGAGAATGGGCAGCAGCATTCCCGTCGCGAAAGATGCGTGCTGCAATTGCCAACGTGCTTGCCTAGTGTGGCAATTAGAGGCAAAAGTCACCCTTTCTTAGGGAGGCATATTTCCTGCAGTGTACTTTCAATAGCCGATATGATAATGATGATGAACAAAGTTATAGTGAAGTTTTTGCAAAGGATTATCACTACTTGAAAAATTATATTAATGATGAAACTGTTTGGGGTTGAATTGGATCGCTCTACCTTCTATATTCTTTATATCTAACATTAAAATTAGTCTGCCGGCACCAGACTGGTCTTAAAACTAAGTTTAAAGCAGGTTCATTACACGAGCCACCAGAAAGGACTCTACAAGAAAAACTAATGGTGATAAAGGTTCCATCAATACTAAATAGTATTTATGGAACCTCTACCGGCATTGGCGCTAACAAACCGTTGGCTTAAAGCTAGGTTAGAGCAATTCAATCCCAGGCAGTTTTATTATTAATAAAATCTTTAACATTATAATATTCTTTGAAAATATGCTTTCTCTCTACGTAAGTTTTCGTAAATTTTAAATGCATTTATTGTTTGCTTGTTAGTGATGCCAGAGCGTCGTGCGCGTGCATCGTGTCATCACAAAGATATCAGGATATCTTTGTGATGACACGATGCTG